>OZ022582.1:19845847-20445847 GCA_963669155.1 Arbacia lixula | reverse complement strand
TGTAACATTTTGTACAATACAGACATTCAAATACAGTACTATATGATAAAAAATATAATATAATATTCAACTAACTTAAAACAAATTAATATGCAAATAAGAATAAAAAGAGCATCACATGTCTTCACGCAATACAATCTAACAACCTTTCATGTGGGAATAATCGTTTCCTTATGTTAGATATGTGCTAGCTATGTGATGCCATTATAAGCACTTGCAGGTAGTCATTGCAATGTTTAGTTTGTGCATAAACTATGTCTATTATCCTGCTAATTTCTACCATTGATGATGTCACAGGGGGAATCTTGAGTTGGAGGATATTTTGGAGGCGGGGCTTATCAGTGCTGAGAAAAAGTAAAGAAAAATTATTTGAAAATATAGGACACATATTTAGATTGAACAGTTAGTGATTTTGTTATATACATATTAAGTTGCATCAACAGAAGCCAACATACATTTTGATGACAGGGGACCTTTAGCATGACAAATGACTCCGTGACTTTTGAAAAGTGACAAGTTTACCTTTAATTGAAGCTCATTCAAACATAACTTAAAGAATCCATCACATCTTCACACAGACATTAGTCAATGAGTGCAGTCACACTCTTGCATTAATATTTTGCTAAGACTTGTTTCGTTAAAAAGTTAAAGGGGATAGTTACTTTTTTAGGTGTTTATTTACATATATTCAATGTGTTCCTTGCATTTTAATAAACCATCATTACAATTCAGCTGAGCAAAAATAATGAGGCAATATGCTAAATATTCACTTCCTGACAAATCTTACACATCCAATTAACCATTTGTCTTCCAGACAATTGCGGCTCTGTATCATGTGTTGTCTTACTGGCACCACAGTACATCAGCAGCACTTGGGCAATAGAATAAGGACTCCCATGTGGAGGAAGGATACTTACGCTTTCCAGGCAATATCACGGATCAGGGCGGCCACTGGAATGAGAAGCAACAGCATCCAGAACACAGTGCTCGAGAAGACCATCTGTGCCTGTTGCATGATGGGAGTAAAAAGGTACATAGAAAAAGCTTGAACGTGTCAGAATAGAAAGAAGGAACAGCATGTCTACCTGAGAATGGAAACAGACAACTGCGTATCCAGTATTGCACAAATTATTTGTTTCACAACACAACCAGAAAACTTTACATTCGAGTCTTTCCTCTTAGAATATGTCCAAGGCAAATGTTTAAAACTATTAATGGAATGGAAAGAAAATAACATTGTGCAAGAGTTTGAATCCTTCCTCTGATAATTTGTCTTAGACAAATATATTTAGCTATAAATCGAATGACAATATTTATGGAGAATCATTTTGGGATGAATCTTACCTCATAGAACATGTCCGCGGCAAACGTGAAGAAGGGAAAGAGGACTGAGTAGACACCGAGGAAGACCACCCAGGCTACGATCCCAAACCATAGAGACACATGAACAGGCTGCAGGTGGAGGGTGGAGGATGCAAGATTACTTTCTCTTATGCTATCATCAACTCAAGGTGTGCTTTATATCGAGTTTTTCTATTAAAGCATTCTCAATTGCTCATTCTAAACACTGTATCTAGAAGCTACTGTTTATATCTGCAGAGATGAGCATAGTGATATAGAATTTACTCGTGTTTATATCCACTTTTTATACACTTATATTCACTGATAAACACTACTCCTGGCTTATCAATAACAGAAAATAACATTTGTTAATGTTTTGAAATGGCATTTAGAGTCAGTAAAGGGTGTTTTTGCTTTTAAATCGACTGAAATCTAACCAATCATCTACAAAATATGGAAATAAACAGCCTCATATAAAGCTTTCAATTGCATTCAACTTATCTTATTATGGAATATGACAGCCTGAACGTTGAAATCACCTATTGGTTTTAAATCAAACTTGACTGGATTATTTATTATTATTATTATTATTATTATTATTATTATTTTATTTATTTATTTATTTTATTATTTTTTTTTTTTATTTTAAACATCCGTTTAAAAACACACCTATCGAGTGTAAGCTTCATTTTGCCTCTGGTCTACACTACTTTATCACCATAGATGCCCCTGCAAGCTTTCAATCCATATTTTTCTAAAAAATAAATGGGAGTGAACATCCGAGTCCGCTTACCCAGCTCCATGTATCCATAGCAAGTCCAGCCTTTAGCGTCACAACCACTAGCACACACTGAATACACAAGACAATAAATCAGGCATAGTTATTCATAAAATGTAGACACATCTACAGCATCTTTAGTTCAATCACTTACAATATCATCTCAATATTGAATATAGAAATAATAAATTATTTTTGTCTTCATTCATTTGACAGTCATTGGACCATATACACTATCAAAGAATGCGTATCTTTCGTGTTATTCATCTATTTTCCCCAAACTTTTGCCAATCTTTTTCTCTGATTTTTGTTGCACATTTAACCTTTTTGTTAGAAACGCACGTCATAAGTTCTGATTTCTCCACAATATACTCTCCTGGTACCTCATAGAAGAAAACAATAAGGCTACCATACTAAGCATCCCAACTTTTGCACAATATGATGAGATGCATTATGAAGAGTGAATCTCTTTCTGTGCCATGGAGGCATTTTTACACACAATGACCATGAAGGAGAGGTTTGCCTGGCATACAAAAGCCCAAATTCACAATGGAGGTTTAGATTTAGACCGTGGTTTAAGCAAATTTTGTGGTTAATAAGCTAATATGTTAAATTGATTAAGAGCGTACCCTTTCAAAAGGTCCAATAACGCATTCTGGATAGGGTTTATTCTAGTTACTATGACTAAGACCACAGTTTATTTAAATCAATTCTACTTTACCATGGTCTAAACATGGTTTAAACCATAGAAACTAGTGTATTTTTAGCATCCTCTACACAGAATGCAGGCATTCTTTATTGGACCTTTCAGAAGTATATGCGTAATCAAGCACACTTGTTTGCTTATAGCTACAACATTTTCTTACCATAGTCGAAAGTTAAAACTCCTTTGAGAATTCTGGCCTTTGAGTCAATGTACCTCTCAGATCGAGGTGACTTTTGTTACAGGCAGGAGGAGATATCGTCTGCCTTTCCACTCACCGTATAGGCCATGTTGCCTGCAACAAGATAGTCCCCAGTCTTGCCATTGCCCCATGCAACATCCTGGTTCATGGCAGCCACAACGAACCAGTAGATGAGGATGGAGTGATAGACTGAGTTCAGGGTCCACATCCAGAAGACCTGCAGAAACAACCAGTGTATTCATGACTAGTTCTCTTAAAACAAAAGTACACACTGGGCCCTGTGTCACTTGTCAATTGCTCTCCCATATACTGTGTGCTGTATGACTCCATAACTTTCCCTTTACCCATTTTTTATGAAGGAATACAAACTTATCAGGATGGATTATAGACAGAGAGTGGTAGTAAGTAAGCATTAGAGACTGATGGACAAAATCTAGTGAGGAAATGTGACAGTGATATGGCAAGAAGATATTACAACTTAGTATGAATGAGCTACACGATATCTATAACTGTGTAAGAACACAATACTTGCCTTCCCAATAAGTTTGCAGTGGTGTCACTGACATTACCTTTGAATTGAAGTACTCTGCATTCTGTGAGGGCTTGTAGAGCTGAGGGAACTTCTTCATGCTCTCGACACTGATGTTCCGATCAAACAGTCCGATGGCGAAGGGAGGCAACCCTGTGAAGACCTATGGTAGCAATCAAAACAGCCCATTATTAGTCAAATATTGCTGCTGCAATGATGAGCTGTACTTGATAAAAATCATAACATGTGCAGCAAAAAGGTAACTATTAAAAAGTCTGACTAGTTATAGCTTTGAACATCAAACAATCTACAAAGCAGCGAACAAATAAATTTACTGATTATCTTCCAGTACCCGGTAATATGACTCCGGGGACTAAGAAAAGCAAGTTAGTGGTAAGAGGGTGTCAGTATTAATAATATATAATGCAAAGAAGTTTTGAGGCTTCATGGCAACATGTTACCATGGGAAACATAAAACATTTGTTCATTTATTTCAATCAACTCGTTATAAAAAAGTTAAGAACTAATACTTCAAAACCATTTTCAAGGAACACGTTGTTACCTGGACAGCCTACCAAAAGGCTCTACATGATGCATCATATCGTAAACTAGAAATTCAAGGATGTTTCTAGGTTTGGATGATGCTATCAACAATAACTCCTAAGAGAAAAACCAGCTGTACTCTTACTGTCTATATTGTCAAGATGGCTTACCAGGTTGTAAATTCCTATTGCCCATCTGTTGAACAGGATCTGGCCAGACCATCCATTCACAATAGCAAACCAGAACTGTAGAGACGAAAGGTAATTTTAGAAAAAGCACAAT
This sequence comes from Arbacia lixula, assembly GCA_963669155.1. Taxonomy (NCBI): domain Eukaryota; kingdom Metazoa; phylum Echinodermata; class Echinoidea; order Arbacioida; family Arbaciidae; genus Arbacia; species Arbacia lixula. Next base: position 20,441,469 of record OZ022582.1, on the reverse strand, counting down.
TCAAGGATTTATATTTGTTGTATTTTGCCATATACCCACCCAATCATCTTATCTGCATTATGTAAAGGCAGCAGCTGTTATTCCAGATGGCTACATCATTTGTCTAAACTCTCGATGCACCATGCATGTAATCTTTCAAAAGCAATGTACACAAATCACATAAAGTGACATTTCATCTGGCACACAAGGAATTGGTTATACATCCAGCTGAGTATGGATCCATCCTTATACATCTATCAGTCCTTTACATCATAATTTATTCATTCAAGTAGTCATACAATCATGCTGTATCCATCAGTCCATCGCCCTACAATTAATTGATTCATTTATCCCATCCGTCTGCCCATCCGTCCGTCCATCCATCCATCCATCTATCCATCCATCCATCCATCCATCCATCCATCCATCCATCCATCCATCCATCCCTCCATCCATCCCTCCATCCATCCATCCCTCCCTCCATCCTTCCATCCCTCCATCCACCCATCCTTCCAACCCTCCATCCCTCCATCCCTCCAACCCTCCATCCATCCATCCATCCACCCACCCAGATACTCTTGTAAGAGGAGTTAGAGGATGACCTAAAAGATGTGGTTGTAGCGCCACACCACCTCCACCCCAACCCCCCCCACCCCCATCCATCTATCCATCTTACCTCCATGATGTAGAGACAGATGTTCTTGTAGAAGGAGTAGAGGATGACCTTAGAGATACGGTTGTAACTCCACACCCCATGCACCAGCATGAGTTTGTGAAGGAACCTGAATTGTGCGATGGAGTAGTCTGATGAGTTGGCTGCCTGCAGACCCTCTCGCCCGCTGATGCCAATGCCTACATCCGCAGCCTGAAGAAATAGTCGGGGACAAGAGAACAACAATTTGTCTTCTTTCATTCAATTCAACCGATTGTCTTTTAATCAGGGTCTTCCTCCTTTTTCGCACCTTAGTCCCACAGTTAATAATCTGTGTCGAAATTAACACTGCACTATCATTATTTGGTAATATGGGGGTTTAGTAATGCTCTTGCTAGGGTTCGCCAAACACTCACCTGGATCATGCCGACATCGTTGGCCCCGTCTCCGATGGCGAGAGTGACCACCTTGACGTTCTGTTTGACCAGCTCCACCAGCTCAGCCTTCTGGAGGGGCGTCACTCTGAGGCGGAAAGAAACCGTTAACACTTACAGTACCTGGCTTTGAAAACCCCATTGACTTACTACACATGTCATGATCATGGTAATGAGAGAGTTAACCCTTCATGTCATATCCAGTCATTCTGGCAAGCAGAATGCATACAATTCTAATAGAGAGGTTTCATGTGCTGGGAGAGAAATTTTAAGAAGTTTTAAGTTTTATAACATCAAGAAAAAATGATTTGGAGCAGTAAAAGTGCGACATTGAAGGGAACAAGTGTGATATTCACTAGGTTGTTATTACTAGGAACATTAAATTGTTGATTTACGACTATTTCATATCATCACTGCAAAAGGTAATACATGTGCATATATATCACAGCACAACTGTTAAGAGCGAGTTGAATGCAACACAGTTTATAAATATGCATCCACTTGTTATGTTAGCTTCATTTGGTTTAAATTGATAATCTCCAGCTTGGTTGAAATTGGATCATTAAATTACCAGATATTGCAAACGATAAAAGTTTGGGAAAAATATAACATTTTGTCAATTTTTGACAATTTTTGTAACCTTTGACCTTTACCTAACTTGTTATTAGTCTACCTTGATTTAGTTGTTATTATCCATGTGCTGTAAAATGACATGCTTTTTAATCACACATTGCAAACATCTTGTATTATTAGCAATAAAATCATTATTCAACACACAACATGAGCTGAGCAACAAGGTTTTTACCTGCAGCATATAACAGATCTACAAGACATGGCCAGTTCTAGGAAGTCCTTGCGTAGATCGTACGACAGTGCAAATTTCAGCGCCTGATGCAGGAAATGAAGAAAGATCAAGATGACTCAATATTGATGCCAGAACTTAAACATCTGAAATATGTCTAAAATCAAGTTTTAAACAATTTCTAATAGCACAATGTCAATATTTATATAACTGGATGACTCACTGTAAATGGAAAGAAAACATCCTATCATTTGGATGCTGATGCATACCGGTATATCTCCAACAGGAAGCTTGAGTGACTGATAGACTGATAGTCTACACTGTATGTGTGCTAAACAAGCAGAAATATTGTATCTAGATACATCATACACAAACATCACATTTTCAGATCATTTGATTTGAGATGGTTGGTAATGAGAGGCTGCATTGAATTTACATTGAAACAATGCTTCTTTTTCAAACAAGCTGTAAAGAAGTCTTAACAGTTTGCAATGTGATATAGTGACTGGCACAACCTGAAACATCTTTTGATATAAGGAAAAATAGTGGAAACTACTACAGGACACCGTAATGACAGAAGAACCATTCTGACAATTGATAGAGTTGTTGAAATCAAACACGATGCAGACCCATGCTGACCTCATAACATTTCTGGCATGATTATGGCTCCTGTAATTATGACCTTTGAAGGTCGGGTAACCCTTTTGCACAAGTCATGACACTCAGCATGGACAGGCAGTAAACCGTAACAAAATAATATATGAAATAGCAAGGTCAAGACTCCACCAACCATTTCAGGAAAAGTGGAAGAAATTTCCTTCCCATCATTTGAAACACCCCATTTTGTAGTGACCATAGTCCACATTCATACACAGAATTGAGCTATAACAGCCTCCGGCCTCTAGACTACATGAACCACAAGGTTTGGGATGACCCGGATGAAACTTACTTAAAATCTAGCAATCAATATGATAACAGGTCAGGCAAGGTCAGGCAAGAATAAACTCACTACTGCAAATCTGCATTTTCTTGTTCCGAATCCTGCCTTTCGACTTGGATTACCATTCGTTATCATCAACATCTGTGTGAGTACTGTCTCTGTGTTACTGTGAAACTTTTATCTCATGTGAAACGATTTTTGGAGTACAAACTTGCAACTTCTAGTTCTGCCTATGCGACGCCGTCTCCTGTACAAGAGCTACATTAGTCCCGTCCGTAGACATCCCTCACCTTGATTGAACACTACTCCGATTACGTAAGATGCACGTTTTTCTCCATCATACTCCGAGTTTCTGACTTACGTTTGCTCCAGTAGCGAACTAGTGACCATTTTATCATCGATTTGTGTGTTCTGGGTGCATACATGATATTCGTGATACATCGTTTCTGCTGTGTCGCACCAAACTTGTACTGGTATTCATCGTGAATCTCAGCCACTTTCGGCCATGGCTACCATATCTACCGTCAAGCTCATCTTCGCAGTAGTAGTATTGTACTCTTCCACCATTCAGGTATCCGCGTTTTCAAAGTTTACAATACCGTCAATCAGTACATATGAATGGGGTACTTACGACAGTGAGCTTAAAGGCCTATTGAATCCCCTTCACCACGAATTGGCTTCTAACAATATATCCCCGGTAATCGCCGGTGACCAAATGACTGACATTCTCCAACATTGGCTTTCATCGCACGAGGACTTTGTTAAAAGCGAACAATTGAATCAATTTAAAGCCAAGGTCCCCAAAACTCTTAATGCAGCTCGGAAGGCCAAAAACGCATTACGAAAAAAGGCGTTCGCGAAAACTGCGTCCGCTGATGATCGCAAAGCTTTCCGCGAGGCTGTGAAAGCAGTGAGCTATCTACACAACCAACATAAAACAAAGCAGAAAAACAAACTAATAACACGTAGAGAAAAAATGTACCAACAAAACTTTTGGAACTTTGCAAAACAATGTTGCTCCGGGTCTCTTGAAAACGATGCAGGAATACAACAGACTCCGTCATTTACGAAACAAACCGCGGACTTATACTATCCTACTAGATATTCGTCTATGAATCCTATCGACTTCTCATCAGTGTCCTGGTTTCCCTACATTCAAGTATCCCAGGAGGCGACGTTTAACCTATCCCTGATCCGACCCAAAGATGTTAAAGCAGTTTTACTCAAGAAAACTCCCACCTCTGCACCTGGTCCCGATGATATCATGTATGGTCTGCTCCGGAAACTACCCTCCACACACCATTTTATGGCGACGCTCTTTACAAAGGTGCTACAATCTGGTGAACCCCACGAGTCTTGGTCCAAAAGTAAAATTACCTTAATCTACAAAGCAGGGCCTACAGATGATCCCAGTAACTTTAGAATGATCTCATTAACTTCATGCATAGGAAAAGTCTACCACCAAATAATGGCTGAGAGAACTGCTAGTTTTTTGTGTGAAACGGGGGTGATAGACAACACTACACAGAAAGCATTCCTTTCTGGCATAAGTGGATGTATTGAACATACACAGGTTATGAATGAACTGTTAGCAAATGCACGGAATAAGAAAAAGACAATCCACGTAACTTTCTTCGACCTCGCGGATGCTTTTGGATCAGTCGAGCATTCGCTAATCTACCATACTATGGAAGCATGTCACATTCCGGATATAGTAATACGTTATATTCGCAATCTATACTCTGGGCTACAAGGTACAGTCAGTGGTCCTTCGTGGCAATCAGACCCGATCTTATTCAAACGCGGAGTATATCAGGGCGACCCATGGTCTCCTATAATCTTTCTACTGGCATTTAATCCGTTAATTGCACATCTGAAACCAATGGAATATAAACATGGATACGACCTCAACGGTGAAAGGTTTATAACGCTGCCGTTTGCGGACGATTTCTGTTTGGTAACTGCAAATCAGAGGACCCACCAAAGAATTATGAATGAAATCGGATTGAAAGTGAAATCAATGAACTTAAAACTCAAACCGGAAAAATGTCGATCAATATCAATATGTCAAGGTTCCTCGAAAGAAGTGATATTCTCAATTGATAATGTACCTCTTGAAACCGTTAAAGATAAACCAGAAAAATTCCTTGGTTCATATATTTCATTCTATGGTAAAACCCAAGACTCTCTCGATATCATTAGAAGCAAACTTACTGAAGTTCTGCAACACATCGATGACTCTTTAATCAGAAATGAATACAAGTTAAGAGTGTTCTTGGATTATGCACTGCCGTCCCTCAGATACTTGTTGACAGTACATTCTCTTTCCGATACCCAACTTGAATCACTTGATAGTATGGAAACGAAATTCGTGAAAAAATGGCTTAAGGTCCCACAGTTCGGAGCAAGCTCAACAATCTTGTATTCTGAAAAAGGATTAAAACTGAAATTGGTTTCTGAATTATATTTGGAATGTCACACGTTAGCCATAGCCTCCTCACTAACAAAAGGTGACCCAAAGACAATTCACGCTGTACAATGTAAAATAGAAAGGGAAGGTCAATGGGTTACAAAAAACAAATCGTATGGAGTGAGGAAGAGTATGGAAATGATCGAGCTTACAAAAAGTACGAGCGCCGAACCCCATTGTTGGAAAAGAGTGAAGCCTGAACTCAAAAAGACGATAGCTCAAGATAAACACTCTAAATGGAACGAGCGAATACAAGCGCTATCTAAGCAGGGAAACCTAATGCAGTTGTTAGAAGAAGAAAATAGTGATTTAACTTGGCGATCGGCCATGTACGGACTCCCGAAAGGCGTCCTTAGCTTCGCGTCAAGAGCTGTAATAGACTGTCTACCAAGCCCCGATAATTTGAAATTATGGGGCAAAACAACCACCGATAGATGTTCTTTGTGTAGCGGTAGGGCTACTTTGCAACATATCCTAAATATGTGCCCTACCGCTCTCTCTCAGGGAAGGCTCACGTATAGGCACAACAGTGTTTTGAGATACATTATAAATCAATTACGGGACAAAGCCAATAGTAACAATGTTTCAATGTCTTTGTTTGCAGACCTGCCTGGCTTTAGAGTAAGTGGTGGTACTGTTCCCCCAAACGTAAGGCAACCACAGAAAAACCCGATATCGTACTACACCTTGTCAATGAAGAAGACGTACAGCAGGTAGTCCTCATAGAACTCACAGTCCCCTTTGAGCCCAATATGTATAGAGCCAGGGAAAGGAAATTGGAGCGTTATTGCCAATTAAATAATGACATCAAAGCAAAAAACATTGAATCCCACCTAATATGTTTTGAGGTTGGAAGCAGGGGAGTGATCTCAAAAGAAAACAAACAGCAAATTAAGAAGATCTTTCGATTCGTGGGTGAAAAATCATGCAAGGGTATCATAACAAAATTAAGTCAATTAGCACTCATTGGATCATATGTAATATTTAACTCAAGATCAGACCCTGCCTGGACAGACATGACATTACTGGATTAATATAATGTTCCCCACTTCTATTTTTTCCAGTTTTGGAATTGCAAATCCTTATTGCGACAGTTCTGTCTACGTTGTACGCACATTTGATTCTCTGCAATGATGTATTAAAATTGTTAAGTATGAAACTACGTTTGTCAACTAATTCAACGAAGGGAACACAAAAGTGATAAACCATTTGTAATGATCTGTTCAACATATATTGTAAATACTGTATGTACTATATTGGAAATAATCGGGAATTGCACACTATACCCATGTCATAATCAACTACACAATTACTGCGTCCTTACTTAATAATTACAAACCCCATGTTTGCCATGATTTATAATTGAAATTGCAACAATTTTGTTTCCGTTGTATTGTGAACTTACATTTGATTTTCTGTAATGGTTTGATTAAGTACTATTTAGTATATGAAATTATGTTTGTCAATTTATTTAGTGATTATATAGTCAGTTGAAAACAAAGGCAATAAATCACTTGGAATACTCGTCTAATATATGTTGTAAATATTAGAAATAAAGGTAATGTTTAATGCAATTAGGTCAACGAATATAAGACATTATGCAATTTATCAGCACTTGATATTGTTTACAACAATACCACTATTCCCCGATTTAAGAATAAACTTGCATTCGATGCAATTAGCTGATTAAGAATCATAGAGTGTGAATTTATATTTCCAAAAATGTCTATATGCTCAATGTGAGACAAAAAGATATCACTCGTAAAATTGCCATAAATTTGAAAATAAAAGTTGATGTTGAATTTGATTATGTTTATGAATATATACATTCAGGACTGTGTTCAATAAAGAAGCTTTGTCATCATTCTGGTATGTTGTATTCACAATAATCCCATCTATATTCTGTACTCCAAGATAGATTTACCTCGTATTATGTTTGTCAAGCGTTTGTTAATTTTCTCTTGTAAATGTACTTTGTAAATGCCCTGTATTTAGTTGATAAACATGTATCCTGGGCTCTGTGTTACCTTGTATTCTATAGTATATATTTGAATAAAAGGATTTAAAAAAAATAGTTTCTCATTTAGTCACTTTCCAGTTCTAATGTTATGAAGGATATTCATATTCACTATTTTCTTCCATTTTCAGTGGAATTTACACAATTTTCTCTGTAACAGAGCTACCATACTTTTAAAGACAAACAATGAAATAATGTTTATTCAAGACCCACGTTGCCATTGATGATGAGGGCGACATCATTCTCCTTGCCAAGGATATTCGTAATCACTATTTTCTTCCATTTTCAGTGGTATATACACAATTTTCTCTTTTATACCTGTACCAGAGCTACCATACTTTTAAAGACAAACAATGAAATCATGTTTATTCAAGACTCACGTTGCCATTGATGATGAGGGCGACATCATTCTCCTTGCCAAGCTGATCCCCAAAGGCCGTGATCTGTCTCTGCAGGTTCTCTCTCACCTCATCATGGCTCGTCTCATTAATCAGCAGCAGGGGCATGGCTTGGTTCAGCAACTTGCACGAGTACCCTGCGTATTAATAGAATGACCCAACTATTTATCACATCGAGCATACAAATGGAATAACCCAAACATCCATCACATCCTGCACAGAAATGAAAAAACCTGACTTTTTATCACATCCTGCACACAAATGGAATAACCCAAATATCCATCAGATCCTGCAAACGAATAAAATAGCCGTAATACATCTTACATCATGTACAGAAATGGAATAACCCAAATATCTATCCACCCTGCACATAATTGGAAAAACCCAAATATCCATCACATCCTGTACATTAACAAACTGGGAGAAGTCTTTGTGATAATTGCAGTCAGCGAATAACACTTTGGATAAAATTTTAGAGTTGTGCATGTTTTGGGACCTTTAACCTTTTTTTTTTTTTTTGTGGAAATCCTAACTGGACCAGTATTCACAAAGCCAGGAAATCTAGCAGTAAGCAATGGATTGACTTCTGAACAGTTACATCTACTTGACCACCTATTTTTAAGCTCTATGGCCATCTACTCTTATGAGATTCACTCCAATATTCGGCTATTCTTTTCTTTTCTAAATGGTATGTACCTCTGTCATATATTGCAGCCCATATACTGACTTGAAAGTGACATTACAATCACAACACTGGTCATTGGATACAGGAGCAATATGTGCCCCTCCCAAGGCAGGGTTCCATGGGTAAGGGCTGATTTGGTAGGGTGACTCACCAACATTGATGGCAGTTTCCTGCTTGTCTCCTGTTAGGACCCAGATCTTCACATCAGCCTTGAGCAGTGTGTCTATCGTCTCAGGCACGCCCTGCAAAGCAAACATCACGTAGGATGAATCATATGTCACAAATCACAACTCATAAATCAATGTTCAATACACATCATGCATACACTTGACGGAGGTAATAAAAAATGGAGGAGAAATTGTCTGTTCAATACGGTTTCCCTCCCTCTCTCCCCCTCTCTCTATCACTCATTCTCTCTCTCTCTCCTAATGTTCATTCCCTTTTTTTTTACTAGTGCTACCAATTGCTCCTATAAAATCACCTTGCACCATCTAACCCAAACTGTGCCATCTGCCAAATATATTATCATATTCCTAGCTTTATCTATTATGTGCCACTGACACATTTCGCACAATGCAATACAAACTATTCATGTTCCTCAAACATATCATTTTGTCTAGCACATAAAGAGTGAATGATTGAACGGATAACTCAAAATATTGAGCGAGTCATTTAGGAAGATATTTAAGATTGAACTAACATCTTGGAGTTTGTCTTCGATGGCAGAAGCTCCGATGAGGGTGAAGTTCATTTCGATGAGCTCTGCTGCCTCTGCCAGCTTCTCCTCTCTGTTCTGCAGGGCTGTGCTGGCCTTGTAGTAGGTGGCACTCCAGTCCTGTAGCAGCAAATAAATCGTTTGTTGCGTTATCAAGTCAACAGTGAAATTTTATGGTTTGACCTCAACCTTTGACCTATTCAACTGCTAAACAGTGTTCGCTCAAATAGAATAAATAAAAAAACAGACTCCTAATATAGCTTGTTTTGTCATATTGTCATACCTCATACTCCTGCTTAGAGATCTCTCTGAAGGCAAAGCACAGTGTCCTCAGCCCTTCGCAGGCAAACTCCTCTAGATGCCTGATAGTGTCCTGGGTGAACTCCTGGTCTGAAGCCAGCCTCTCATAGATCACATTGTCCTGCATACAAGTACAACCATGGACAAATCATCTCAATCATTTTTTTTTAAGGTGATCTTTATTCCTGCAAAGTATATACATGTAACATTCACTTTTGACCTTACATTAATGTAATGTGTGAAATGTCAACATCTATTCATAAATAGGAGAAGACAATCACACTCTTTTCTGTGTCTTGCAACATAAAATTTTGATTCAATTAGAAGTTTTATATATATTTCTTTTTTGACCAAAAAAAAAACATTTGAGATTGAACGATTGAAAATCGAAGGCCGTACCGTACTCGTGTCTTTGTTTGTGGTTGAACTTGTAGTCTCTAGTTTCAGACACATTTATTTTATAATAAGCCTGTTGATTTCTACAATCTAGGAATTATTACTTGTGTCCGTAATTAATTAAATCATTCATGTGTTTTTGATTTAGCCACTACAAACGTTGGAATATCCTTTCTGGCCCTTTTGTGACAAAGATGATTTAAAATCTCAAATGCATGGAATAATTCCCTAGTCCTCATAAGAACCAGGGAGGTGTTAAGATGAAGAAGCTTACGAACAATATATTTAAACATCTGTATGGATACTGAAGCATGCTTATGAATGCCAAAAGCATTCCATAACCAAGACAATGTCCTGTGTTTGGCCTTGACATTTAGCGAATGTCAATTTGGAAACAACATCTTTAGATAATCGCCTATTTTGTCTCCAGAAGCTTTGTTTTTCATCACATTATTTTGCAATTCAAAGAAAGTTAAGGGCAACATCATTTAAGGCCTATAATGTGCTTTCTTCTAACAGACAAATAAGATATTTTAATTTCTTTGTATGAAATTGTAGATTCTTTGTGATACAGATTTATGATCAATATCAATCATACAGTCAATATATCAGTCGTATGATTAATTGTAGCCCCTTGTGAAATGGGCCCCAAATCTATTCTTCAGACAGGGAGAGACCATTATCAACAAGAACCAAGACAGAGGCAATACTCACGGCTCCCTTGCAGAAGAGGAGGATGGTTCCATTGTTGGTTCTGACAATCACTGACATCCTCTTCCGATCACTGATGGGGAAAAAGCGTAAAGGTAAAAAGCAACTCTCTGGAAAGGTTTATATAATCACACCTGTGAACAAAGACCACTGTCTCCAACACCACCTCTATACAAAGACCACTCCGCTTGAATCCATTCAAGCAGTTTACATGTGATTGCTCCCTTCTATAGCATCCACTTATCCATAAAGACCACATGTTCTCTTTCCTTTGGAGCAGTCTTCACACACAAGTTGGATTGAATATTGTGTAACTTTTACTCAAGATAAATCATACTCCACTATCGCCAAAGAGGGAATTCATCATATGCATGGTGATATTTTTGAAAGTATTGGTGTTACTTACCCAACAATTATTTAATAAATGTGAAGACAATATTTGTACAAGTAATGACATCCTACATAATATTTTGGACAAAGGACACAATAATTTGCAACATCTCATCCAGCAGGAAGTGCACAAGTGTAGTCATGAATGTCATTTATTCAGACACCAGCAACTCAACTTGATTTATTTCATTCAATATATTGCAAAACTCCTTCATAATTTTCAACATGAAAACCTTAAGGGTTTAATGCATATGACAACATAATTTTGTCAATGAATAAATATCAAATATAAACATAATAAGAAGTACATAATACCGTATGATGGAAAATACAATCTCACCTGGTGAAATCTAGCACATTCAGAATTTCATACTTTTCTTGCTTGCCCATCTAAGAGAAGAAGCAAAAGTGGAAAATCATTGATAATCATATTATTAGTCTCAACAGTGTTTTCCAAACCATATAATCACATCAATAATATTTTACAGCTATATATCAGATACTCTACAAACCAAAATTTCCATGTACAAATAATGATTTATGACTTGGCAGACTAAATCGCAAGTCACTGGATAACCATATAATATAATTGCAAACTCATGCAATTATGTGCATATAAGCTGATATTGCTAATCTTACCATCAGAAATCTGTTCACATAATTCATAAAAATAATACATAAACTGGTTAGTCATGACCAGGCTGGTCATGACTCTGAAATCATTTGAAGGCAGCACTACAAGTCAGCTTTAAAGTAATAACCAAAGATTTTACAAGGGGATAAATTGGGAGGATGCCAATTTTATTGTAGGCCTGCAAAGCACTTGAGGGAAGCCCATTTACACACACCCCAAAATGGAAGGTCTTAAAATGTGACCAAACTTCAACACGCCATGTCCTGAATTAAGGTATCTAACAGCCTCTTATTGCAGCGGGCAGATTAGCACAGGATAGAGATATGTAAAGGTGGACCATAACTGCAGCAACGTTGTGATATGGATCATCATTATCCTCATCAAAAGACTAGCAAATTACTTGCTGAGAGCACAATTTCCAACTTACCACCACAATTTCAACACTGTCTGGTGTTCTCTCGATGAACCTAAATCCTAACTTGGCTGCAGCTTCCACAAGGGCTCCCTCATCTGGTGAAGATGCTTGATAGATGATTTCATCTTTGGAGTCCTTCTCTGGGACTACGGTGTGACACACAGCCATCATAGTGACAAACATTCGTATATGTGGGGCTGTGGCCTACCAGAAAGACAAAATACAATGAAAAGCCAAGACTGAGCTTAGACTCTTTCTCTTTCACACATTCATCCATCTTTCTTTTTTTTTTCTCTCTCTCTCTCTCTCTCTCTCTCTCCCCCCCCCCCCCCCCCCCTCATCCACTCACTCAAACTCACTCTCTCCCTTTCTCTGTCTTTTTTTTCTCTCTGGCTGATAGTAAGCAAATAATCAACGTCGGTGAAGGTAATGGGACGAACTATCACTTCCGAGGCGATCTGGATGTAGCTATCTTTCCGAAGCTTTTAGCTGAGGAAAGATAGCGGATACATTCAGATCGCCGAGGAAGTGATAGTTCGTCCCATTGCCTGAAACCAAAAGTTGATTATTTGCTTTATATTCCACATCTGATACCAACAATCTATAAAATAAATGACAATTTAACGTACAAAAGCATTCGTGTCGGTGCGGCTACATATTCACGCGACGCTCCGAAACCCGGAAGCAAATTGACTTTGAGCACGTTGCTATATAGACTCTACAAATCCAATGAACACTATGACATGGTGATGCTAATTTGTAAGATTTTGACGGAAAAGCAAGAAGTAATCGAAATTCTCTTACTTGTGCGGTATCGGTGAGAACATAGATCCCCCGAGAATACTATTCATAATTGTAATAAATTACAGGCAAGTGAAATTCTAGGTCAATTTTGGTACGAGGTGGTAGAGAATTGCACACTTGCTTTGGTGAAGTACTGTGTGGGGGAAATGGAAGGCGCAGGCTTGCATTGCTTTGTACGTACGCGCGCGGCGCAGCGCGCTATAACCAAAAAATTTAATTTCCGCGCGCGCACCGCGGTGTCGTCTGCGCCGATAGTCCGAGCTACGCACTTTTATTTCGCGCGTACTCAAAATATTGATCACGCGTTAGGACTGTGAGGAGTGAAGAGATCAGCGAAACCAAAAAGTACTATCACCTAGAGTGTAACGAACTTTCCTTCTCAAAAAAAGTACTATCACCTACAGTGTAACAAACTTTTCTGCTCAGGTGATCAGATGGGAAAAACTACGCTTCATCACGTGATCAACTCTTGACCAATCATATAGCAACATTCTTAGTATGTGGAATATAAAAGTTGTTAGTTAAACTTACATGTGTGTCAAGATTCCTTGCCATCTTCTGGTCTGTAAAGACATCTTGTTCTCGGCTATCTCTGAAAACAACAAACAAACAAAATTATTTTCAAATGATATATCAAAGAGTAAAATATAAAATAAATAATAATGCTGCTTTGGAAGACTTTGCTTGAGTTCTTGTCAGGCATATATTTTGCCTGTGTAGCCTATTGAATCACATGATAGGGCTGTATAAACTGAGCACTTTTCATCATTATCAGTCATATTAGTTCATGATATTTTACTTCTCTTTTGTTATGTGGGGGTAGGTGGGTTAATTGCCTGGAGCCAATGTGTCATGTTGTCAGTTTCTCACCCGTAGACAATGCCAGCTATTGTGCAGGTCTTGAACTCCATAATGTTCTCTGTGAGCGTCCCAGTCTTGTCTGAGAAGACGTACTTGACCTGGCCTAGCTCATCATTGAGGTTGGACGTCCTGGCTGCGGCCGGGGTGTCCGTCTTGGCATAGTACATGTCCAGATCCTGGCAGAATGAGCAACCATTATAACAATAACAATACACTTGTTTATGGAACCATTTGTAAAACCAAACTCAAAATATGTTATGAAACACTACAAGGATGGGGGTATTACTTAAAAATTCATGGAAAATATTTATTCTCGATATATCCTTTGTATTTGTTAGCCATGCACTCGAGTACACCGTCCATAGAATGTCTACCCATCCAAAGACTGAGAAGATTAACCCTTAAGCCACATGATACAGATTGCCAGGAGAAATACACTTTACTCTTTAGAAGAGTAGGTTGTCTGTGGCAGAAGGAATTAATAAAATGCATGTGCTGTATGGTGTGTTGTATAATGTGTCCAACCAGTCATGTGCAAAGAAAATCACCCAGGGAATGACGTACACATTGAGGTACAATACATTATGTTGATTAGATAAGCATCTGTCAATCAAGCCAATATGCATTCAATGATGTATATTCGTCTTCCAAAATCAGGGGGATGTTGCATTATGATACTACATGACTGTGACGTGCAAGCACACAGCGCAGCATCCTGGCTTATCTTGGAATAAAGAGATCACTAACATGGCAACAACATTTATTACAGTTGTGTGGCAGTTCGGATGTGCTGGTTAAGTATGAGTAATCACACGACATAACACAGGGACATGATTCAACTATGATAAATGAAGAAAGAGTGTAGCACTTACAAAGTTGATGAAGAGTGCCTGGCCAAACTTGACGAGCTCCAGGGTGACAGGAAGACTGATGGGGATGAGGTTGTTGTACAAGATGATGAACGTCAGGAAGTTGTAGAAGAACGAGTTGGGCGTCTTCTCTGTAAGGAGTACAAACCAAAGCATTGATTTATATACCATACTGATCTTATACAACATAGTTTTCTTTCCATGTGCTATTTCTTTTTAACTCTTTGTACGTTTCGTTCGCAGCAATGCACAACCGTGGACATGTTTCGTTCGCAATTTTGCACAGAACACACGTAGGTGAATGGAAATGAAAATATGTGCGTACTGCGAACCGTAACACTGTTCGGTACTATTGCTCGCAATCGTCACTGTACTGGGCTTTCCGCTCGTTCGCGTTGCAGCATAGCGTTACATAGAAGATTTCCCAGAATTTTGATCATTTTGTTTCGGTATTTTTCCATCTTGTCATCATGCCACCGGGTGGTAAGCGTACTCGTATTTATACCCCAGAAGAGGTTTTAGAGCGCGTTACTATGGACGTATGGCAACCGAGCATGGACTCCGATTCGGAATCGGAGGAAAGCAGCAGCAGCGATTCGGAAACTGATGAACCACCGTCCAGTCCCACTCGTACCATTCCGCGTCATGAAGAGGAGAATGACGCACTACCAGTAGAACCAGACTTGCTGAGAGCTGATTCGGACAGTGAAGTCGATGATGCTGATGAAGGGGAGCAACCTGAAGAAAATGACGATGATGAAGCTGTTTGGATAGACCTCGTGGAACAGGATTGGAGTCCAACTTGGTACAACAAGTACAATGATAGTGCAAAACTTCTGTTTGACATAACAGAAAACATGTCTCCAATCAACTTTTTTTATCAATATTTTCCTGAAAACCTGTTCACACATATCGCAGAGGAAACTATCCGCTATGCAGACGAGTGAATAGGGGCACGACGTCCACTTCAGAAAAACTCATGCTTTCATAAATGGACCCCAACGCAGGCATCAGAAATGAAAGCCTTCACCGGACTGGAGATCGCTATGGGTCTAGTTTCCAAGCCAGCCAAGACATTCTACTGGGAGGGAAATTGGCTGACCGGGACCCCTGGATTCAGCACAGTCTTATCTAGCAACAGGTATGTTTAGAAATTCAGAACAATAGTGTAAAGTAAAAAGATAACTTATTACTATTACAGATTAGGCAGTAAGCATGGTGAGGTATTTTATAAGGGAACAAATGCTGTATAAATCTGATTCTATTTAGGGGGCTACGTACCGGTATAAACCGAACGGTTATGACGTCAATGTACATGTACCTGGACGACCGGCCGGCGGACCCCTTACATAAAAGTAGATATCTTCCACACCTCTCTATGCACAACAATTCATATCATAAACACAGATTTACGAGTAAACCTAATAAGTATTGGACAATAAGTATTGTACATGCATGTACATGTATTTATGAATTTAACCACAGGATGCTCTGCTGTGGTGTCGTCTTTTATAAATGGCAGAGCTCCACGTAGAGCTACTGAAAGTCTTAAGACGCTCAGTCTGGTCAAATACATTGATCGCTTTATTTTAGGGAATCCGGAGATATCCTTGCGTCTCATGACAATTTTTTATGTGTGTTGTTGCACCACTGCAAATAATTTGCATTCAGGGATAGTGGTGCTCAGATACAATGTGCATAATGTGAATACGAGTGGAAAACATCGAATGCGCAATGTATTGCTATTATTCATTGCCTTCACAACATCTATGAATGCAAGTTATTTGACATGGCACCACAACACCAAAGTTTGAGACACATATACACAATCCATTGCCTTCCTTTATTTCAAAGTAGGAATTCTATAAATTTCTAGCCCAGCTCATTTACGCCTGAGTGTATTTATCCTAATCACAACTTCAAATAAATGTTATTACTCAAATAGTTATAGAAGTTTGCTTCCAGTATTTTTCTGCATTACCTATTATAACATTACTCTATATTTGCACATCACATTTTCTCTGATGCAGATTCCAGCTACTTGATGCTTTCCTACACCTCAACAACAACAATCTTCGAAGTGTGTTGATGCATACAACAAAGCCATAGGAGGAGTAAACTTGCTTGATCAGCGGATGAGCTACTACCGATATCCGCATCGGCATATGAAGTGGTACTTCGTGATTTACCACTTTATCATTGAAGTGGCACTGGTCAACGCTTTCCTGTCGTACCGTCTTGCAACCAAGGACCAGAAAATGACAGTGCGGAAATTCAGGCTGGAAGTCGTCAACTCGCTGTGCTCTGGCCATCGTCGACAACGTGACAAAGGACGACCCAAGGTTCTTCGAGAGAGAGACCGCGCAAATATCGAGAACGAGCGACTGACTGGCAGGCACTTCTGCATCAAAAATGAAGTGCTGCACTACAGGCCAGACTGCGTTGTCTGTTCGGCATGTGGTCGTCGGAAACAGACAATGGACATGTGTAGGCAATGTAAACTTCTTATGTGCCGATACAAGTGCTTCATTTGATATCATACCTTGCAGAAGTACAAGTAACATGAGAAATGGAATGATTTTGATTGGGACATATTTCTTGAACTTTCCATACTGTGTATGGTATTGTTACATGAACAGTTTTTGTACTCGGGAAAACTATAAACTTTGACAGTTTATTGTACATCATGGATTCCATTCAAATGTATAGATGATTAGATACATGTACATACATGTACCTACTGAACATGTAGTCATGAACAATCTGTATGCATATTGTAGTCATACATTATATTGTTTATTGACTTGGAGGATATTTCTGAAGGCATGTACACTTCACCCTGAAGCTTTTTCTTATCAACTTTATGCTCAGCACTTACTTATATTGCCCATTGTTATGTTTTCAGTGTTCATTTTTTATGGTCAAGAAAGGTCAAGAAAACTAAACTCAATGTGCAACGTAAATGTGCAATATGAATTATACATATTTTCTTTTCTATGAAGCAATATTGTACAACATACGGTATTGTATAAGTTAACATGTCCATTGGTTACCTTCTAAGTACATGTACGTTTTATCTTTTTATTATGAGGAATACATTAGAGGACATTATGAGGACATTAGTGTAAATTGCAGATGTATTGTTACCAGTAATGTTAACCCAGATAATACACATTTTACATGCATGTACAATACCTACATGTGTGAGTCTCGGGTTGCATCTTCAATTGCCAGGTTTAAGCAGGTCATAAAGACATTGCATAGTCAATTACAACTAATATCTTACATCTCCTGATATTTTATAACTATACATTTTGGTATTTTAATATATAGTCACACCTGTAATGATATTGTACGTGTATGAACTGCACATTTTATTATGTGATATGTAACTATAAAAGTAAGTGTTTAGAGATGTTACGTACAATATACCATTTACACATACAGTCTTGCAGCTCCCTTTATCTCCGCTCTTTAGATACATGTAAATGAAACTGCAATGAAACAATGCTTCCTGCCACAATATTCGCATGTGTACACTACTAGAGATTTCTCTGCTGTGGTGATATGCGATAGACATGTAATAAAGGAATATCATTGTTATACAAAAAAAAGAACTATTTGCGATTCCGATGGTATATATCTATTAGAAATATAAGGGTGAGTGACAGAGTGTGTGGAAGTGTTTGAGTGTGGAAGTAAATGTGCCTGATTGTATGTAGTCATTTGGAACTTCTGGTTTCTTCCAAGAGATTCATTTTCCCATGTTGTATGGATGTGTGAATGTCAGATATGTGCATATATGATCCATGTGACTTCTGAAGTTCTGATGTTGTAGTTTAGTACTCATTATAAATAATCAAAGTCTAGTCAGAATATTCTCACCAGAGACATAGTTTTATTCATTTAGCAACAACAAATACATGCGCACACACCAATAAATATTACACACAAGCACTTCCTTTTTGACAATGCATTCTCCTGTACACAAGTCTGGGTTATTATGGATTGCATGTATATGGAAAACAACAAAAAATGATACATGTTAGGCTATAACAGTACAGAAGAAAATCACAAAAGTTCCTTGTTATTGTACTGTGATTATGTGGGTGCGTGTACATGTACGCATTGTAGGCGATCTATTTGTATTACAACACAAAGAGCTCCTAGAGTCCTAACCAAGCCAAATTCTTGGCCATACAGGCTTTTCTATGCACTTCCTATATCGAACTTTCTTCTTTTCAAAACGTATTGATTTTGATATCAATAGAAAGGTCATGGTCTTAGCAAAATAACTGTAATAATTTCCCTGCAATTTACAGCAAATGAAGAGTCCAACATATCATTTACATTAGCACTACTGAAAACATTGACATTTTTTTTCAAATGTTCTGCACAAGTAAAGCCCTGTGATACAGTAGCTCCTCAACTGCCAGACAAAATACATATGAATGGAAAGCCTATGAAATTCTCTATATTTTATATGTACACTATTTTTCCTCACAACAATCTAATAAAAAGTTATAGCCCTTGAAAGCTACTACTCCGACAAGAGTTCATTGGAATATGCGCACACTCAAATTAATGCAACGCACAGGGGGTTCACAGGTGAACGCACAAAGAGTTAATGTAACTATCAACATAGAAACACGTAATGTGCATGATGTATACTTTATATCATGCAATAAAAGTCCTGTGGAGGAGAAAATATACGTCAAGAAAAAAATGCACATTTTTACTAATTTTCCTCCAATTTTCCATCTATTTTAGTTTTCTTTCCTCAGCACGTAAAAACATTATTGTAATATGTGTGTGACAAATGATGTATATTATAATCATTATCATCATAGTATTTGTTTTTGTGAACTGAAGCTCACATGTCTGTCACCTAAATGCAGCAGAAACATTACTTGGACTACTGGCATGCATTTGGTTAGCTCAATTACAAAGTGTTTTCCCAGCCCTACTCACCCTGAAAGCCCAAGTACCAGTCCTTGTAGAAATGCTGCCTGTTCCAAATCTCTGCTGCAACAGAGCTCACCAGCGACAGTACCAGTAGGATCAGGAACAGGAACAAGATCTAACAACACAAAATCAAAATCCCATCTCATTACAAGGCAACAATGCACACACACACATACACATCCAAACGAGCAGCAGTTCATCTGGCACACACAGAATTTAAGGAGAATTGTTGGTATTCATTTTCATTCTCTTACAGTATTGACTAGCGACAGCACCAGTAAGAAAAGAAGCAGGAACCAGATCTGAAACAACACAAAATAACATTTTTATTTCTGCTGTCTTCATACATGAGGGAGGATATCCTTTATGATGGCCTGTCCCTTTTACAAACATCTGCAAACTTCATGAATATTTAGCACGTATCTTTGTGATACGAACTGTGAAATTTTAAGGTCAGAGGTACTATAACTCCAGAAGAATAAATGAAAATCTAAATAGCTTTTACTGAGATTTGATTCCAATTGATTGCCGAACATTGACACAATCTGAAATTACGACTATTTTTGTGGTACGAAAAAAAGAAAGCTCAATCAATTTTCAAAGATTATTTCCTCAAAACCGCACATAACGCTTTGTCGATTCCAGGGAAAGGTTATATAGCCACTGTCTCTTTAATGATGATAAAGTCAGGAAACTTTCATAATTAGGTCCGCAAAAGGGACGGGCTTCCTTTAATAAAAAAATCATATTGGAGGCTTTTATTATGTGAAAGGTCACTGTTCTTGTCTTTCCTTCTTTTGTTTGAAGTAGCCACAATAAAACTCAATTTTCTGTTTTTTCACTAATCTCTATCAATTTCTTTTGTTAGTTACCAGACATCAGAACTGACTCTTCTAAATGTATGTTTTTTTTTTGTTAAAAAATAGTATTGAATTAAACATCTAGAGATTTACTGGTTTGGAAACACTTTGCAATACTTCAATGATGGTTGTTGTTTTTTTAAGTAGGTAGGGCAAGAGAAGGAGATGTGTGAGCTGACCTGTATATTGGTTGTTCTATCCACCGTTGATCTCTTCAGGGGTGCTGTCTTTGAATTCTGGAATGCAATTAAAAACAAAATAATGTTTTAAATTATATTCTCTACCAAAAAACAATGCAGCACAAGAAATCAAGCAAGCGAATGAGGAAGATTTGTGGAGACATATTCTAATTCACAAAGCAATAGCATACCTCTAACTTGTTGCCACTTTAAATGACAAAATAATTATTTTTAGATTTTAACTTTTCTAGTCCTGGATGGGTTAAAGGTCCACTGACATCAAAATATATGTTGACTTCTGCTGGTGTATAATAGTATGTATATTACAAAATCACTTAGTGTGGAATGAAAATATATTTCATATATTTTTAAATAATTTTTCTACATTTTTCCTCAGTACTGCTAATTCCCACAGTGACATCATCAAATGTAGAAATAAACTGAACGAATAGACAAAGTTATGCACATAGCTATTCATTGCAATGAATACCTGCAATTGCTTAAAATAGCATCACATGTTTGATATATAATGCAAACTGCTTGCTTCTTCCTTGGCACATTTTGCAAATTTGTGACATTGCAAACAATTATTCCCATATGGAAGGTTGTTAGATGGTATTGTGTAAAGACATGTGATGCTCTTGTCATACTTGTGAGCAGGTGGAGGTATTCATTGCAATAGCTAGGTATGTGCATAAATTAAATCTATTGTACTGCTCATTTCTACTGTTGATGATGTAACCGTGGGAATCTTGAGCTGGAGGAAATTTTTGGAGGCGGGGCTTAGCAGTACTGAGGAAAAAAGTAGAAAAATTATTTAAAAATATATGAAATATATTTTCATTACATAGTAAATGATTTTGTAATATACATACCATTCTACACCAGCAGAAGTCAACATATATTTTTAAGTCAGGGGACCTTTAAGGCAAGAGAGCTTACATTCAGTTTCCAGTTCCCAGCACAACTGATTCTCATATAGTGGGGCCAATCTGAATGACATAACGATGATTAATAGTCTAAAACTGTTTGGACAGTGAATGAGTTACAGGACTGGACATACTAGTAGCAGCTTGCTCTCATGCCCTGTGTAGATGGCGATGCCGTGAATCCACTTGGTGTTCCTCAGCATGGCACCTCGAAGCAGGACCTGGTCTGTGCTCAGTGGGACGGATCTGTGCTCAACCACAAGGCAAGAACAACAATTGTAAATTTACATTTTTCGGTCTAAGTACATCGTGTATGATCATGATTGCCATTGATTGTTAAAATATTTCTTTATTACTGCATATGTTTGGCCTAACGGGCTCATAAAACAAAATTATTGGCATAAGTAATTGTGACAACATATTTTTAATGAAGAGCATTTCCCAAAACTCCAAAATAACTTACCAAGTAGCACACATGAAATCGGCAATCAGCTGTAAGCTGTTCTGCCCATCAAAACATTCACGAACCAGGCCGGTCAAAGCATTTTGCGCATGCAGAATTGCCTTGCTTGCAGTTTGCTGACTCAAAATTTTCATTTCAAGCTCCATAGAAAACTAGTGATATCTCAAAAACTTAGTTAGGTTGGAACGTTTCACTTCATAACTCGGGCCCAAAGCGACGAGACGTGAATGCAAATATTTCGACTAATCAGTCACCACGTTTTGGGATCGCTGTAAAAGTCTGTTGCAATTTCAAATAGATCAGCAGATAATGATATGCAAATTAGGGTACTCCACCGCGCCTGCAGATAAGGTACATTAGGTATGCACAACCCGCATGAATGCTTCTACCACATATCCACATATCTAACCTCATCTGACTGGGGCCCTACCAACCAATCTCCCACAGGGTAAGTGGAACTAAACATGGCACAGAAGCAAGCCCACTCAATGATGAACATTGTGTCCTTAGCTTAGCTGGGTTTTACCCATACGTTGCTAATGGAAAGTATGAATTATCCATTACATAAAATCAGCATATAAATCCCTCTAAAAAAGTTCTGCAACTCAGGTTTGAGGGGTAATATATCGCTTGTTGCCTCATTGTCATACGTGACTGGGGTATCCTTAGAAAGCTTGATTAATCCTCTTTTCATTGGTGTGCCATTTGCTATGATGAGGCGATCATGGAATGTGCAGTATTGCAGAATACAGGGCAAAGTCATAAATGGAATGTTGCAAAATGCATTGTTTACAAAAGTGAAGGTTCCATTTCTTTTGACGATGTAATGTGTTTTGATACAGTAGTGTCAACGTAAAAATTAACATTCACACATTGCCACATCAACATCATTCAAAGTCATTTCATGTGTAAAACAAATTAAAAACAGAATTTTGCAACATTTCATTTTTTATGTTGCTGCATAGTCAAGTCTGCGCATTCCATGATTGCATAAGCATCATTGTAAAGATAAATAGTCATGCTGTCTTATGATACCACTTTATTTTAAGATAATGAAGCAACTAGAGATATATGACCCTCAAACCTGAGTTGAACATTTGAGGGCTTACTTCCAGCTTTGCATCTTTATACAAAGTGGCCAGTGAAATAGACACATGGGTGTACAGGATGATTTACATGTAGAAAGAAAGCTATTCATGAACTGACATGATCTGTCTTTGATCGATGCCTGCACACTCACACTCAAACCAATGCAAGTTGATAAGTAAATCAATTGGCTTTTCATCTGATAATGACTTCACAGGAGAGCACAGATAAGACAAAGTTGTTAGAGTAAGAGAGAGCTGGTAGGAAGAAGACAGGAGATGAATGGAGAGTGATATAAAGTAAGGGAGTAAGTAAGTAGAGAGATGTAGATGGATGAAGCCAAGAGAGAGAAGGATGAAAAGGATAGGTAAAACTGAGATAGAAAGGAAAGAGAGGATAAAACTGGGAAGAGACTGAACAGCATGAGAAGCAGGGGAAAAATCTTGAAACATAAAGTGTGATGTGTAATGCATTGTACACTACTGAGCAAAAAGCTGTCACATACTTCAAAGGAAAACTAATTTTTCATGAGGGTTCTTTTGTTATTCACAGGGATCTTTGTGGCAATGCTGAGGTTAAATTACAAACGGGCTCCCATATTATTTTTGTGACTGTCAAAAAGACTAAAAGATACTAAAAAAGTCTCCTTTGTAGGTGAAAATGAATGACTCCCCACTCACATGGTCTGCCTGCTCTTGACGCGCATGTTGCCCACAAACTCATAGAGATGCCTGTTGGGCAGCTCACACTCCACTACCCCATCCACAGAGGCCAGGTCCCCCTCCGTCACCAGGCTGGAGGTCTGAGGCAAGCCCTGCCGTATCTTCAGATTGGTCTCCCCGTCCAGCTGGGCCGTCTCGATGTAGCACAGGGCCTGGGGTGCACTGCAAGCAACCAGTGGGAGGCAGTGCCCGGGTGGACAACATTTCATTAAAAATCAAATGTACCCTCTCAGTACCTTTGGCACACAGGTGTGTACAAAAAAGCAGCAGCCTTTGTATGATGTGGTTCTGAGCATGTTTAAAGGGGCTTACGGTTAAATGCCCAACATCGGGCACAATATGTTACTGGCTCCCAATTTCTGTGGTAGTATACATTAACATGTAGAGAAAATTAGGATTGTCCTTCTCGCTGAAAGCCCACTATATTGTCCCTTTATTCCTATCATTACAATTCTCCCTATCGCATATACCTCTCTGAATCTGAACGCGTGTGGCGCTCTAATTTATCTTAAAATTTCTTAACATTCACAAACAGTCTATAGCCATCATCTTGCTTGTGTCTTTTCATTCTTTCATTATAGTCTATCCACAATCAATGTTGGGGTAGGCAAAAACACTGCCGTGAGTGATTGGTGGTATTTTTTTTCAAGTCCTTCGTCCATGTAACAACCCTTCCATTTTAATATTGCAAGGTTTCCGAGGGTCGAAATTACAGATTCTGTGCATTATTGCGTGAATTGAATACGTACCAAACTCTTACCGGAAGTATACGTCCCAAGAGCAATCGATCAGATAACGGTATCGCGAGGTGATATCGCTTGATATCGGCTATACGGGATAGGGAGAATTAACACACTGGTGTGCACAAAGTGAATTGCCTAAGGCTAATTATATCTTGGTCCTGAGACAGTTAAACGGAGCACATGGTCAGCAATCGTGGGCCGTTTGGACTGGACCATCTGCACTGTGCTATGCACATGACAGGGAATGAGCAAGGTTGGGCCAGCACACACTTGAACCTACGAGCCAGAAACATTGGTGCAGAGTCTGATGAAGCTAGTTACTAGAAACGCATGTACCAATGTAGCAGGATGCATTATAGTACTAAACTTGACTTACTAAGGCTTCAAGAGCATGGTATCTGAAGCCATATTCACGGAACCTAGTTACACATAGATGTATGCATTTTAGTACATACAATAGCTAGGCTTAGATAGGCTTCATGAATATTGTTTGGACAATCAAGTCTCCTTTTTCTTGGAGAATTTCTCCATAAATGGTTATTTGTATTCAATTTTTGATTTAGAAATGGAGGAAAGGATGTTTTTACCTGGAAGATAGAAGGATGAGATCGGCCGGGAAGAACTCGCCTCTCCTGACCTTGAGCACATCCCCGACTGACACCTAGAGAGGCAGAGGCAGGAGGATATTTGGACATATATGGAGAATGACACAATCACAGTTTACTAATCTTCAAACATCTTTGGCGCGGTATTGACTGGTTGAATAATGTCAACTTTGTAAGTTTTTTCATATTCTTATCTAGATACTCAAACAACACCAAAAATAAAATTTCATGTGATAGTAAATGACCTTGATGGGACATAAACTTTATGATGAAAAATCCCTTTTCATTTTTTTTTTCTCACTCAAGTTTTTATGTGCATATAATTCTTGGTCTACCTTGAAAATCATCAAGTAATTTGCATCAAATGTCTTTGATAGCTACTCTCACATTTTGCTCAATTAGTACTGTACTTGAAGTTTCTGCTACACAGTGAAAGCCTTTATGGACCAGCATGCAAGTGCTATACAAAACTCTCATCGAACAGTACTTAATGCAGCACACAAAGCATTCATTCATACACATCATATTGTTAATAAAAACATCCATTGAATGTAATAATGGTATACTTAATCATTTCTTAAGCAAGTATACATGTACATGTACCATAAACATGTATCAGTACTTCCTTGTCCTGTATATGGATATAAAACCCTTCAAAGCTAAACTAAGCTTCGTCATTAAAACTGGCCGCATTAAAGATGAACAATGGAGGTGCAGTACCAGTACTGATACCATACAACTAGACACATATTCTGCCCTACTTTAACAATAGGAAGTTACTTTTCTTGTAAACGAGCAAAATGTATATCTGCCACTTGCATTGGCATCAGTGCAACACCACATCATGTTAGATTTAATATCCCGCAGCAAGATTAATATTTCTTGTCCAGATTTTGCCTGTATTTAGAGAATGCTGAGTACAATCTAAGTGTACCAATAACCCAAATTTGAGTGAATCGTCACTTGCTTCCTTTTGTCAAAGTAGGGCAGTATGGTAGCAGCTGGTATTTATTTGATTTACTACCTGGTGTTGAAAACTCATTATGGGACCTGGGTAATTGTATAAATGTGCTAAATCATCGGTTGTCGGGTTTAATTGTTAGCATTAGTTTCCATGACAAAAAGAGGACAGGGTACTCTGTATTGGACATGCACATCAATACATTTGTATTTGTGTTTTTCCTAAATGGGTCATTTCCTTTAGCTCATTTCCTTTCAAATTTCATAGTCATAGCCTCTATCATATTCATCTAATCTAGGTCAACTGATTCTTCATTTTCCAAAATCACTCAAGTATGGCCATCAAGGCGTCATTTTGTCTTTAAAGGGCATATATTGTACTGGGAAGGCAAAAAAGCCTTCAAAATGTAATTGTTAGCAATCTTCTTGCCAATGGTCTTAAATTCATATATTGCCTATTTTAGAAGCTTGCTGAAAGTTATTTACCCTAAAATGATCCACATATGGAGTAATTAATGATTAATGATCGGCCCGAACATTTTGAGGATTTGTGATTTAATCACTCATTTCTCCAAATGTAGATCATTTGAGGGCAAATAACTGTCAGCAAGCTTCTAAAATAGACAATACATGAATTTAAGACCATTGGCAAGAAGATTGCTAACAATACATTTTGAAGGCTTTTTTGCCTTCCCAGTACAGTATATGCCCTTTAACAGCCTTTCTTTTGTCCTTCATATCTCCATCATCTGAGATGCTATACAAATCCTAACAAACTTCTCTGAGTCTGAGAGATGTCATAGCTATTCTAAATTCATACTCTACATTCAGGTCCGCTTATGTCTTTTTCTGAAATCACCATTTTCAGTAATCTTTTTACCCTAACTTCAAGAATCCTCATATCTGTCTTGTAATATCTCATTTCAGTCTCAAATTGGTATCAGCCATATGTCTCATCATCCACCCATTTTGACAAAATTTTAGTGCACCCATAGTCACACACAATCTAAATAGCATCCTCTCTTTTTTCAAATTCACAACCTCTGAGAGGCCGTAACTCCCATCATTTCTGACCAGACTTGTACCCTTTTTTCAGATTTGGACACGCCACAGTATACTCTTTCTATATATTTTTTTAGAAATAGTACCTTATCATTATTTTTTTTATCCCATATAGTACAGACTTCTAACCAAAAGGCCGCAACTTTCCTCCATCGACTTTGTTTCAGCTCAAATTTGCAGGTGTACATATATCTGCAGAATTTCAATGATTACTCATAATAAACTAATGCTATTTACTATACTATTTTTATTTTTATTTTTTATTTTTATTTTTTTTAATACTATTTTTTTTTTTACAGGTCCAAAACTCTGGAATTCTCTTCCAAATGATATTATACAATGCAATTCAATACAAAGTTTCAAAAGGAGACTTAGAGGCTTTCTTCTGTATAGCTACTAGGTACTTGCTTTCCCATTTGAATATAATTTGTAGCGCGCAACTTTGATGTTTGTGTACATTTAATGTTTGTTTTTTGTATATAATTATCATTGTTTTGCGTCTTAAAATGATTTTGTAATTATTTAATCAGTTGTTATTGTTGTTGTTGTTTTTTTATATAAAATAATAGTTCATGATATTTACTTTTATAGGGGGGCCTACACCCTACAAGCTTTGCTTTTTAGTCGGTCCTCCTTCCCTTTCAATTTGTATTATCTATTGTATTATGTAATATATTGTGTTATGCAAGTTTATTTATACGTATGTTAACCTGTGAAGTAAACTGTACCATCATTGTAAAAATTGAAAGAGGAGAAATAAATGAATTGAATTGAATTGAATTGAATGCCCTCCAAAGCTCCATAGATAGAAACAAGTGACCTGTTGATGTCTCGTGTTGTTCCTGTTTGAACCTGTACTCCTATATCATAACAATGACATGATAGATATATAGTTCATGAAATTCTCTAATGTCATGCAAAAACCAAATGCATCAATGCAAGCTATTGTTCTGATTGCAATTGCAGTTCTAATTTCTACTTCTTCCTCTTCCAATTACAGACAGGTATGTTGACAATTTTCATATAAGGTGAAATCATAAACTGTATATTTGGACACTTTATTACAATTTCACTTGGTGATTTGGGAAATTTAAAGACATAAATCTTCTAAGATTGAGTTGAAGCATTTGATAGGTACAGTAGCATGAAAACCACACTACAGAGGTACGACTGCTCCTATAAATATGTGTATGCATGCATGCATGCGCAACCTAATACTCTGTACGTGTACATGCTGGGTGCCTGTGCAGTTCTAATGTGCTTTTCTGGCAACCTATAGGCTGTTAAAATGTTACAATGAAAAGGGTGAGGAGATAAGAGAGATAGACAGAGAGAGAGGGAAATCAAGAGCACAAGGGCAAGAGAGGGGGAGAGAGTGGGAGAAAGAGGGAAGAGAGGGAGAGAGGGAAGAGAGGGAGAGAGGGGGAGAGGGAGATTGGGAGAGAGAGATAAATACAAATGGAGAAGAAAAGATGAGATGAGACATGGAGCAGTGAGAAAGGAGAGAGACAGAGGGGAAGATAGAACTAGGCAAGCAATGCACCGGTCAAAAAGACAGACTACCAGAGAGAGAGAGAGAGAGAGAGAGAGAGTGGGAATCGGACATACAGACAACGAAATATAAAGAGTAAAAGAAGAAAAAAAGAAATGTTGAGAAGACATAATCATTGCACTACATGTATGGAACATGTCTCACTACATGTATCCCACATTGCTATGGAATCACTATGACGACACCCGTGTCCTTACCTCTCTCCATGTTATCGTCATGAATACGCCATTCCTGAGCACTGACAAATTGAAAAACAGATTTAAAAAATAAATGTCGGCATATTTTGCACAAATTATAATGTACCGGTACTGTATCCATGGAATAGTGTCAACGCAGCACAAATCTGAAATCAACATTGGCCAATTGACTGTGAATGTTGGTCTCTATCAAAGGTAAGCGGTAGTAGTGGTAAAGACTACAGGACCCATAACTAACAAAGCTGACTCTAATTTGTCATGAGCATGTGCCCCATTCTGGTTTGGCCCTAAGATGCCAAGCAGGAATCACCTCAAAATAATCAGATGATTGAAATTCAAGAGAATCTGAGCCTGTTAATGAGGGCAATTTGGTTCTGTCCTGATTACAACCCTGTATTCATTACCGTTAATACCCCTCACTTTCCAGTTGTGCTGTTCATTTTTTTATTACATGTTCAGTACTGCTGATCATTTCCATGTGTGCAATCTGTACAAATCTGTGCTAAAGTGGGGACCAATGGAACATGCACCACCTAGATTGATTGAATTCAATGTTATGGGGGATCTTTCTTCATTGAGAGAAAGATAACATTTTCATAGTGGTGTGTGTATGTAAAAACAAGTGACTAATGATATATCGAAACCACAGGTGAAAAGGTAAACATCATTTTGAAAAAATTGACATTTTAAAAAAGAATTATACATATGGGAGAGCAGCTTGCACATAACATCACAAAATTAAAACATTAAAATCTAAACTTTCTTTTCCTTTGACCGATTTTCGTCAAGTTTTGCAATTCATTTTTGTTTACATGTACTGCTTATTATTTCTATGTGAACACAATGCTTTAGCCTCAAAAGCATCATGTTTCATGCTGAACTGGAGAAAATATACCGCGGTTCAAAACTGCTGCTCCTTCCCTTTCTTCCCTTTCCCTTTCTCTATGCCAATTCCTTTGAGCTGTAGTGTATATACAGTTTTAGTAACCAAGAGGGCTGGTATCAAGATGTCATGGATATGGCCCAGTTATACATTATCAGTCATTACAGAGTGGCATTGTATCTGACACAGAGGGAAGGAATACCCCTTCTCCCTTTAAGTGTGACAGCACATGAAGTAACAACCTTTCATCAAAACCATTATAAACATTTTATTACAAAAACAAATCCCATTACACATACAAAGTAATCACACACGCTTCACTTGTGCATCATATTAAAATGGTCAGCTAGCTCCTGAATCCCTCTATTTCTCAACATCTAAAACTACCCTTTTCTTCACACTCGATAAAAAATGATGATTAGGTCTCGCCAACAGCTGCAATACCCATTTTGGCAGATGACTTTTAAAAAGTGACGCACAACTCCTGGGAGCTAATCAGCAATGCCCTGTAGTAATATTGGCATTTCTAAAGCTGTAAAACAGCAAGGGGAGCTGCATTTCCTTTTTCTCGTTGTCTGCTGCATGAGATAGCATATCACGCATCAATATATGTACATATATACATACATACATATATACATGAATACAATCCACATAAAACATGTACATATGAATTATCACAGATTGACAGACCATTGCTTGAAAATACGCTCAAATATAGATAAAGGAATAGTATCTTTTGACTCTCCGGAATGCACACATTTGTAACATGTAATTTGTTAGTAAAGTCATCAATAAAATGTTGATGTGAAGATACATTTGAGAAAAACATGTATATACCCACTCTCAGCATAGCACTACAATAAGCAGATGAAAGCATTACTTCAATGTACTCTAATTCCGCTAAATTGCATCATATTTTCTGTGAAACCGCTGGTGAAGTGTCTTACGAGAATTGCACTATTTCGCTCAAAGTGCCTCTAAATAACAAAATCTCAACATGATGATAACAGAAAAGAGTTATTCTCATTTTTAATTTCCTTTTGGGGGAGTTTCATATCATAAAACATTATGGAAATAAGGATGAAACAAAACGTGAAGTGAAGTTCGGTGTAGTCCACAGACACCTGCGACGGGTTCGGTACGGGAGGCAGGCAGCCTACGCCTGGTGCGGAATCTTGCTAGCTTTTGACAATGATAAGCCTATATTTGCGGGAAATATGCACAGGCATTACATCAACCCAAACACAGTGTGCATTGCGCTTGCGCATTGTTAATTCGTTTCTTGGCTCAAAATTTGACAGAAATCGTGATTGCTCCAACACGAAACTTTGTGGAGAGTGAGATTGGGGTCTAAACTCTAGTAACATGTCAATCATATGAAGATTCATTCAGTTGCAGACTTGTGTCAATTAAAAATGAAAACCTCTTTGCTCGTTCAATCAAATCACAAAAATATTCATTTAAAAAGAAAATACTGCATAGGGAAATGGAAAGGGAAGAAAGGGAAGGAACCGCAACTTTAAACCGCGGTATATTTTGTCTAGTTCAGCATGAAACACGATGCTTTAGCCTAAAAAGCATTGTGTTTCATGCTGAACTGGACAAAATATACAACGGTTTAAAACTGCAGCTCCTTCCCTCTCTTCCCTTTCCCTTTCCCTATGCCAATTCCTTTGAGCTGGAGTGTATGTGTTTGTGGCATTTAGAAAAACCTTGGAATTAGAATACGTCTGGTTGGATGTGGAAGCTGTTTGAGATGAGACCAACATATGATGCTGCACATCATGTTTGAGAGGTTGAATTGACTTTAAAGGTAAGGGCTAGTAATGGTACAGAAAATAGGACAACTATGGGAAACATGCTCTGAGGTCATCAGACCAGTTCTAGTTTGATTTCAATGATTTTAACGTTTTGAGATGATTGTTTGCTGTGATACTGGAATGAAAAAAGGACTTGTGGTCACGGCAGAATGACTATTCCTTCAAGAATAAACTTTTTGTAACACTATATATTTGCTAAAGAAACACAAACTAAATCATTAAACCATGCCAGGCAGGATATGATAAATACAGCAAATTATGACTTTATGCTGCTACACCTAACTGTGAGACTTGCTTTGATATACACACAGATCAGCCTTGCCAAGGCACCACAGAGAACTGGGGCCATACCGTATGCATGTAGCTTACTAGCCTGACTTCCTAGCTCCCTAGGACATTTTCTCATCCAAACTGAAACCTTTAAATTGAGTATGATTGGTCTCCTACAGCCAGAGCCAGTTATTGAAGAGTGCAGACCAGAAATACCCAACAGACTGGAAGCCAGGCTAGTACCTTACAATCGAGCCCATGCATATATTATGATGTAATAAGTTTACCTATAGTAGCCTAATATGGAGACAGGAACCCCCCCACCCCCCCCCCCCTCTCTCTCTCTCTCTCTCTCTCTCTCTCTCTCTCTCTCTCTCTCTCTCTCTATCTCTCTTATGCTTTTTACACTGGCAAAAAATTTCTATAGGTAGGGCTAAGGGGGGCCTTAGCCCCACCTATAGTACGGGGCTAAGCTTGGACCACTTACTGTTTACATTGGTTTTTACCAAAGTGGGCTATGTCCACCTCTAGTCCGGCATTATTTGGCCCCGCAAGTGCAGGGACATGCTAAATAGTCCAGGGCTAAGAGCACCAGTGTAAACAGAAACAGCAAATAGTATGGGGCTAGGGAAATGCGGTGCTCAGCTCGCAAGGCCGTGACACCCTGACCGATCAGATAATGCCCGATGGGCGAGTCACCTTGATGCGGAGTGGTAAAGAGCACATGTGCAAGACGTAAATATTCATAAGCTTTTGAGAAAGTCCGGGTCTAACGATTTCGAAAGGGAACATTGTAGATTTCCATAGTTGGGTTTAAGAAATAGTACAGGGCGAAGAAATGCCAGTGTAAAAAGCTTCAAAAAATAGTCCGGGGCTAGGAAAGTAAGGTGCTAAGGATAGTACAGGGTTAAATGTAAAAAGGTATCTCAGAGTTTATGAATCCTTCTGGGAAAAGCCAGATCTGTTGATGCGCTGCTAGAGGCATCATAGATTTCATAGATGCAGGTGTTAGATATGTTAGCAGGTATATGTGGGGGGAAACAGGTGAGTGCAATAATATGCACTGTACATGAATATCTAGTTATGGCTGGTATGCATAACGAGTCATTGTATACATTTGGCTTGTTTAAAAAAGATATTGATTCGCTTAAATTAGGTTTGTAGTTTTTGAGATTGTTCATACCAAAACTCATTACGATCATCTGGCTAGCGATACAGCACACTCAGGTGGTACTTACCTAAAACTTTCCTGTTATTCACTTCGTCATCAGCTCTATGTCTTTTCTGTGAAGGTAATAGAAGCCGTTGTGCACAGTTGTTCACTTTTTTTGTTACAAATTTTAATATTTTCCTTGAAACTTGTTAACAAAATATGTCATATTCTCTAATAATGCATGACCAATTAAACAGCATTATGATATATTGAGTATCAAAAACGATGATCTTCATTGCTATCGTCATCTTAATAACAATGAAACTATGATACGCATAACATAAATCTTATCTCTGAATATTATAGGTCGAAGGTCACTCACAAACCAACGCTATCAGTACATTGAGCACTGTAACATGAAGTGCATCTCTTACATGTAATGGCTTAGACACATTCCCATATGTCCAGAAATATTAAATGTAATCAAAGGTCTGCTCAATATGGTTCAGAGAGACTATGGGTGGGGCAATCAATTAGATGGAATAGCAGCCCACTCCAAAGACAGAGCAGCTAATTAATTGTATCTGATTTGCTGCCAGTGTGCATTACTCTGCATAATCACCAGGCAGCTTTAGCCTGGATTCTAGACTGTTGGAGATATCAAGTCCAAAGTCAAGAATCATTGGAACATTAGGGTCTAATTGCGACAGGACTTATTGGAATGGTTTCATCATACTCGTTTCCTCCTAAATAACACTAGTTTACATCAGCAAAGACCCATCTCTGCATAAGAAATGCTTCCCATTTTT
Organism: Arbacia lixula; assembly: GCA_963669155.1. Taxonomy (NCBI): domain Eukaryota; kingdom Metazoa; phylum Echinodermata; class Echinoidea; order Arbacioida; family Arbaciidae; genus Arbacia; species Arbacia lixula. Next base: position 20,407,736 of record OZ022582.1, on the reverse strand, counting down.
GTTATTGGGTGGGATGTCCCAAAGCCTGGAGTAGAGGCTAAGCCAGGCTAAACCTACTTAGTGTACGTTGTAGTGGGAATGGTGAGCTGAGAAGAAGACAGTAGCGAGTACTAGAGTAAGTGTGGTGTTGCAGATGCAACGATTTAGATGTGGACACCCATATTGCAGAGGAATGCAGACAGATGGCATTGTGGCAGGGTAGTGAGGGAATGATGATAGAATCCTTCTTGTCGCCTGAGGCCATGGACCAAGCTAGTGTCTTAAATTTGATCACTAGTATACATATATACCGTACTGACCGCAGTATAAGCCGCAGGGTTTTTTTCTTAAAAATCTTGGCTCAAACCGAGGGCGGCTTTTACGCGGCATTAGCAAAAGTCAGGTCTTTCAAACCAACACAAATACACATGTATTGGACTCTGCATTGTGTGACAGCATTCAACAACAAAATAGATGGCTTTGATAGCCCGACACAATTGACGTACCAGTAATACGATCTCAATCACATCACCAGCATAAGTACCGGTACTAAGAAAGCACCAGGACTAGTATTTGTCCGAGACAACTCAAAGATACCGCTAAGGAGAAAGCTAAGGCTCAAACTAGCAAACTCCGTTAGATGGTAGCCGTCATTGTTTCTTTGATCTCCTGCCACGAGATCACGCTATACACGGTCTCGTATCAACCGCCGGAGATCAAAGACAGAATGGCGGCTACCATCTAACAGAGTTTACTAGTTTGAGCCTTAGCTTTCTCCTTAGCGGTATCTTTGAGTCGTCTCGGACAAATACTAGTCCAGGTGCTTTCTTAGTACTGGTACTTATGCCAGTGATGTGATTGTGATCGTATCATCAGTACCTCAATTGTGTTGGGAAGAAGCCCCTTGATTTGATATAATCTCCTTTACAACTGGAACCAAAAAAAAGAAAAAGATGAGGGAATGCAGTGGTGTAGCGATCTGTTGATGCCCCCTCCACCTCAATATGTTTTCCTCTACCCTGCCCACTTTCCTAATTCCTCCTCCCGTTCCCCTACAAAAGAATGAATTCTTCTTACGATGTCTTCAATAATCTCCTTGACAGCTGAGACGAGCAGAATGAAGATCAGAGGAAGCAAGGTGGTGTAGCGACCCGTTGGAGATACACTGGGTATTTGCTGTAGGAGAAATCAAGTCATTGAAGGTGTCAAGTTAGTAATATTCATCTTCAAGGTAATTATTGTTTCTCTTTTTGATGTAACATTTGAAAGCCTCAAAAGCTCCCAACTAGTTTTCTATTTGAATCACTTGTAGTCATCTCTTCTCAAAGACAAGTATACAAAATAAATCGGACAGCTATGATCCAATGCTACTGTCACTTGAAAATTTCCCACAATGCACAGCTGACAATATTCAGAGAAATTTACGATATGACGGGGAGTAGGTTGCCTACGATAAGTGCCCTTTAGCCACAACATGCTAGACAGAGCCCAGCAAATTTCAAAAGAGTCCCTCTAAAAACTACATTTTTCTTATCTGTAGTGTATAATGCACACTTTGCATGGCATATGTTCAGTGTGTTACATGTACATTCATGACAACATGCTTGAAAAGAAGCTCACACTTAATGTTTTAAACAGACATCCCTCCAAGTATAGTTCTATAATATTGGATGCACTTGAGTGACATATCAGATATATTGCATTCATCAGTATGAATATTGCACTCATCTTCGACTCGTGCAATATTCATGCTGATGAATGCAATTGATATATCTGATATACCACAAAAGAAATCCAATATTATTATTATTATACATACAAATACAATATTCATGCTGATGAATGCAATATATCTGATATACCACAAAAGAAATCCAATATTATTATTATACATTACAAACCACTTTCCTCAAAAACAGCAATGGGGTCAATTTAAACAAACAAAAAAGAAAAAGAGAAACAGGGGTTTATTCGCCTGTATCAAATCTGCCTCGCGCATGTTAAAAAATGTTCGTGCGCAATCAAACCCATGCGCAATTGTCATGGCGAGAGTTTAATGTTGTAACAATAATGCACTCATTTTCCCCATTGTTACTGGTAACATAAAATACATAGGACACCCAATATGCTAACAATTTTGCATGCCAGCAAGCAAACCTCTGGAAGGATAATTACAGATATAATTATAAATACAAGGTTTTATTGCACCAAAAAATGTGGCTTGTAAGTGTAATAATGTGTATTGGTACATCATAGGAGATGATGAAATATGCATGCAGCTTGTGTCAAATTATCTGATGATTGCATCCCCAAGACAAATTCACCACTTACAAACGTCATATATGTCCACGCACTGTGATGTACATGTACGTGGGGGGTCACTTATCCATGACAATATGCTGCCAATGAAGCATCACAATGCATGTAATTAAGAGTGTGATTCAAGTGTGTGTACAAAATGAGTGCAGCACATGAACAGTTGTAAATGTATGTATAGTGATCAAGGTGTACAGTGATCATCCCTTGCTTTCTGTATCAGTCTGTATCAGAATTCCACAGGGATGTAATACTTGAATCCTACATGTACTAATATGATAGTTGTGTAGCTGTAAAAGGCAATTATCGCAGAATATTTTGCATTCTTTAATTTGACTACATTAAGTATACCATGCAAACTAATCCAGCAGACAGTTGGAAGACACTGCTTTCAATGCAGGATTTTTCAAAAATCATGTGATTAGGTATCAATAGAAAGAAAATCCCTGTGTGATAAACACACTGGAAACATGTTCTAAGAGATTTTGTTTCCAGATAACCCTGTTACACTTCATCCAGAACTACACACGTGTAGCAATGTACACGTGTAGCAATGTACATGTACAGTACAAAAGAATGCTTGTTTGATTTTGACGTAACAAAAATAGTGATAGAGATATACTATTTGGCAGCTACATGTACATGAACATGTACAGGTAGCCCATCTTGTGTAAACTACACTCCAGCTCAAAGGAATTGGCATAGGGAAAGGGAAAGGGAAGAAAGGGAAAGAGCCGCAGTTTTAACCCGCAGTATATTTTGTCCAGTTCAGCATGAAACATGATGCTTTTTAGGCTAAGGCATCGTGTTTCATGCTGAACTGAAAATATATCATGGTTTAAAACAGCAGCTCCACCACTTACCCTTTCCCTATGCCAATTCCTTTGAGCTGTCGTGTACAGGATGTATAGGAGTAGTGTACGGGTACACATTTTGATGTCTTTAAAATGAATGTAAGTAATGTACTTATGCAGATACCCATACTGGACTTTCAAATGTCTTTAAAAAATTCATGAACTTTAGGTAAACATGTGCCTATGTGCACTGAAGTGCCACACTGTACCAGTTTGTAGTGCAGTCCAAACTGGAGACTGATTGGAGCAGACTCGCAACTTGGTATCAATATCAACTTCGCAATGCTACACAAAGGGCAAGGTGTTGCTTCATTGCGGTCTCCAACTCGACTACTATACAACACACGTATTCATGAGTCATTTCAATTTGTTCAGTACATGTATTATGAAGTTGCACTAGCACTGAGTGCCTTGTTCTGTCCTACCCACTCATTCATTCATTTCCACTCCTTTATCTCAACGGTACCCCCCCCCCCCCTCCCCCACCCTCTACCCCCTTCCCTATACATCAATCCTCGCTTCAGCACAACACAAATTGTGCATCCCATTTTCACTGGGAACTAACCCCCCATATCCCATCCACAATTTAAAGCACACATGTACAGCGTTGTCCTTCTGACACAACAAAAATATAACATTAACAGAAGAAGAAAAAAAAACCATGGAGCATAATACTTTTTACAAAAAATATGCACAAAGACAACATTTGTATTTCATACTACAGGTAGTGTGTGTACATGTGTGTTCAATGTAGAAAATGACAAGGGAAGTATAGTGAGCAGATCAACATGTCACTGAACACCCTTACTCCCTGACTTGGATACAGAAACTTAAACACGTTGAGATGGAAGCTGTTCTACAATCACTAGCCTTCTGTGCATTGTGAATAATCAATTTTCTACGCATGATGTGGTTCAAGCAGATTAATGTAATTGAATACTGGCAGCGGTGCTCATATAGCCTTGTCCATATTGACTGGTGGGTAGGACTCTATTTGCAATAAGAGACATCCAGTCATATTTCAATCAATGAAGAATTGGAGTACATGACAAATAAATGTGATGTATTCACAATAAAATATTCATACATCCAAGATTCAAGACTGAAGAATAATTTTTTTCCCAAAAAAAAACAACCATGCATGAAATTCTGATACAATAAATGTGAACAACAAACAAAACATAATAAATACACTTCATTTATTGTACATAGAAAGGTAGATATCGCTATTACATGTACATTGTACAGGTCAATATTTATCCTTTAGGAATTCATTTAGACTTCTTTCAATTCCACTATTCGAGCAAGTACTGTTGTGGTAATTTAACAGTCTGGGGCTAGAGAAACGTGGGGGCTTGGCTTTAATTGTGTGTATGATTAGTCACGTTGCCAAGTAGCAGATAACATCCGGGCATGATTTTCATCTCGGAATCCACGGCAAAAGACATCACGAGCTGCAGAAAGGAGCTGCCCTTTCAAGTCCTCTGCCAGAAATAGCAAAGGAAATTCAGAGAAATTAGCCTGACTTCCCTTTTTTACTTAGCTGTTACATCAGTCCAATTACACTTGTAGAGCAGAAATATTGATCAAAGGGTAAAAGGTAAGTTAAACGGGGGATTCCCAACCTGTTTTTTTTTTGCACCAGCTAATTAACAAGTACAAAACAAATTAGTCTTTTCTCTTTCCTCTTCCCTTCTGCCTCTATGTAGATGGGTGTGTATATAAACTTAGTACATTAGTCCCATGAAATGTAGAATGTGCCTTCATCTTTTTTTTCATATCATCTTAATTACTTTAAGCACATAAAGTCACAAATGCATTTTTACCTGAAGCAGGGCAATGAAGAGAAAGAAGACGTTGGCATAGCGACGGAACTGCTCAAACAGGAACTTGGGAATGAATGTGATGAAGGTGTATTTTCCAGTGCTGTAGAAAAACAAGAAGGGGGAAACTCATTAATCCAAAAACAGCATCCATCTAATAACTTCCATTGATCTACCAACTTTCACACTGAACTCATTCTTTCACACAGCATAAGAGGAAAGGTATTCACATACATGTAGACTCATGACCATCAAGCTTATTAAATGAAAATATGAAAAGTAATGATGTAAGACAATACTCTGACAGTGATAACTCTTAATTACAGGTAAAATACCATAAGTGCATCAACATGTAAAAGGTCTAAGCCAGTACATTAAAATATAATGCCTGCAATTAAAAGTAGCTTTATGTAAGACTAGCACCAAACACTTTATCAAAATGTATGTCAACTTATGTTGATGTAACATAATATGTACATAACAAAATCACTAACTGTTCAATGGAAATATGTGTCCTATATTTTAAAATAATTTTTCTTTATTTTTTCTCAGCACTGATAAGCCCCGCCTCCAAAATATCCTCCAACTCAAGATTCCCCCTGTAACAGCAACAAAGGTAGAAATTACATGTAGGAGAATAAGCAGAATTTATGCACAAACTAAACATTGCAATGGTTACCTCCACCTGCCCACAAGAACAGCACATGTCTTCACACAATACCACCTAACAACCTTTCATGTGGGAATAATCGTTTCCTTATGTCTGAAATGTGCTAGCTATGTGATGCTATTATAAGCACTCGAAGGTAGTCATTGCAATGTTTAGTTTGTGCATAAATTATGTCTATTATCCTGCTAATTTATACCTATGATGATGTCACAAAGGGAATCTTGAGTTGGGGGATGTTTTGGAGGCGGGGCTTATCAATGCTGAAAAAAAATATTGAAAAATTATTTTAAAATATAGGACGCATATTTCCATTGAACAATTATGATGAAAATGACAGACAATGACAGACACCACTTTACCATAACTGAGTCTCTTGCATGTTCAAAATGAAGTTGTCAGTACAATGATTTAAAAAATCAGGCTTTGATTTTAATACTTATGACCATACAATAACGATTTGAAATATAACAAGGTGCAACATATAAAATTCCACAAAAGGATGTTTTTCTGTTCCCTTATTTTGCGTTAAGTTCTAACCGTGGTATTTAAACAACTGCAAAGTGATGGACACTAACTGCTCATTCATGAAATGCCACTCAACATGTAACATAGCTTCTATATTTCTAATGCTTCACAAAATATCTGAGAGTCTCTTCCAAACTGCAGGCAAAGATCCTACGTAGTGATCTTGATAGTCTCATTCCTCTGCTCCTTTGATATCTCTATGCATGCAGCAGAATTGACACCACATCCTGCTTGATCTGCCAATGGGGCTGTGTTAGCACACCTTCTCCCCAATTGAGTCTGGCATATTTCTCTCTCATAGGGAGGCATTAAATATTCATTGGACCTCAACTTTAATCATACAACTCTCCACGCACCGCTTCTGACATTTAAAGGGGAGAATGAGACTTCCTGGGATACTGACATGTCACTCTACCGTACTCAGAGGAAATAATTGTAACTTTCATCCCAGTGGTTGGTTATTAACCTTTATTCAAAGCTCATAAAGAAATCTCTGGCATATGAACTTATCAAAAAGCAGATGATGGCACAGACTGTGAATTGACAATAATATATTTTTCTTCACATACTAGCCCTTCAACTCTCTAAAGTTTCAGATGATGCATATTATGTATTTTTAAAATGTGTGTACTGTACACAAATGTCTTTTAAATGTAATTAGAACTCGGCAAAAAATGAAATCCTCATAATGCTTGTATTTGTACACGTGTGCACTTCTTCTACTGCAGTTCCTATGACATGTTCTATACAGTATCCCTTGTCACTGTCAGGAAATTGAAAGGGGAAATGTGTTTCATTCATTGTTTAGCTATACCTAAACGGTATGTCTATAGCGTTTTGGTAAAGCTACATGATAACATTCTGTGGACGCTGACTAACGATACGGCGCATAACAAAACGTTGTATAAAGAAACATAGGTCTTGGCATGCTTTTGAAGAAGAATGATATAAAGAATCCTGTTTAATCATGGTTCACCATATATGTGGACATCACTAATTATATGTGTATAACTGGCCGAAGCTTAGCGTGACCACTCACGTAAATGACTCAATCAACTCAAAGCAATGCATACTCACTGAAGACAGACAAGACCCTGTTCGCTATAGGATGATTCTTTATCAAGTTTTGGTATAGATTTTGTGTGTGTGTAGACACCCTGCTCATGACACGATGATTCTTTATATGACGTATAGCTTTACCGTTTCGGTATAGCTATACAATGAATCTTTTGTGTGTTACTACAGGGTGAGCATTGCACATTATATTCAGGCGTCCGTGTATCTGACAGGACAAGTATAAAGACCTGGTTTACAAACAAATAAACAGTCTTGAGTAGGAGTTGATTTGCTTCAAATTCTGCAGTTTATAGTACAAAACAAATCTTTAAACTTGGTCCTATACCCAATGAGAAAAATACACCTTTCACAAGGGTTCTTTTTATAATTACAGGGCCTAAATGTAGCGTGTTGTGGGCAAAACTACTCCAAAACTACTCGCCTGACTGAATTACATCCAGGAAGTCAGTGGATATCCTGAATGATCATTGCTACACTACTTGTTTTTTCTGAAGGACTTAACTTCTCTCATTGTCGCGGCCCACCTTTTCTTGTTGCCAGAGTAACGCCAAAACTTTTGTTTCTTTCGATTGAATTCAATCCAATTCTAGTACTTCCACAAACAAGTTTGTGAGGGAACCAGTAAAAAGCATGCATGCTTGTGGGAATGTTCTAAAACAGAACCAATTCTAAAAGTTATACAGGGGTTACGCTCTTCCTAATGCTCTTTATTGAAAATGGAGAATACTCTTTTGAAAGACTCCAATCATCATTTCCAACATAAACAAGGAAAATTGTTTACTCTTCCTGAAGAGGTTTTGTGAAGCAATGACTGTAAGACTTTTTCACAAATGGGCTACCCTCTCTTTAAATGCTCTCACCAGGATTGTGTTTTGCACTTGGTCAAACAGACTTGTTGGCACAGTAATGGTTGAATTGTGTATTGTGTGATATTTGCACAAAACTTGTACATGTACCAGTTTATTGCTAAAAAGTGTGTACATTGTGTTCATACTTCTTTTTTTATTCCTTTCCTCGCAAATTCTGAACTATAAGACCTATACTATAAGACTATAAGACTGTAAGACTTTTTCACAAATGGGCTACCCTCTCTTTAAATGCTCTCACCAGGATTGTGTTTTGCACTTGGTCAAACAGACTTGTTGGCACAGTAATGGTTGAATTGTGTATTGTGTGATATTTGCACAAAACTTGTACATGTACCAGTTTATTGCTAAAAAGTGTGTACATTGTGTTCATACTTCTTTTTTTATTCCTTTCCTCGCAAATTCTGAACTGTAAACAAAATCAAAACACTCCTGTTCCTGGAATTATATAATTTTGTTAAGGTACTTTGGGCCAGAGCTATGTGTACCTTTTATACATGCAATGTTGGTGCAGCTTGCAGTACAGGTCCATCTATGTAAATGTAATATCTTAGATGTTGCAGCTGGAAAACAGAACTACATGAAGGAAATCTGATCAAATGTAAATACAGCGTGATTTCTTTGAATGCAAAAAAATCATGGCAAACACGCCCAAAATCAAGATCCAGAGAAGCGTTTGACTTGAAAGGGTACACATCTAGATGTAATTTCATTGGGAAAACCCTGAAAAAATACATCTTTGTCCATTTGAAAACTGAAACCAGTTGAACCTACATGTAACAAAAGAACTCTAGACACATATTATTTAATGGAAAGTGGGTGTGAGCTAGTTTTGGGAGCAGCTAATGTATCTGTTTCCTATTTCATACATTTAGTTTTGCCCTAGGTTAAAGGAGAAGGACAGTATGAAATCCTGATAAAAATAAACATATAAATCACAGAAAGAGACTGGTAAGTGTTTGAAAAAAATCAGATATTCAAGTTGTGACTTTCTGGAAATCATTTTACTAGCACTGAATTCTTAATCATCTTCAAAGGCAACTCAATCTTTATGTAATCATGCACTATATAGAACAGTCCTTGTTCTTGTGTACCATGCATAGACTACAAGTCAACAATACCCACAGCATCACATCTCTACCTTGGATTCACAGAGAAAAATTACAGGGATTCAGATGAAACCATTTAAACACAAATAACATGCCTATAATATGTCAGATTTTTAACATTTTTTCCAATGTTTCTCTGATTTATCTGCTATAATTTCAATTCAAATATCATCAGGGATTCATTCATCTTTAATAAAAAGTATTTTAGATGGGGAAGTACTCGAACAAGTAGCAGTAGTAGTTGCACACTTATGTAGTGAAAGTAGTAGCAGTAGTCCTTCCTACATAGGAGTACTACTACATACACATGGAAGAGAAATGGTTGTAATAGTCCAGTAATCAATGGTTGATAGTTCTTTTATTCCAACTTACTCAACTTCGTTGGTGCAGTTCTTGACGGCCTGGATCTGGTTGATGTTGATTATTCTGACATCAGGGTCTGGGTTGAGGCAGGGGGAGTCTGTCTCGGTCAGACCGGAGCCCTCGGGCAATGTGCCCCGCTCTTCCATTTCTAGCAACAAAAAAAGGAAGAAAATTAACACATTATACAGCATCATTAAGAGACCCTGATGACTAGTAGTACAGTTTTAAACTTCAGCTAGATTTACATGTACAGACATGTACAAGCAGTGAATGAATAGCATCAGAGCACTCTTAAAGTACGACTCTCAGAATACAGAGTCTGCAAGTTGTGATAAGTTGTAAACTCAAAGGTCTACCAGTGCAATTACATGTAGAAATTATTTGCAATGCTTTATGTCAAATAATGCTAGCCATAATTTGGTTATTACAGAAATGTTTATTCAATCACACAAACTTACTATTGGAAAAAGAATAAGGTGATAATTCAACAACCAAAACATTCAACTTTCTAAATGTTCCTGTGCCTGTTATAGTATTAATGCCACCGGTGGAAATCCTAGGCATCTGTAGCAAAATGTTCATTTTGATAAAAAAAAATGTTGTATCAATGATACCATCATCAGTATGATTTCAGTTGTTCTCTTCTTATTTTCAAAGCAGAATATGTTAAGTACACATCAATTTAACATTAATATTTAACACACCATTGACATTTTTTGACATCAGAGTCACATCTTGTTTCATACAAACAGGAAATCACTACACAAGTAGTATCTTTAAATGAAGTGTACATGTATATAATGTACTTGTACAGGTAATTGCCCACCAATACGTAACAGTCGCCAACCTTCAATGGGCCCTTAAAAGCATCACTCCAATATGTGCAAAATATTTTATTTCAAAACTAGACATTGCTAGATTTGTAAGAAAGAAAGAAAAAAACAATATCAATGTCAAATCCATTTGAATTAAAAAAAACCCAAACATTATAAAAGATTGTCCATGATTTTTTTTACATTATACTTTAGGATAGAGAAATTTAATTTGATGCGATGAATGAAAACAATTGTTTTATCATTCACATACAATACGCATACATGTTCATCCTACTGATCGGCAAACCTGTGAAAGAAGCTTGAGTGCAACCTTCATATTCACTTCATTGTAGTAATGAATACATCAATGTCATGCAGGAAAGCAACATAATCCTTTCAGCACAAGAAAGGAAGACACTCATTACTTTAATACATCCATTGTATATGTCCAATTCTGCTTCCTGAACATTGCCTAATCCAATCAACAGAGCATGCCGTTCATGTCTAGAGTGAAGTCCATGTGTACCTATTGCCTCATTATTAGTAGCAGCTTTCTCCTCCCGTGGCAGTTCTCTGTTGCTTTCCTGAAGGGATCCCATACTTAACTCCTTCTGTCTCACACAAGATGCTGCTCTATAAAAAGTACGCTTATTACTGCTGCAAACACAGAACAGTGGCACTTAAAGAGATAAATGTTGTGTATATACCGGTACGTAAGCAATGACTCACAGCATGCCAATACACCTGTTCTACACTCTTATCCGAGTGTAGTGTTTCAGTCTAATTGCAGGAAGTGACAGCAGCCAAGCCTTGGTTGCTAGAAATTGAAAGCCTTCGACACAACGTTCCTCACATGAACATGATCATGAAATCGAGTGCAATCTAGGCTTCATGAACACATTTTTGCAGGAGAATTTAGATGATAAAGATTGTTAAAAGTCAATGAGATGATCCTCATATCAGAAATAATGTACAATTCAGAACAGCGAGCACACACATCAGAAAGAATCCACACTCGATGATCTCATTTTAGGCTGGGGCTGCAGTTTGGTTAAATTAACATCCATGCCGGCTGTAGTCTATCTGTACTGTACATTCATTAATTTAGAAGGAAGCACACAATCTACAATATTTTGAGATAACCAATGAGGTTTAGTAACACGTTATGTGAGGAAGACAAAAATCATCTCCCTGATGTTCATCTTAAAACCCCACAGGGTGGTCAATCCAAGGGTTAAAATCACTTGACTGGATTAATTGAAGTGGGAGATAATCAGACCTGTAGTTGATACTGATTTTAATCTCACATTCATGAATATGACAAAGAAATGGAACAGTCCACTCTCCATATGAAATAGCTCAAATGAGAACTCCACAATCAGCTTCAAACTCCAGTGAGGTTATCCAAGATTTACAATCACATTTACTGCATCAAAGCAGTAGAGTATTGTTAAAAAGTGTTCATATTGATCCTTAAATCCAATCTCAGATTTGTGTACACTTGGTAAAGAAAAGTCCAAAGCCAGTTTGCTCTGCCATGTACAAAGTCACACGTCCAAAGAGGCAAACACAATCTCTCTCCGCTGTATAAATGGTATGTACTCGTACTTGATTTGAAAATCCAGTGAGATGATCGAAGATTTAATACAGTAAGCACTGTATTGAAGCATAATAAAATACTAATTAGTAGTTAAATGCAATTTGAGATTTGTGAACACGTGGAAAGTCTGCAAAAAGGTGAGGGAGAAACAATCTCTCCAAGCTCTCTGTAGAATGTTCACAGACTACACGCACCATGTGCACATGTAAGTGGAAGATAATCAGATCTGTACCAGTGGGTGATAGTCAATCATGTGTCAGTACATGGCACAACATCCGCTATGGCCTGCACTGCCTCACAGGCACTGTTGACTCACATGGAACAAGTAAGATACTGGGAACTTATATGTTGTACAGGTAACATGTGTGCAGTCAGGGAACAATCTCGCCACAGATTTCCCCAAAGCCCTTTACGGTAGGTAGCGCTCCCAATCTGCATGTGACATCACACACACTTTGAGTAATCCAATTTGATATGTTCCTGTGACCTGTATGGTGGAGCTGGCATGAGTGCGATCATAGATTCCCAGTATTCGTTCCAGTGTTGAGTACGTCCTTCCTTCCTTCCCTTCCTGTGCTAGGGCTATAGATAGTGAGGGTGTACGTTGAGTCGGTGTGATGTTCCTTTGGCCAGTCTCCCTACCTTGAAATCCCCACTTTCGGCACACCAATCAAATCTGTATCTGAGTGAAATCTGATCCTTCAACATGCCTTTTGATAAGGTGCGCTAAAAGCATGGGCAAGACGCACTGACGACGGATCCGAATCTCCTCAAAATATATGACGAGCCTGGCCGGAAAATGACTCCCGTCTCAGACGCTCTCTGCCCAAATTAATTGTCCTGGCACACGTCAATACGGGCTGGAGCTGGGACACGGTGTGATTGTCTGATGAGGAAGCGTACATAATTATCCCTCCAGTCCACAAATTCATTTGATTCAATCGACAATCCACTACCCACAGCCCACTGCAGCTGTGCAATTTCACTTTTGCTGCCTTGCGGATGCTAATGTGATCCCGTCTTTGGTGCAAGTTTCCAACAATCCATGAGCTGCAGTATAGCCAAGCTGAATAATTGAACAGTTCTGGATTTAGCCTAATACCCTAATTTGCCTTGCATATTGAAACTGATCCTCTCATTTCTCATGCATTGAAAGTTCTCCTTCCTGTTCTATTTTCACATCCTTTTCAAAACTTCAAGAATTTTCAAAATGAAAACGAGAGATGTGGGAAGCCAGTAGATACCCATATCTTTCACTCCCGCTGATGATTTTTGACATGTCACTATGCAGCTTTGCCCAAGAATACACACAAATCCTTGTGCGTGGTAGGGAAAGGATTTTTTAACACACATACTGCATGAAGTACTGTTACACATAATGTAAAACCACACAGATCTCCACTGGGTCTGATGATATTTTAATAGTCCAATACAAGTGAGAGGATGCATACTTGACACCTCATCTACAGTACATCCCTACAATGAACCTAAATAGAATTACAATAACCTTGAATCCTGTTAATGTCCATGTGATTAAAAAAAGCACTCTTTTTTTCAAATATAGGGCACAGATGTGCATGTAATTCTCTACTCATTTTTTACAGACTCAGATAATGGACATGATGAGTTTACCATAAATACATTTAATCATTAGGCAGATGCATCAAAATGATATCCAGCAACATTCTTACAGTCAGCTGTGTCCCTCCTTGTGACGTTGGTGTAACTTGGCACTGCACCGACTGAAATCATCAAAACTGCAGGCTGCCCAACAAGCACTGACTACACTGCATTTATATTGGATGGTGGTGGAGGTCATGTACAGGTACATATCATATTTCCCACTCTCACTGCCGATCATGCATGAATTACTGCACAGCTTGACCCCCTATAGCCTTGTTTCCAGGCTGTGGGGAGCATGAACACACAGACAACTGTGTACTTCACTGCTTCACAACTATGTCTGGAAACATACAACACTAAGCCCTCGTCCTGGTATGTTGCAAGGCTTAGATCATGTTTCCAGACTTGGTTGTTTCAAGGCATACACTGTCATTGTAAAGCAGTGGTTAGTATGTGTCCATGCAATAAAAATCCTGAAGTCCAGGCTAGATGATCTACATACTGTACACTGTCCCTACCTACTAGCAAGCCTACAGTATACAAATATTGACTGCTATGAGGGGCACAGTTAAAATTATAAGCCCAAGATGATGTCAAAACCATGACTATGCCCGAAGCGAAGCTGAGGGCATAGTCATGGTTTTGACATCACCGAGGGCCTATGATTTTAACTGTGCCCCGAATATTAAGCAGTCAATATTTGTTTTATAAACCGAATGTATAGATTCTTCTCATCGATTGGTTAAAAGATTTCCTGAACTGACAAGGCCTACAAGATAGCATGTAATAGGCATGTAAATCAACACTCATTGCGCGTACAGGGATTGCGCACACACGAGCGATATCGCGCGGTGTTGAGGTTGTCTTATTATTTTCCGGGCACAGTCGATTGCCATGCCCCGGGCACAGTTAATTTTGACGTCATCTTGTTAAAAACGGGGGCACAGCTATTTCGATGACTCTACTTTTAACCAATCAGATGAGAGGAATCTATGTATGAGGTATATAATAGGTTCTAGACTATGTTCTCATTTGTTATTTTAATGGCACGCTATCATACCAATCATTACACATAAAAGCCACTTTTTTGATACAATAAAACCTTGTATTAATTTTCCTTCAAGAGGTGTGCTTGCTGGCCTGCAATATTGTTATCATATTAGCTGTCCTATGTATTTTATGTTACCAGTATAAATGGGGAAAATGAGTGCATTATTGTTGCAATATTCAACTCTCGCCATGATAACTACACATGGGTTTGATTGCGCGTGCGCATTTTTTTACATGCGCGAGGTAGATTTGATACAGGTGAGGTGAGTATACCTGTGTTTCTCTTTTTCTTTTCTTTTTTGTTTAATTTGAACCCATTGCTGTTGTCCTGTAAAGTGGTGTTTATGTATAATAATAATAATATTGGATTTCTTTTGTGGTATATCAGATATACCACTCAGGTGCATCAATATTTTATTGATATAAGTAATTCTAGACCTGCAGACTATCCTTCATTCTCTCGCTCAGGCGATCTCTCGAACCGAGTGACCAATCAAGGGAAGGAGGACAGGTGTTTGGCCTATGTCTAGATTTCATAATTGTGATTGCACAGTGCAGCCTAGCATCATAAATGAGTGAGAGTGTCCATGAGCATGGCAACAAAAATATAATTCAATTGTACGTGGATTGTACCAGAAACTGCCAAATTTAGCTACTGTCCATGCATGCTTTTAAACAAACCTCTATGTACCTTGATTTTATGTACTATTTGCAAGTGCGCAGACTCATAGCTTACTTTGTATCTACTAATACTGTCCAGATAGTATGCACACTAATCACTTTCTGACACACCACAAATGCTGTCCAAAAGTGAGAATATCCCGATCCTCTTGCAATCTGAATCACTGGATCAAAGCTGGAGGAAGAGTGCAGGTTAAAGGGCATATACTGCACTGGGAAGGCAAAAAAGCCTTCAAAATGTAATTGTCAGCAATCTTCTTGCCAATGGTCGTCATGTACAGTATTGTCTATTTTAGAAGCTTGCTGAAAGTTATTTGCCCTCAAATGATCTACACTTGGAGTAATGAGTGATTAAATCACAAATCCTCAAAATGTTCGGGCCGAACATTTTGAGGATTTAATCATTAATCATTAATTACTCTATAATGTGGATCATTTGAGGGCAAATAACTTTCAGCAAGCTTCTAAAAAAGACAATACATGAATTTAAGACCATTGGCAAGAAGATTGCTGACAATTACTTTTTTTCCTTCCCAGTGCATATATGCCCTTTAAACAGGGATATGTCAAATAGATAACACATCCCTGGTTTAATGAGGCTGGTATTAGTATGCTGGAGGGTCAACAGACCAGAATTATTGACCCCCAAGCAATTTTTTGGCGATGACTCATAGGAAAGTCCTTCGTCTGCACATGTTTTCATTAAACTAGTCTGCACAAACAGACTTGGTTGAATCACTTTCTCAAAACATCAATCTATATTTTCTAAGACTAGTGCCTTGATTTGTAAGCTGGGTTGGGAGGCATGTATGGATACAATGTCTAGTCTCTGAAATTTTAGAATCCTTGATTCCAAATGGACTCTGACTGAGAAGGGTTTGTGTCTGCAAACTACCTTTAAACAGCACCTTGAATTTACCCCAGCAGTTTATCATTTTGCTACTATATACTAGTGTAAGAATTACCCTGAAGCCTGGATTTAGACCACTATCAAAGTCACTGGAATACATTACATATCAAGTTCATTTGAAGTGTGAAACCTTACACATGTACTTGTATAAAGTTTACATACTGTACATGCAATACAGTGGCAGATGTGCTCAGCTTCATGAACGCCTCACCATCTCTCCCCCCTACAAACACACACAAACGCACATAGACGCATGACATACAGTACATGTATCAGCAAGATGCTACTCTACATCAGTTTTGAACAAATTGTACTGTACATTTCTTGTGGTTTGTTATTGTGATTAGTACAGAACAGAAGAAAACAATCCATCATCATACAGAATAGACTGTGACATCAAGTCTGCAGCCAGACTATCGTGGCTAGTTCCTTTTGATAGCCTATTGACAGAATGGTTTTACATGGGGGAGCTGTTCATCCCTTAATGGCACCTCTCTGATTTTCACCCAAACCCACAAATAAATTTATTGAATTAAATGTATTTCACAATTCATCAAAAAGCAGTCATTTGTTTTGTGACAAAATTCAACATGAAGTTTGGATTACATTTCATAATAATACTAACTATGTTTGTTTGTAATGTATGATGTTGGATAAGGAAACCTAAAAACCTAAGTCTTGCTTAATAATGCCAAACAAGACTGACAAATATGCATTCTAGAAAAATAAAAAAAACCTGAGCAGCGGGAGACTGTTATGCATCAATTCAGAGCTTGATACACATGTACATGTATTTCCTGTATGAATGTGATACTGACAGCAACAATCATTTACTACATGTAGCATATGCATGTCTACAGATCATTTCATTAAATCTTTACAGAAGAAATTAAATCTTAAATGTTTCTTTGCCAAGATTCTGAAACACTCAGAGCAGAAAAATGTATGCCAGAAGTAATGAAAGAACAAATGCCACAAATAAACGCTGTAAATGGAAACACATCTATTGGATACCTGTCAATAAATGCAGTATAACCCACTTCAGACAGCCCAAATTCGCCGACACTGAGCCGGTTCTGCTACCCTCCACTTTCCGTCTGAATGGTTTACGCCAATAAAAAAGGGGTACCCCGGTATTGAGCACGTCAGCTCTGAGCCCACTCTAAACCACCTTTGGAGTTGTTTTAGAGCCGGCAAAAAGGAGTAGCTGCTACGTTTCATCTCCTGTCTGAATGAGTGAAGCAGGCGCTGCTACTCATTGCGCAGTGATGCGTGGTCGTGCATCCCATTGTTACTTGCATATTATGCCAGTAACAATACAACGTGTGAAACACACTTCCTGTTCCGGTATCGCCAGGCACGGAGCAGTGGAACGTATCCAGCGCTATGACAATGACTCCGCCTTTTTGGGCGCTGTGTGAATGGTTTAAGACGGCGAAAAGGTGTAGCTGCTACGCGAATTCTGGGCTGTCTGAAGGGGGTCATCAGAGCATTTCAAGACTGCTCTGAGCCGGCTCAGCTACATCATTTTCTGTCTGAATGTGCCCTATGTACACTACAGCTCAAAGGAATTGGCACGGGTAAAGGGAAAGGGAAGAAAGGGAAGGAGCCGCAGTTTTGAACCACGGTATATTTTGTCCAGCTCAGCATGAAACACGATGCTTTAGCCTAAATAATATCTTTCATGCTGAACTGGACAAAATATACCGCAGTTCAAAACTGCGGCTCCTTTCCTTTATTCCCTTTCCCTTTACCTGTGCCAATTCCTTTGAGCTGTATTGTACATGTATTATTGCACTCCCTCCTGCTTTGGACCCAACATAATCAGTACCAAGTGCCACAAATACTGACTTCAAATGATGTCAAATATTGAAAATGCATCAAATAAACTTTGAACTTGTTGAACAATTTACAATAAATGGAGATTCTCCATCTTCTTGGATGATTTCACTTGACTAATTACAGCCGATATCTTTCACTCTTGCAATTAGTTTTGCTCTTTAAAGATGTTGGTGGTGAGTCATAATCACCACAGTTGTGAGGTAGTTGTGAGGAAGAGAGCAATAGACTGATACCAGTGACACCAGCAACACTGTTGAATTTGGATTGTTCTCTTTAATACTTATCTAATAATTTCTTCCAGTTGCTTTCAAGAAGAGTAAAAAAAAAAACAGATTTGAAATCATCCACCCTCTACCCCACCCTTCTCCCCCTCCTTCCAACTCTCATTATTTTGTCTTCCCTTGTATCACTCTCTCTCTCTCACTCTCTGTCTCAGTCTCTCTCACACACACACACACACACACACACACACACATACCTCCCTTTAATAATATTTTCCTGTCTGCTTAATTTTTGTTCTGAAATGACCTAAAGTGTTTACAAATAAGAAAATAACTAGTGTACCAGTAACAGTCTCCAAAGATCTGTCCAGCACTAGCAGTATACTGTAAGTACACTACACAACAGCAAATATCAAGCTCAGATTCGGGGCTAGAGATTTTGAGTGAGAACAGCTAGTCAGGTTTAAGAAATAGTACAGGGCTAAAAAATGCCAGTGTGAAAAGTTTCAAAAAATAGTACGGGGCTAAGGATAGTACCGGGGCTAAGGATAATACGGGGCTATTTTTGCCATTGTGAAAAGCATATTACAGTATTGTTCTATACGCCATATTTTTTTTTTTTTACACTCACCTATATTTCATGATTCATTTTCAATGGATGGAACACACTCTGAATCTATTAGTTGTTGCTACTAACACAATGGCAAACTTTGGACAAGCTTTGGGGTTACAATGATTTACATATTGTTTGAATAATATGCAATGGTTTGAAATGCTGCAGAACTTACAAGTCCATAGAACTGAGCTCTTTATTGATATGGCACAACAATATAATTTTAAAAGGGTGCTGCATTTGGTGGCAGTTTTATTAGCCCCACCCATGATCATGCCGCCCATGATTGTTTGAACTTTCATAGTCGCAATTTTGTGCATGTGCGATATTTCCCCTAGCTGTTGCAATGAAAATGTTCATCCAATTTTCAATACATGTAGCTGGATAACGGACTAGGATGTATGCCCAGGATGGCTTGAAGAGCTCACTCAGTTCATCATCAGTACTAGACTACAGAGGTATCGTGAGGCGCGGCGATGCATGACATATCTGTAGCGGCTCAACATTCCGCTGTTTATTATCTTGTAAATATGTTTATAAACTGTAAGTTCCTTCACCTCAATCTCCAATCTGATCTTCACGCATCCGCATTCATTCTGGCTTATTTTTAGCTGCGCGTATTTCTTTTGGTTGCGTCACAATCGTATGCAAATTCATTAGCTTTCGTGCGCGTGCTGTCAACAAATTCTTGCGTTTGCGTGGCGATCCCATTTACTATTGTGTTTCCCCAATTTTTGATGTATTTTTATCATTTTTTATCACTAAAATATATTTAATATTAAAAAGTATTGTTATGGTGATAATTTCATTTCAATACTGCTTAATATTCTTTAGTTCTATAATAATAGTAAATCAGGAATTTTTATAAAAGTAGCATTTTAATTAGTTTCAGAAACACAGATTGTGTGCTTGATGTCATTCTTTGTTTTTCTGGTAATTCTCATCCTGTTCTGTCATTGGTCAGTTTCCCCCATTTTTCTGATTGGTCCTTTATTTTGACCAATCTCGGAGGGCTTCTGATCTATTTTTGGCGGTAATTCTTCAGTTGCCCTCAAGCCATCGTCGAGTGAGGTTATTGTTTTTGCTCCCTCTTTTGAGCTCTTCTGTTCCATTGATTTCACCTATAATTAACTTAAGCTTCTGTTGAGCTCGTATACGTTATATCCGTTCATCTTTATCTTGGAACTTAATTTCAATTCTGAGGGACCAACACGTACTTCAGCACTTACTTCAACCTTTAATTAATTTGCTTGCTTCTTGGCAACAACATTTTGGATTCAACTTGAAATTAATTTCTGGATTTCATCTCCGACTTCATTAATAACTGTGGACTTCATCTTCTAACACTACAGTTACTTCAACGAACTTTTGTACTTCAGCTACGACTTCAATTCAGAGAATCAATAATCTTCAAAAGTTCAACTCTCAAAGTCTAATTTCGTATTTTCTCATCTGAACTTTCATCTAACAACAATCAACGTCATCTTGTTATAGAAATCTAGACAGAGAGTTAGCCCAGATTTTTATTTTGGCAATACCATCAATTGCCTTGATTATAACTGTTTGCTGACCTGCACCGGCTGCAGTGACATTTCAACCAACGTCAAACTCCACATGGAGTGAAGTACTGTTTTCAGCAGCAGTCGACAACATCTACTCTACCAGTGCGAGAGACAACTCCTCCGGATCTCTTATCTACAGTCTTCTCTGGATTAGCGGTTTCGTCTCTACCACTTCAGGATTTTTTTTACTACTCAACAAGATCTGCAATTCCAGACTCATTTCATCTCGTCATTTCTACACCGTCCCGATCAAGAGTTTGGAACATCTTCAATCTAGCTTCGTCCTTGGATTAATATTCGAATCTATCAATGGATTTATAATTCTCCATTTTTTTCCTTGGTGACCAGTGATAGTAAGGTAAATAGCGGCGGTCTCTCGCTTTATAAATAGACCATTAAATATTTTGTCGTAGAATTATTTTAAATAGCGGCGGTCTCTCGCTTTATAAATAGACCATTAAATATTTTGTCGTAGAATTATTTTAAATAGCGGCGGTCTCTCGCTTTATAAATAGACCATTAATATTTTTGTCATAAAATTATTTTTAAATAGCGGCGGTCTCTCGCTTTATAAATAGACCATCTAATTAAGCTAATTGAAATATTTATTTTATTGTGAATGTAACCAGGTGCATGTCTGGATCCTCATTATAAACTCACATCTTTTCATGACATTTGACTAGCAGTGACCTTTCACTTTGGTAAGTAGAAAGAGTCAAAATAAACAACCTAGTGTAAACTTGGAGAAGGAACTAAAGATATTTTGTGACTTTGTCTTATTTTTAGACCTGTCTGATTTTCTTAGTCATTCCAATTTAATATTTTACTCCAAACTGGTGACCCCCATTGAAACGAACAAACTAGGCCTAGGGCCTATTTCTTAATTTGATATCAATTTCATGTCATGATTTAGATTGAGTTTTTATACTTGATGTTAAGTTTAACTTGGAAAAATATTGTAACTTATAGTTGGATTTAAATTTAGACCCTTTAAATCCAGACTTTAAATCAGAGATTCTGATTAGGCTTTCCTACAGTCTATAAATTATTTTGGAATATTTTTTGGCAACTCTATTCCAACTTAATTTATAATAATTACAATCTCTGATTTTTGTAGTGTAAGGTAGTTTAAGAGTGCTCGTCGGGCCAATTGCTCATCACATTTTAAATGTCATTATTCTAGGCTCAATATTGCCTAGACTATATTTTTATTGCTGTTGTGTGTGATATTTTGATTGCATTTTGAACTGATTGAGAATTTCGTCTTGTCTAATTTTTGGACGTCTTTTCTCTAGACTAGTTTGTTATTTAGCCTTGCGCGATGGCTAATAGCAATAACAACAACAGTAAGCCTGATCCGGTTCAGGATCCCGCGCTTGATAACGGGGCGCCCTTAATGGGACCCGTGGTCAATCTTAAGCTGCCGCAATTCTGGGCTAATGACCCGCAGATATGGTTTGCCCAAATAGAAGCGCAGTTCGAAACCAGGCGCATCAACTCGCAGCAGAGCAGATTTGCTCACGTTGTCTCAGCGTTACAGCCAGAGGTTGCACAAGAGGTACGTGACCTATTACTTAACCCACCTCAGGCTGATGCTTATAAAGCTCTCAAAGAGCAACTGATTCGACGCATGTCCGAGTCAGAGCAGCGTCGACTCCAACTCCTTCTCACAGAAGAGGAGTTAGGTGATCGTAAGCCTTCGCAACTTTTGCGAAAAATGAACCAGTTGTTGGGTGAGCGTAAGCTCGAGACAGGTATTCTCAAACAACTTTTTGTCCAGCGTCTACCAACCAATGTCCAACTTATTCTTTCAACCGCTAGTACTGCTCTGTCTAATGAGCAATTAGCTGATTTGGCCGATCGAATTATGGATGTACCTTTGTCTAATGTTAATTCTGTTCAAAGTGTTCATACCCCATCACCCCCTACTACCGCTAGCGTTACCAGTCCTAGTCCGATCGAGACCGCAATTGCTTCATTGCAGGACGAGATTAAGCGCTTGTCCATGCAGGTGCGTACACTGCAGGGCAATATGCGTGAGCGTAGCCGTAGTCCTGCCTCGGGTTATCGACGGCAATCAGTCGAGCGCAAAGGTAGAGACAGCAGTCATCATGGCTTTAGCAACAACGACCCCAGTGCAGGGGGAACCCCGTCGGCATCTGATTTGTGCTGGTACCATTTCAAGTTCGGTAGCAAGGCCCATAAATGCACACCCCCATGCTCATTTGAGCAGAGTACGGGAAACTTGTAGGCCAGCAGGTCTCAGCGGCCTATCCTGTTGGTAGTAATATTAATTCAGGTCGTTTATTCTATGTCACCGATACCGTTACCGGTACTAGGTTCTTAGTTGATACTGGTGCCGCTGTAAGTGTACTTCCCCCGACTAGGGTGGAGCGTAAAAGTACTCACACATCTTCGCTTGTTTTACAAGCAGCAAACAAGTCTCTCATCCATACTTTTGGTCAGCGTTCATTGACTCTACGTATAGGTTTGCGTCGCAAGTTTTCTTGGGTTTTTGTCGTTGCTGACGTATCACAACCCATTGTTGGCGCAGATTTTTTGTACCATTACGGCCTCTTGGTTGATCTCCGCGCGAAACAACTTCGAGATTCAACCACGAGCTTGTCTGTCGTAGTAGAGCCTTCAGATTCGGTTCCACTTAGCCTCAGCCTTGCTATACCAAATCCCGAATCAACTACCGGATATGACTCATTACTCGCGGAATTTCCCGACATTACTAAGCCTATCTACAAAGACTGCCCTGTTAAGCATGATGTGACGCATCGCATCATAACTCGGGGATCTCCGGTCTTCGCGCGGCCTAGGCGATTAGCCCCTGAAAGGTTGCCCGTCGCTAAAGATGAATTCACACATCTTTTAGATTTAGGCATTGTTGAAGTTTCAGATAGTAGCTGGTCCTCACCACTTCATATGGTCCCTAAGAAGTCAGGCGATTGGAGACCTTGTGGGGATTACCGCGCGTTAAATCGCGTTACTGTGCCTGACCGTTATCCCATACCTCACTTGCATGATTTTGCAAGCCAGTTGAGTGGGAAACACGTATTTTCTAAGATCGATTTGGTACGTGCATATCATCAGATACCAGTGCATCCAGATGATGCACATAAGACCGCGATCACTACACCATTTGGTCTGTTTCAGTTCACTCGCATGCCTTTTGGGCTGCGCAATGCCGCTCAGACGTTTCAACGTTTTATTGATATGGTGTTGCGTGATTTGCCTTTTGTCTATTCATACATTGATGATCTCCTCGTCGCCAGCGAAGACGAGCAGCAGCACAAAGATCATCTTCGACGCCTCTTTGCGAGGTTGTCTGAGTTTGGTGTGGTTGTTAATCCTGCCAAATGTCAGTTCGGTGCCAAGTCTCTTGATTTTCTTGGGCATCATGTCAATGATCAGGGCATTGCCCCCCTTGAAGAGAAGGTCACCGCTGTTCGTGAGTATCCTAGGCCTAGCACATTGCGTCAACTACGCGGATTTCTTGGTCTAGTCAATTTCTATCGCCGATTTCTGCCAAATTGCGCTACATCACTCGCGCCTTTGACCGATTTGCTTCGCCATCATCCCAAGCGCTCCCGCAAGCCTCTGGTTTGGACACCGGAGAGTGAAGCCGCGTTTGTTGACATTAAGAATGCGCTTGCCAATGCCACTTTGCTCACTTACCCATCGTCTGATTTACCAACTAGCTTGGCGGTAGACGCTTCAGACACCGCTGTGGGTGGCGTTTTACAGCAGTTCTCTCAGGGAGTTTGGTACCCTATAGCTTTCTTTTCTCGCCGATTGAATCCCGCCGAGTCGCGATACAGCACTTTCGGACGTGAATTACTTGCTATTTATCTTGCTATCAAGCATTTCAGGCATTTTCTTGAAGGTCGTGATTTTAGCGTTCTGACTGATCACAAGCCGCTCACATATGCTTTGAATTCGCGGCCTGATCGCCACTCCCCGCGGGAGGCTAGACATCTTGACTATGTATCTCAGTTCACTTCTGATATCCGGCATATTCATGGCCGTGACAATACAGTGGCTGATGCATTATCTCGTGTGGAAATGGCTTCAATTCGAGCCACATCGTCCATTGACCTGCGCGGCATAGCCGCAGACCAACTTCATGATGAGGAATTAGCCTCGTTGCTAAATGATACTTCCTCACTTCGATTTGAGAAGATTCTCCTTTCTGATGGAGATGCGTACATTTGGTGTGATATGTCAACGGGTTCTCCACGCCCATTCATACCATCTCAACACCGGCGTTTGGTGTTTGATGCCTTGCATAGTTTGTCCCATCCTGGGATAAGAGCCTCACAAAAGTTGATAACATCTCGCTTTGTGTGGCCTCGCATTAACATTGACGTTCGTCAATGGGCTCGTACGTGTTTACATTGTCAGAGAGCCAAGGTGCAGCGACATGTACATGCACCTCTTGGCACATTTACTAACCCAGACGCTCGTTTCGCACATGTACACATTGATTTGGTTGGTCCTTTGCCCCCGTCTAAGGGTTGTGTATATCTGCTCACTTGCATAGACAGATTCACTAGATGGCCAGAGGCTATTCCTATCCCTAATGCTACCGCTGACACTGTTGCCACAGCTTTCGTGGAACAGTGGGTTTCGCGTTTTGGTACGCCGTCCACCATCACTCATGATCGGGGTGCTCAATTTCAATCGGCCCTTTTCAGCGCGTTAACCAACCTGTTAGGATGTCGTTCAATCGCCACTACGGCTTATCACCCACAGGCTAACGGTATGGTTGAAAGGTTTCATCGTCAGCTCAAGGCCTCGCTAAAGGCACAGCCCGATCCTGGTCGTTGGCATGAGCTTTTGCCTCTAGTTTTGTTAGGCATTCGTGCTTCAGTAAAGGAGGACATTGGATGTTCCTCATCTGAGCTTGTGTACGGGACTGCACTCCGTCTGCCAGGGCAATTCGTTGCGCCTGTTGAACAGCAGAGTGTTGATCCTTCTGATTATGTGCAGCGACTCAAGCAGCACATGTCTAACATTTCCCCTCCGGGACCTCGTCCGCAGGCCCGTCGTGGTTTCATCCACAAGTCCCTTGATACGTGTACACACGTTTTTCTTCGTCACGATTCAGTGACTAAGCCCCTTCAGCCCCCTTATGCAGGCCCATTTAAGGTGCTTAAGCGTACTCCTAAGTACTTCGCTATAAGTCAAAAGGAGAAGTCTGTGACTGTAAGTATAGATCGTCTTAAACCAGCATTTATTGACGGTGCTTCGCAAGCGCAAACAGTGCCTGAGCCTGCGGTGGTTAATCGGCCCAGTATGGAGACTGCTCAACAAGCGTCTCCCAGTCCCCAGTCCCCATGCCCTACTGAGCGTAGGACTTCCCCTAGTGAGATTTCGCTCTCCGGCCGTAGTACGCGTTCGGGCCGTCGTGTTCACTGGCCAAAGCGCTTTATTCAAGTCGTAGAGTTTGCGGTATAAATGTCGCGATAAATAGATTTGAATTAATCGAATTAGTCATTTAATGATTCATGACAATTTTTTTTATTGTATTCAGAATATCACACACATTTAACTTTAGGGTAGTTTATATTGAAATTCTGGTTATTGTGCTAGAGTGCATTTTCAGCAAAGTATATTGCATACAATGTAGTATTGGACTTTATAGACCCTACATGCATAGACATTTATTGTACTTTGCTGTATATTTTGAGATTACAGCTATGGACTACATTTATAGACCCTGTTTTTTTTTTCTTGTTCTCTATTGCACTCTATTCACTCTATTACATGTATTTGCTCATTTCTTCAGTGTTTATGATAAATTGTTGTCAATTTAGCACATTGATTGATATTTTAATTTATAGTAATATATTATATGCTTAATATATTATATAGATGTCATGCAATGAATTAATTGAATTATTTAATAATATATTATATTGGATTTTTGCATTACTACATTCAGTCAAATGCATAATTCGTTGTTATTTATATTCTTATCTGCAAAATGTCTGTGGATATTAGTTTTCTTTCGCCCCTTCGGAGCTTACGCAAGCTCGGGTCTACGGGGGGGTTAGTGTAGCGGCTCAACATTCCGCTGTTTATTATCTTGTAAATATGTTTATAAACTGTAAGTTCCTTCACCTCAATCTCCAATCTGATCTTCACGCATCCGCATTCATTCTGGCTTATTTTTAGCTGCGCGTATTTCTTTTGGTTGCGTCACAATCGTATGCAAATTCATTAGCTTTCGTGCGCGTGCTGTCAACAAATTCTTGCGTTTGCGTGGCGATCCCATTTACTATTGTGTTTCCCCAATTTTTGATGTATTTTTATCATTTTTTATCACTAAAATATATTTAATATTAAAAAGTATTGTTATGGTGATAATTTCATTTCAATACTGCTTAATATTCTTTAGTTCTATAATAATAGTAAATCAGGAATTTTTATAAAAGTAGCATTTTAATTAGTTTCAGAAACACAGATTGTGTGCTTGATGTCATTCTTTGTTTTTCTGGTAATTCTCATCCTGTTCTGTCATTGGTCAGTTTCCCCCATTTTTCTGATTGGTCCTTTATTTTGACCAATCTCGGAGGGCTTCTGATCTATTTTTGGCGGTAATTCTTCAGTTGCCCTCAAGCCATCGTCGAGTGAGGTTATTGTTTTTGCTCCCTCTTTTGAGCTCTTCTGTTCCATTGATTTCACCTATAATTAACTTAAGCTTCTGTTGAGCTCGTATACGTTATATCCGTTCATCTTTATCTTGGAACTTAATTTCAATTCTGAGGGACCAACACGTACTTCAGCACTTACTTCAACCTTTAATTAATTTGCTTGCTTCTTGGCAACAACATTTTGGATTCAACTTGAAATTAATTTCTGGATTTCATCTCCGACTTCATTAATAACTGTGGACTTCATCTTCTAACACTACAGTTACTTCAACGAACTTTTGTACTTCAGCTACGACTTCAATTCAGAGAATCAATAATCTTCAAAAGTTCAACTCTCAAAGTCTAATTTCGTATTTTCTCATCTGAACTTTCATCTAACAACAATCAACGTCATCTTGTTATAGAAATCTAGACAGAGAGTTAGCCCAGATTTTTATTTTGGCAATACCATCAATTGCCTTGATTATAACTGTTTGCTGACCTGCACCGGCTGCAGTGACATTTCAACCAACGTCAAACTCCACATGGAGTGAAGTACTGTTTTCAGCAGCAGTCGACAACATCTACTCTACCAGTGCGAGAGACAACTCCTCCGGATCTCTTATCTACAGTCTTCTCTGGATTAGCGGTTTCGTCTCTACCACTTCAGGATTTTTTTTACTACTCAACAAGATCTGCAATTCCAGACTCATTTCATCTCGTCATTTCTACACCGTCCCGATCAAGAGTTTGGAACATCTTCAATCTAGCTTCGTCCTTGGATTAATATTCGAATCTATCAATGGATTTATAATTCTCCATTTTTTTCCTTGGTGACCAGTGATAGTAAGGTAAATAGCGGCGGTCTCTCGCTTTATAAATAGACCATTAAATATTTTGTCGTAGAATTATTTTAAATAGCGGCGGTCTCTCGCTTTATAAATAGACCATTAAATATTTTGTCGTAGAATTATTTTAAATAGCGGCGGTCTCTCGCTTTATAAATAGACCATTAATATTTTTGTCATAAAATTATTTTTAAATAGCGGCGGTCTCTCGCTTTATAAATAGACCATCTAATTAAGCTAATTGAAATATTTATTTTATTGTGAATGTAACCAGGTGCATGTCTGGATCCTCATTATAAACTCACATCTTTTCATGACATTTGACTAGCAGTGACCTTTCACTTTGGTAAGTAGAAAGAGTCAAAATAAACAACCTAGTGTAAACTTGGAGAAGGAACTAAAGATATTTTGTGACTTTGTCTTATTTTTAGACCTGTCTGATTTTCTTAGTCATTCCAATTTAATATTTTACTCCAAATATCCATCTAACCTCCACAGGGCGCTGGGCGCCTGGGCACGGTTGGCTTCGGTACAGCGCACACAGTAAGGGCGACAGACATGCACTAGCCGCAAGACAAAAATACGAGTAACATACTCACCTTGCAAACGGGAGAAATCTGTCATATTTTCCCGATAAACTCCGGCGGAACTATCTAACTGGGTGTATTCTAGGGAAATATTCACAAAAATGTCTCCACTAAGCCATGGAGAATACACTTCACGTGCAATTACTGAAGATCACCTGATTGCCTCGTATGATTGCTTTATTGTGTAGACATTGGTAATTAGTAATGCATGACGTCACACGGGAGAGTACCGTTTACCCGGCGCGTCCCGTCGATCCTGCCATTTTAGCCCTACACTGTACAGATGGAATTAATATAATTTGCGAACAAACTTTTTTTTTTTCTTTTGGCGCATTATAAACAAAAAAGTGAAGCTTTCTCTTACCTGCCAAGCTTACAAATCCTCCTTGCTTGATTTTAAGCAGATGATAAACGCATTGAAGATAAAAGCAAATACTTATAAAGCATACTCCCCTTCAGCTGTAATGTAATCGTCCAATAACTAAGATATTGTCAAGAGATGGGTATCATATTTTCAAACACATATTGCATGTTATTTGGGATGCTACTATATAGCACTGTGGCTTGTCAACGTTTTGCCCGACATAACATAACATTATGCAAACTTATACGCATATAATGAGCCAGGTTGACAAGAGAACTTCTAAATAAAAGAAACTTTTGATACATTACGATATGATTGTGGAATATGGGGAATATGATCACCACAAATCTTTTAGATCTGAACCTATACCTCCAACTTTATACTCTCTTGATCCAATGATACCAGCTGAAATTCCAAAATAACCAGTCAGCCCTAAGCGGTACCACAGTATAGTTGTTATGAATGGAATTTGAGCGCTATAACACAAGTAAATCTAAAGTTTATGCTATTCTCCAAAGGAAGAGTACATTTCACATTGGAAATGACAATGTTGACTTTGTTTTTGACTTTGTGTAAAATTATTGGTGTTAAGTTCAATTTTACTGGAAGATTAAAAAAACAGTATAAGCAAGTCTCCCAAGCAAGAAAGCTTTATTTAGCATGACGGTAACGGCGCAAAAGCTTTATTTGCCGTTTAATACCCAATGTGAGTTATTCTTTCACCCCAATTCTGAATGTACGTAGGTTTTTGTGAGGAATGGGGTCACTTATAGGAATATCTCATTTCGTTGAGGTTCACCCTGATTGTATATGAAGAGACACGCAGGACGTGGTTGCAAGCCAGGTTTTTGGCTTAATGAGAGAGAAAATAGATAGTTGATATAATGTGATATAGGCACTTCAATTTCCTGAAACTAGTAAATATAGGCCTATCGGATAGCTGAATGAGCAGAATCAACACTTAATGTCAGCCGTTAGCATTACAAATTTGCTTGAGAGCTGTCGGCAATACATTTCGATATACTTATGCACTTAACTGATAAATACTAAATTTCGGTAACACCATGTGGTTGTATATTCTTTCAGGATAATTGGCCACTGGGTGAAGAAAGGAAATAAAGAGTGCAACTGAGAGGAAAGACTAATATGAAACTTGGTATCTGGTGTTTTAAATCTAAAATAATGGGATGAAACGGAAGTAGAAGAAGATCATCGAGAGGTGATCAAACATGGTGATACCGAAATTGTGCTATTTTCTAAATATATTACCATGGAAACATTCAAAGAACATTTTATGTGCACGTTATGCATGTCCTATAAAGACTATAGGGCCTGCGTCTTTAATGTTGCCTTATCAAGCTTGTCTGGGGCTTGCCATTTCGTGTCGGTTTATCATTTCGGTTTCATGGTCAATTATTCCTTAAAGGTGATATTCATAGAAAATCCAAAAATATGAAGATATTCATCTACAGAAAGCTTCTAAGCCAAACAATGAGCTCGGATGACATTCAAACAATATATCACTTTCCAAAAAGCGAAATTAGGGTGAAAACAATCACCGTATTCTCGGGGACAAATTTGACCTACCGTCATCCGAAACGGCCTTTAGGTCTGACGTAAGAAACGGGAGGCGTTATTGTGCATCACACATGCCAATCCGCAGCTTCTCTTCCGCCAGAAGCATCAGGCATTGTTAATGAAACTGTGATGGCAGTTGCTAGTGGATTAACAGGTGTGATACACATTGGTCATTGTGAAGCATACCCCGGCTGTGACGTACACACAACGCCACTTTCCCTTAGGCGATTTCGTAGGTCAGGAAGAGAGTCAATTTAGTGAAAATTGACTTTCATTAAACACATAACTGAACACTTTCAGGGCATGTTAGCTGCATAAATTGCTTTAATAACTCATTTAATTATAAAATAAACTATATTTATTTGATTTTATTTCCTATGAATATCACCTTTAAATAAAACAACACCCAAAACGACTCGTCTACATCACGATGTCCACACAATGCGGTTTCATGTTTGCAAGGTACCATAGTTTCGAATGGGAGCCGGCAACTTCAGTTGAATCAAGAACATAAATAATTGGAAATTTCAGTCGTCGGCTTAGCACGTGAAAATAAATCGCGCAATTTCACGTTTGACGTTTACATACATGTATGCGGCTAAGGAATGATCATGACACAACTATCAAATTTAGAACGTGACTTCATATTGAATGCTATAAAGGAATCACAGGTAAATGTCATAATTCATAATCAGTGGGTTCGCCATCATCAGATTGCTTCGGCAATGTACTTCCCGAGTCTGAGACACGTGTCCCACTCATTAAAGTATGTGTTGTACTACGACTGCCACTTTGCACTAACCATGCTAACACTACAGAAACACTGTCACTGCAACTCTTGTTGCCTAGTCGTAGGGCCTGTTTCTGCATTAGAATGCCAGTGACATCTCACTTAGAACTCACGCTAGTATTAATGATGCTAAACCATTTCTTGAAGAGAATGCTAATACTAAGTCGGATATCGCCTTTATCGGTGACATCTATCTCGTGTATCGATACGTGATACCGGACCGCCGGATCAGAATTTTCAGACAAATTTATATTGACAATGAATGGTAGCCTTTCTCACGAAAGTCTGCAATGATTGATAAAATACCAGGTTGAAAGTGAGAGGAGGCAACCGTGCCCATGGTCTTAATCATGTTGAAAGCTGTTAAAAAGTCTTGGTACTTGGAATCTGTTAAGTGTTAAGTATAATATTTGTGTTCTCTTTATGTTTTTGTTACATAACTGTTACATAACAACAAACGAGTTGGATGGAATAAGGCTCTTAGGTGTATTTTTCCATGTTGTCGACTTGCGTCTTAATCAGTGAACTGGAAACAGCTTGCATGGTTGAGTCGCTACCCTGTAGCTGTTAGACCGAAAAATCAGTCTATAGGACGTTGGATCCGCTGAGATTGCATCTGGCTCCTCTGAACGCCCTATTGTGTATGTCCAAAAATGTCATTTTGATTAAAGAATGCCCCCGAATGAGACGGTTATTCCTGTCTAATACCCGGTAAGCAGTAGATTGCAGGTTCAAAGATTTTTGTCTGACTTGTTTTTCAGTCTTATACAGAATGGAGCATGCTATCTTTACTACTACTGGTTGTGTGCCTAAACTTTCTTGTAAAACTTGAAACTATCCCAGAAAGCCCTTTCACTAAGAAACAATGGGTATTATTCACTTTACCGACTTGAGTCCCACCTCTAGTAACGAGGTTAAAAAGGTTAGCAACGGGTGCCAGACGTCATCTAGATCAATCCCCGATGTGAACTGACTTGAGTGATTGGGTCCCTACAAGTTTTAGGTCAAGATATGATTGCCATGGGTTTCTACAGCGACTCGCTAGTATCCAAAGTATTTTGGGTGACGATATCCATCCGCTGAAACACCTAGTTCCTTAAGATTGTAATCTACAAACTGTCCTAAATACCTTAAAATTAGGGTTAGGATAGCCAATTATAGGTCTTAGGTTTAGGGTTAGGGTTATGCCTAGGTCTAGGTTTTTTTTTTTTAAGGTCGAGCCAATGATTCATTTACCTTCAATTGTAAATCCATCTTTCACACATCCAAATCTAATCAAGTATCCAATTCATTATCTCCTCTCCGACGGTTAAAAACCACTAGAACAAAAAAGCAAAATGATCCCACAAGTTCCTCAAACATTGTCCTCTCCGCGATATTCATCGACGAGATCCAATTGCAATAAATGACAACACAATTTCACCATAACAACATGATTTCCTGGAAGATCGCTACGATTCTCGAACTGCCATTTAGCTGGCAGCTTCCTCATAGGGCTTTAACACAGGAGTCAATGCAATGGAAAATATAGCGCGCATAGCACGCAATCGCAGTCAACTACAATGAAAAAAGTGCACATTATGCGCATATTACGCTTGTCATAGACGCGCTGGTGCCAAGCTCCATAGACTCACGTGTAAACTTTGGACTTTGATTATTTTTCATGTTTTTTTCACCTGAAAATAGTCCCGGACTCTCATTCACAAATAATGTTTTAGCTCCTCATTAATTAATTAATTGTTGTCATGGGCTGATTTTTCAAACCTACTACAGCTAAAGCTGTAGTATAGGAGGGTTTGTTTTGCTGTGGAACCGTTTTTTCCACTTTTGAGGCCCCAAACCTGCCGTTTTTCCCGATTTTGAGCCCTACTGGGCTCAAATCCTTTATAAGGAGGCCTCTGGCCTCCTTCAAGGTTTGGGGGCTCGTTGCTAGGGCAAGTCGGTAAAGTGCATAATACCCGAAACAATATTTGAAATATCATAGTTGGTCCATTGTTTATTTCTCTACAATTGCTAGATTTTCTTCAATTTCACACCTTTCTGCTTCTTTGCTTTTCCCCTCTTCAAATTGTTTATTAATAGGTAAGTCATGTGTTCCCATTAAAATGCTTTAAGATTACCTTTCGTTAAATTCCATTCCACACATGCAGAGGCTGGATGGAAGACAACCCTATGATTACCGGCGAATCAAAATTGAGTTTGGTGTGGAGCGAGGATGCTGCATGGTGCATATTGGAGATACAAGGTAAATATATCCAGGTTTTTTTTCTTCAAATTAATTGTGACCTGTCACCAACAACAAAAAAACAGCAGGAGAAAGGGCAATTCAACCCTGATAGTTGAATGTAATAAAATTTGAAAAATCAGAGATACAGAATATGAAAAGTTCTAGACCAATGTAGTTGCCGTTTAAGGTTTATGACCAGGATTCAGTGCTGAGAACTATAGTATGTTTATCAATGGGTTAAACATTTCACCCAGCTGACACTTGAGGTCACAGTTTGTTTTATGAGGGGACACTGCAGAGTGAAAATAGCCTTTGATGTGCATGCATACTGTTGCAGGAGTGGCTGCCATGTACTTCGCTTGGTCTGCTGAACCTGTCACAATGTCTGTATCACCCAGACTTAGCCTAATTTTGCATGGGTTTGTTCTATTTCTCAAAAGATTAAAGTCAGGCATGAATAGAGACTTCCTTCGTTATGTTTCATAACTATATATCTCATGCATGTACATTACATTTGGCCGCAGCAGCAGGCATTTTATTAATCAGTCTCTTGCATGTAGCTTGCATGACTTGGGTTTATGTACAGTCTACAATTTTTTCGGTGAATGATAACCAGAAAAGCAAATCAACCTAAGTTAAAATCTCCTTTTCCATGTAGATTGGTGATAGGAAAAAAATCTATGATTTGACAAAGAATACAAAGTTGATTGAAATCTCAAACTATTCGCATTGTGAACAGCATGGAATCAGTGTTGCAGAAAGAGAACACTCGGCATCTACCTGACCATTAAGCGTTGGTTTCTGTACTCCCACATGCGCAGACTCTATCTGTGAACTTGCTTATTGTTTACTTTACTGTGCAAAACTTATTCTCAGGGAAACACTGCTCTTTAACTCTCTAATATGAATGTGGAACAAAATGGCAAATGATTAGCTTGTCTCCATTTACAAATGTATTAATTACACCTTTTATTCTTTGCTTGTATCAAGTGCAGAATACGGTAATGTTTTATATAGTAAATGTTTTGAGAGCTTGCAATTTTTAGAAACTCCTATGAAATCAGTAGGATAGCTGAACTTGAGCGTTGGGTGTTATGTAATGTGGATGACTCTGGGACAACTACGATTTTTGTGTTTTAGTCAAACTGACAGTAAACAGTGATTCAGATGAGTAATATTGAATTCATAATGCAGATACAAGTATGTGTGGGACTGAATTTGTGACATTTATTTCTCTCTCTGACTGCAATATTAGAAAAATGTCTACTCAGTGTTTTGTAATACACACATATTAAGGATACATTATTACTCTTCCATATTTTGCTTGAATTGTGCATTTGTTATGTATCTCTAGATTTTTCACTCTGTATCTAACATTTTCTTTTGATTTGGCCCACCCCTGTCAGAATTCTAGCTCAGGCGTCATGTGAGGTTGTGGAGCCCAAAGGGAGCCGCCCCAACGAGGGTCAACTCTTTGTAAACCTTGAACTCTCACCTATGGCCTCGCCAACATTTGAAGCAGGAAGGTAGCCAGCCATCTTGATTTTAGACTACAATGTCATGATATTGCTTTCTAAAGAAACAAAGGCCTAATGACAAGTTTATTTGTACGCAAAGGAAGACAAAGCAGAGAAGCTGATAGATAGAAGATCAAGAAAAAATGGAAATGAAATAATTGACAGCACATGCATGTAGAGAAGCCTCTGTGCTAGTTGTGACAACACAACAGAATGACCAGAAATCAAAGCAAATGTTCGCCTAGGTATTCAGAATGGTAAGCACAGATATATTACTTGATACCATAACTATTTCAGTGTGCACATCATGTAATGACAATTGCATCAGCAAGGAGTCTGTTTGTTCATCTGAAAGATCTGCTTCCTCATCATTAGTCTTTTTTGATCTTTTGATTCTAAAGAAGTCCTTCTGCTGGTGTAAACACCCCTCCTGTATTGTAATACAGGTTGTCTGATTATGGTGTGGAGCTGAACAGACTGCTGGAGCGGACTGTCAAGGAATCAAGGGCTGTAGACCTGGAGTCACTGTGCATTGTTGCTGGAGAAAAGGTTTGTTTCCATAAGGCATGGAGCCCTTTCAGATGAGGAAAAGAACTGGTTTTGACTCACAGTTTCAAACAGATTGTGAATCTAATGTCAGTATTTTAGTCTGTCTGTTTATGTCTACTATTGTGTATGCCATGTGCTACTTTCAACCTTTTTAGACAGGATTACAGGGTAACAGCATACAGTGTTGCCTCTGTTGAATGCTATCAAACAAATAAGGCACCTTGTCAAAAGTCTGTGCACCGGCGACGCCGCGTATTCAGCGGGAACGCCGAATAGCGTTCCTTTGCTGTTATTCTCTACCACGCGTGAGTGCCCTTTCCATTCACGCCGCGAGCGTCCACTTTTGCGGGAAAGCCGCACGCGTTCCTTTTAATCTTTTTGAGACAAGCATCGCCATGTCGCTTCCAACTTTTTGATATTGCTGTTTTTTGCAAGAGCGCCATCTATGTTCACAACGCTGGGTTCACGGCGATTATGCACTGAACTATACCACTACGTAGTGGTATAGTTCAGTGCGATTATGCCTATCATTGAACTACGTAGGCCTCTCTCCAATCTTCAGCGACATGTAGGCCTACTTATAATTTTCAAAGTCCCGCTTCAACAAATATCTCTAATCTCTGCTTGCAGGTTTCGGTAATAATAAGTTCCGTTGAATTTCAATTGTTTGATGGAATATACTTTACCACAAACATGTTGTTTCAAGTTAAAGGATATACACCTACTGTTCTAGAAATTTTGATAAAAAAATAAATAATGTTCTCGCTGATAAGAATATTTTTTAAAAATCAGACTGAGTCCAATTTATTTATTTCTTTAATACAAAACTAGGATATGAAAATGAAACAAATAAGTGTTAAAATACATGCGCGTTGGAAAATAAAATCTATTCCTTTTCCTCGTGACTGCACAGATCTCATTTCCCATGGGGACAATACTATTAACAAAAAAAAGCCTGTTCAATAGTGTTAAGCAGTGATTCGACAAAGTTAAATTAGAAGGCGAATTTTCTGAAATAGGAATATTAACTTCAGGCGTACTTTCTAGCCCCGAATTCACTACTTCGGACTTTTTCCGAAGGTCCCCATTTCTCCATACTGTATGATATAAAATGCTTTTGTACATGGTTATATTGAAAATAATCACTTGTTTAATTTGAAGAAAATGAATTCATGAACAAATTAATAAAATAAATGAAGGAAGTGATGCACTCTCTTGCGTTAAAATTTATATATGGAAAAACTCAACTTCACCTGCCGCTGTCGCATTTTTGCGACTAAGGGGTAACGTGCCGATGTCGCAAATTTGCGACCAAACTGTAATATTTTAAAGACTGTTTTTCAAACGCATATATTTGACAAACTACACCATGTTCCAATCTAAAATTTACACGATCTGAAAGGGAAAACATGGGCTTTCCAAAAATGATATAAAAATACATCGTGTCATTTGAAATTTTCGAGTATTTTGCAAATAATTGCAAGAGTTGACATATAATTTTTATCAAGAAAATTTTCCAGTCATGAGCGGAGCGGACTGTGTGCACTCATCTGAAAAGCTTTGTGTAATCGAGATTCTCTGCGCTGATTGGCTGATGGATATCCGACGTCTAGACTCTAGTTCTCACACAAACTAGCGGCAGAATCAAAGGGTTTCAGAGCCTTTTGACTGATAATAAGACCCTCTTGCTTTTGCCTATTTCATGGTCACGCGCTCTGCAATCGTTACGTAATCATCGTTATTGTTAGCGTTTGCCCGTCCTATTACACAATATAACACGTGTGCCCTGCACCATTGCCATTCATTTTCAAGTTCGGATTATAAAGCGTGAATTATAAAGTGAATGCGTGATCGAAAATGACTGTAGAGTCTTATAGTTCAGCGTGCAAACTAATGTAACATGAAGAAATAAGACCGACCCAGAATAAGCGCGCGTCGTCACCTATTTTGGCTATCGGATGCATGTAAAGGCGAAACCAACCTTCCATCTGGTTCCTATACAATGATTGAACAATTTGTTTGTGTGTGATGATGAATTGTGCCTTTCTAAAATATTTCCATTTTGACCACAGTTTTCAA
The DNA here is from genome assembly GCA_963669155.1 of Arbacia lixula. Lineage (NCBI taxonomy): Eukaryota > Metazoa > Echinodermata > Echinoidea > Arbacioida > Arbaciidae > Arbacia > Arbacia lixula. The sequence goes on along the minus strand of OZ022582.1, from coordinate 20,370,054 downwards.
ACAATATGTAGTTTTGAAGGCTACAGCATCCACTATCAAACAGTTATTTATTTGACTCGATGCTCGCCTCTAGAAATGATCACCAATGCGGCAAATGATAAAATATCCATCTATCTGTCTATAGATCTGTATATCTATCTATATATCTATCTGTCCATTGATCTATATGCCTGTATTTCCATCTATCCGTCTGTCTATCTCTCCCTCTGTATGTCTGTCTATATATCTGTCTATCGATCTATCTATAATCTATCTATCCCTCTGTCGGCCTATCTATTTAAACATCTAAATATCTAAAAAACTAATGGCGTTTCAAAGGCTCCGTACTAACATTATGTACAGTGTATAATGTAATTGATTTTCTCTCCCCTTCAGGTATTTGAATACATCGGTGATAAGTATGCCAAATTACTCCAGATTAGACCCCCAACTTAACCTCCTCTTAATATGTAAACATAATATTTCAATGACATGAATTTACGAAAGTTTCGTGGCCTAATCGATCCCCCTCCCACTTCATCTCTTTGCTACAATTTCAATAAACTTGACCTCCAGAGCGAGAAGCCTTTTGTTTCGTCACAATAGAGTTACCCGCGACTCAGTAGAGCTTGCGACTTATGTACTAGTACACAAAAATCAATAAAATACAGGAAATGACAAGATACACTGGATCAACAAGGATGTCACTTTGAATAGGCGTGTCGGGCCCATACATTGTGTATGTCTCATAGGTCTATAGACACTTTCGCCGTGTAAAGATTTTTTGTATGATGTAGGCCTACTATAAAGAGCTACAAGAAGGAAAGAGCATATAGCAAATAGAACGACATGATATAGATAATGAATTCATACTGGTATTATCATGTGTATTGAGAGCATATAAATGAAGAAATTACATGGTAATGGAAATGAAAACATAAAATGAATAACAGTTAAATGGAGCGCTATCATCTGCTCCCCCAAACTGTAAAGGCTTTGTGTAGTTTCGTATTTACAAATAATCTAAAATCGAACGAAGGGGGAAAAGAGCAATGATAAGTGATCTTTTGAGTTGGAATAGACACCCCTTTAGATAAATGACGCTTCATTGTAATTATTGTTATGTTTACTATCATCATTATCCTCATCATTACCACCATGGCCATCATCACCATGTTTTTATTAAGTAAACTTTGTTGTTTGTTGTTGTTGGTAGTGGTTAATGGTACATCGACAAAATGGGCCTATGTGTCCTGCCCATGGGTGTCGATCGGTGTCCACGGATTGGGGGGGGTTTGACTGACACAAATATTGTTCTCTGTGATGGATTTTTTTTTCTTTTAGTTTCCAGGGGAGGGGCAAAATTATTTTTCTAAAGGTGCTAGTGAGCAAAGCGAGCGCGCCAAAATGTTGACCTCTTTGATAAAAAAATCTCATTCTGTAATAGATTTCGACATGAAACCTTAAACTAGTTGTATACTATGTTTCACCCTTTTTCTTTCTCCCTTATTTCTTTTTCTCTCTTGGGCGTGAAACTTTTTTTTTTTTTGGGGGGGGGGGGGGTCCATGGCCTCCAAGCCCCATGTCCCTATGCAAGTGGGAAGGTGGGGGGGGGGGCAGAGCAATCCTTAAACCGAAGTTTTAAGAATGTTAGCTTTATTTCTACAAGCCTAGGTACTTCGTAAGGACTCGCTGCAAGCGAAGCGCGAGCTGATTTCTTTTTTATAAATATTACCTAAAGTTAACCATTTGAGAAATATTATCGGCTTCCATGGTTATTTTCTTTTTAATTTTCATTTCTCCACTTGAAATAAATCATGAACCTGAAAAAAGGAAACTAAGAGTGAAGTGACATTCAAAAGGGTGGTAAAATATACGGGGACATCCCATGCGCTTGGTTGCGGGAGGGCTTTTTTTTTTTTTTTAATGTAATGTATAAAAACAAACATGAACCTGTTATTCTATTTCGTCCTGAAATATTCTCTTGCTCCATCCATCTATTTGTAACCATTTTCATAAGGGGTGGTTGCATTCTATTGCAATAAACATATAGGAAACTTATGAGAAAAACAATATCAATGGTCATCATGCGTAAATACGATAACCATCATGATAATTTATATTACTAATACTATTATTATTATAGTTATGATAATCATTATGATTATAATTATTATTGTTACTATTATTATTATTATTATTATTATTATTATTATTACATAAAATATGCCATCAATCTAGGCCTCTTCCTTGTATTTGACAGATTTCATCGAAGTGGAATGATTTCAAAATTGGTCCATATTCGTGCGTTTTGTATTGATTGGTTCTGTATCTTTCATGGGGATCAAAGGACCTGGTACGGTCGCGTGCCACCCGGCCTCATTATCACACCTATTGTTCATTAGGGACCAATCATTATAAACGCATAATCCTGATTGGTTTATTCAGCGCGTGGTCTAGCATCCGGGAAGATTTATGCAAATTACATGAGAAAGCGGGCCTCCCGAATACGTTTAAATGCCGTAATATTTTATGGGCTTTTCACAAACTAGTTGATGATCAGCAATGGACAACTCAAACAACGACACGAATTCTGGAAACGACGATCTGCATCTGAGGTTATCAGATTCTGAAGAAGAAGAATACTGGGATGACAGCGACATTGCCGCAACATCCAGCCAGGTTGGCGATAGCGATGCACGTATGACTGCCATTGAAGAAAGGATGGTCCGAATGGAGAATCTCCTCATTGAGCTTCATGCCGTTGTCATGAGTCGGTCTCGTCCGCAGCCACGAACGGCCCCCCTCTTTGAAGATGTGGAAGCAGATGAGACGCTGGTAAAGATCGGAAACGGCGAACATTCCGTGATGGTCGACAAGCAGCGTTTCCAGCGGGCTGTCTCTCTCGCCACAACTGGTCGACAGTTGCTCCTCAAGTTGATGGGCATGGTATTCAATCCTGCAGAACTTACCACCTTCAGCTTCAACGGAGATCGGAATGCCGTGCCAGAGCTGCTATCCCTCGTCGACGATCACCGCTTCGAGGCAATCCGAGGGCAGATCTCCAAGTCGTATCCAGGATTCGACTCGCCAAAGAATCTGCGACGCATTAGAGAGGCCGTGAACGGCAAATGCAGGAAAATGCGGATGAGGAGAAGAAACTTCTCGACCTCCTCGTCGTCTTCTCCTTGAAGATCGACTGAAAACCAAGCGGCCCTTTTCAGGGCCACCAAATCTCCAAGAAAGAATACAAAATGTATGAAATCATGAATAAAAAAATCTCCTCCTGTCCATTTCTCAACTCTTTAATGTCTTTTTCACTTTAATGATGTAATGATGATGTTTAAGATAAGTATAATTTGAGGATGACGACGGTTATAATAATACAAGAGTTCGACCGAACGTAAATGATACCGGATATAACAATAGAAATAACAATGATAATTATAACAGTAAAAGCAGGGGCGGTGATCCTGATCCTGAAGCGCTAAATAAGTGCCCCTTTTGACCCAAGAAAAGTTCTCCCTTACAAACGATTTCAGTGCCCCTTTTATCTTAGAAGGACCCGTTTTATCTGTTAACGAATGCCCCTTTGCCTTCTAAAGGTTGCCCTTCTTACAACCACTCTTTTCTATTTTCATTTTCCTTATTTAGCATTTTGTTCCCTTCTGCAAATGCATTTTAATTGAAAAAAAAATGCTTACAAAATGTTGTCATTGCCCCAATTAGTTGACCTTTTTACTAGTGAAATTCTTGTTCTGCTTACAGTCTACCCATTGTCACGTTTGATCAAGTAAATGCCCTTTTTCTTTTCTAGTTCTTTAAAAATGTCCAGTTTACTAATAATAAGGTATTTACAATTAGCGCCCTCTCTTTTCTGCAAGGGCATCTGAGCCGGGGAAGGGGGAATTCACGCCCCCCCCCCCCCCCGACACAATTATCATCATACGAAAGAAATGCTCTTTTTCAAAATGAAATGTGCCCTTTGTGAGGTGGCACTTGTTTTAATCAACACTCGCCCCCCCCCCCCCCCCCCACAAAGATCATCTAATGCCTAGATGGGGCATTTAGCCTCTTACCTTTCGGCGCCCCCGGGGAGGCAAAATATGGCGTTGAAAATAATTTGTTTGCACCCAATACGGCCCCTTTTGACAAGTCATCTGTTTTGGCTTTGCCTCCCCCAAAACGAATTCGTTCCGCCGCCTCGGATCCCATATGCTATAAGTGTCATTAAATGTTAACACATATTATGCCTTCTGCCATTTAGAGTGGGTTATATTTTTCCTTTTCTCCCCCACCCCATCCGTTTCCATTTTTATGCTTCTCTCTCTCTCTCTCTCTCTCTGTCTCTCTGTCTCTGTCTCTCTCTCTGTCTCCCCTCTCTGTCACTCTCTCTCTCTTTCCCTGTATATTAAAAAGATAACATTAAAGTATTAATTATCGATATCAATATTCCACCGTTCATAAAAGTACATTTCATGTAATAAATCACTTCAATTGGAAAGTTTGATTTTGACACGGACTAATGAAATGAAACAACAAGTGGACGTGTCCTGAAAAGTAAAGCGTGTATAAAGTTGTAGACCCCCATACAAGCTTTGCTTTCCGGTAGTCAGTAGTAATAGTTTATATTTCAAGATTAATATTTTAAATGATTAAGATCTTTCAAATAAGTTATTTTTCGCGGAAATGAGTAAAACATGAATGTTGTCTGATAGTAGCCAACATGCGTCACGAAAATATCAAGATGTTGAGAAATATATGACGTACCCACGTTTACGTGTACATGTACTTGCATGGCTGATATGTATTTACAGTAAACTAGGCCTATTCATAATACGGTACATGTCATGCATGTAGGCATACATTACAGGAAAAGAAACAAAAATCAGTCAAGCTTTCAAGGCTATCTAATGGCAACAAAAGAAGTATAAGAAAAAACAACTTTAAATAGATGTTCATTTTCCCCACAAGCCGGATGTTGACAATGACCTGTATTTCTATGGGGGAGTTGAACTCATTGTAAGCAGGTGGGTTGACCGGTGGGGAATTTCAATGGGAGGGATTACCCCATTGTCGAGGATGACTGTCGGGGATACTTGATGTCTCATTTTGATTTTTCTTGTCAAGAAACCGCATCCTAAAGTTTTATTTGCTAGTCTTGGACTATTATTTTATTTGCCAACTTTAGATATGAATATAGCATGCATAAAGTATATATCGATTGATAAAGCTTGACAGGATAAATACATGAAAGCTCATTAGCTTGATTCCAATGGGGTACTAAACAGGGCTAGAAAACAGACACTTTAAAGAAATATTTAAGGTCAAATCCTCCTCATTTGGGAGCAATAACCCTTTTTTTTAGGTGCTTCATCAGCACCCCCGCTTTCCAGGGCCTTGAATACAGTGTTCAGAGGTACAGTCAAAACTGTCTTAGCAGCCACCTGTCTATAGCAGCGAACCTGTCGATAGTGGCCACTAAAATAATTCCCCCGGAGAGCGATCATGTGTTAAAGAACCTGTCTATAGCAGCCAACCTGTCTATAAAGGCCACAGTTTGTGTTTCCCTTGGGTGGCCACTATGGCTGTATTTAACTCTATGAACTGGACCCACTCAACGGACGGACAATCGATTGGGCCTTGGGGTCTCTATATGATGATACATGCCACTGATCTCTGGTACGTGAGGAGATCAGCGATTCGTACCTGTTCGTCCAGACCGCGTTCGTACATGTGTGTAGTGTACGGTCTAGAGCTTATACCGGTAGATCGCGCGCGCGCACACGTGCGTACGTACGTACGCATACATGAATTGAAGAGGCTTTTTCATGCGCACTCGTGCATGTTACGTTTCACTACGATTGGATCAACGACATCGACTACTAGTATATTTCTTCGATAATTAAACATTTTCTTATTTTTCCCTGTGTAATTGGAGTTCGCGAATGCAAAGATGGTGGATAGATTTGGAGATCGTGAATATGACCTCGCTTGGTTGTTTGGAGATGATGGGGAGTCGGACGTTGAACTTGTACCAGTAGATCCCCCGATACACAGGGTTTTTTGTGGCATAAAAGTTTAAAAATGATGGGGCCCTTTTGTCACAGATATTTAAGTTCTATTTCTGTACTCCGCAAATATATGATTCAACTTCCACTACATTGTAAATATTCCACACTATGTAAATCATTGTCATGCAGTCTTCTAGCAATAGTCAAAATTTTGAATATATGTGTATTTTTCATGATAGTTTGTATTTTCTACGTATATTTTTTCAAGTGCGGTCAAATTGTGTGCTATCTAAATCAACACACATTGTATTTAAATTAGCTAAGATGTTGTTATCTGTGTATGTATTGATCGGCTTTCTTGGAGGAATGTTAATTTTCTGCCGAATCCAAAGTATGCAAGAATTTGAAAGTATGTGTATTTTTCATGATAATATGTATCTTCTAGGATTTTTTTTCAAGTGCGGTCAAATGTGTGTTCTCTTAATCAACACATATTGTATGTAAATTTGCTAATATATTCTTATTTGTGTATGTATTGGCTGGCTTTTTTTGTGTGAAATTATGCAGTGGAAAAATAAAGTACACATTTGTGATTCATTTACATTACTGAAATATTAACTGATTAATTTCTTTCTTTGGAAAACACAAAGACTGGGGAGAAGCAAAGAGAGTTGTGAAGGATGAAAGTATATAGAAACAGAGAGTTACAGAGAGGAACAAGAGATAGAGAATTGAGTTTGTTAAGAATTAAAGGTATATGGGTATGAAGAAAGGTAGTTCCTGTTCTCTTTTTTTCCATCTCTTTCTCTCTCTCTCTCTCTCTCTCTCTCTCTCTCTCCTTTGCCCCTTGGGTTATTCACCTTTCACAGACTTCTGGTTTCTATCTTTCCCCTCTTCCTTTGTGTCTTTTTCGATGTATTCCAGCCACCTGGTAGTCACAGGTACATCTTTGATTTTCCTTTACTTTGAGAAGAGCAGGTAATATAATTGCTAGTCCAGGGGAAACTAAGAAAAGCTCCCCACAAGTGATTAGGTTGCTAATACTTCAAGATTATGACGAGGGCAGACTATCATTGTTGCTGTCTAGTGTATGAATTAAGGGAGTCTGGGGAGCACCATTTTTGTCACAATAGTAGCACCATTTTGGCAGCACCATTTTGGTGTTCATGAGCACCATTTTGACCAAAAAAAAAGGTTCTTGTCAGCACCGTTTTAGACAATATGGTGCTGATAAGAACCTTTCTTACATCAAAATGGTGCTCGTAAGCACCAAAAATGGTGCCGCTATTGTGACAATTAGATTGAGCACCTTATGCGAACCTTTTTTCTTTCTTAGAGTGAACGATGATTTTGAATGGACATTTGCATTTTATAGCGATTGATTGCAATCCTTTGTGTTACGGAACCCTGGGACCCGTAACATAAAGGTTTGCGATCAATCGCAAATTTGAAAGAAGAATTCGGTTTACTGGTCAGTCTTTTGAAAAAAAAAGCGCATCCAACAATGATGTTGATTGGCCACTGCCATTTTGCGATTGATCGCAAACCTTTATGTTACGGGGCCCTGATCATCATGTAGTACTGCTCCATTCTGTTTTTATTGTTTTGCCATGTAAAAGTCATTTATGAATTGGACAAATAAATAATGATAATAATAATTTTCACATTAGTGAATAACTTTAATCATTTTTTCTCAATTCAGCCATTAGCTGCGATTAAACGGTAACAAAACCTTCAATTCAATTCAATCTAGAGATATAAATGTATCATCTTTATGCAAGCAATCCTCAACCGGTGCCTTGTTAGGTCAGTATATTAATTTTTTTAGCATTTGTTTATATATGTACGCATCGTGTTCATGATGAATACCCCCCCCCCCCTCCCTATATCGGCGAGAATTGGATCCACTCTGCTTCCGTAAGCAATGTCTCTCGTTATTCTCAATAAACATCTGTTTCATTTCCCCCTTAAATGGGTGGTGGTGTGACCATAATTCGCGCATGACTATATTTTGCGCAAGGTCGCATGAATCAAATGTGATGAATACTGATATCACCACCAGAAAAGGCGAAATGAAATTATCAAATAGAGTAATTTTCTTCAAGATATTTGCATTTGTATGAATATTGGCAACACATCGGCAAATTTTGTCACCTTTTTTTGTCCGTTCTGAGAATATCTGAAATTCTGTACAAACGTCAAGAAATCGCTATTTTGCGTGCAGAGGTTTTCAAACCTGTAAGTAACATGTGGCACCAACCGATTATATTATGGCGTTTTAACCTGCATCCAAACATGGATATCTTACCTTTATCTGTTTGACTTTCTTTGCACAATTGTCGTGCGTGAAATGAGGTCAAAATTATTTTTTCATGACTTTCTTTAGCCTGTAGCGTGCATTTGCCGATCGGCATAGAATTTTGAGATGGCGATACCTTCGAAAACCTTTGAACGAATTAATAGTTACGTCGAGCAAATGGACTTTAGTATCTTGTCGTCCATTTGGTATTTATGAATTTAGACGATTTTCTTTGGTGAATTGAGAGTAAATCTTTGACTTAATATCACTATCATATATCATCGTTAAAATATGCGCAAGTTATAGTCACCCCATCCCATATCTCTGATAGGGACATAAACTTAGCAAAGAAATAAAGCCTGCATGCACATCTAAAAAAATTGCGAGGGAACCAAATTACATGTAGGCCTACGTACTTTTATCATATTAGACAGAATTAATTAATCCCCGTCCATTTGAGGAAAGATTATTCATGATTCATGCAACAAATTGAAAATATTAGAAACATTTGATGACGTGTTTAATATGTCGTTTATTGAGTTAAAGTGCCCTTTCACTCAGTGTCTTCATGCACGCCCGAAATTACAGAACGCACTTCACGTACAGTCATTACGAACGAATGCGAGAGTTTTGGTCGTAGAGGGAGCTATTTAGAATTGATTATTCGCGATGCGAACACAAAATAGGAGTGGCCGGAAAGACGCACAAAGGAACGCTGGTATGAATAGGCCTTTGAACTCCACCGTTCCTTTCAACACAAAAGAACGCTGATCAGGAAAGCCGCATTGAAAAGACGCATGCGGTTTTGACAGCAAAAGACGCGGCAGGGACTTTTGACAAGCTGCCTAAGATAAATATCTTCCACTGAGTTTGGTCCTAGTGCAAGGAGCACAATATGCTGAACACAGGAAATCCGTAAAAAATATCCACCACAGGGTAAATTCCCACTGCCAATGGTCTGTCACATCCCTATCTGTCAGGAGCTGATGCATTTGGCTGCCCATTGCAGACTTTCTAGTGTTCCTTGCTGTTCAGAGTTTACCATCTACTCTCTCAATTTGTCTTTCTGTCTATCTGTGTCCACCCAGGTCTGGCAGGTAAGGCTGGATGTCCATGTGTTGAACCACGCCGGCAACCTTCTAGACGGTGCCAGCATTGCAGGCATGGCGGCCCTGTCACACTTCAGAAGGCCAGATGTCACAGTTATCGGAGAAAATGTGACAATAGTAAGTAGAGGTCTTCTATAACTAATGGTAGTTAAAGGTAGCTGCAAAGTGGCGATGATTTTGTATCTCTGGCATCTTGACCCTTTAAAGGGCATAAACTGTACTGGGAAGACAAAAAGCCTTCAAAAGGTGATAGTGAGCAATCTTCTTGTCATGTATTGTCCCTTTGAGAAACTTGCTGAAAGTTATTTTCCTTCAAATTATCCAAATTAGGAATAATTAGTGATTAAATCACAAATCCTCATTGTTCGGCCCGAACATTTTGGGGATATGTGATTTAATCCGTAATTACTCCAAATGTGGAGTTTTTGTCTTCCCAGTGCAGTATATTCCCTTTAATGTGTAAACTGTGGATTATGGATGTTGACTGGCGGTCATCTCATTCCAGCTTATTGTAGAAAGAAATGTGTACATTAAATGCATTCTATAACTCTGTGGCCTGTTCTATATTTTCTCAGCATTCTCCTCAAGATCGGGATCCGGTACCTCTTAATGTTCATCATATACCCATCTGTGTTACATTTGCCTTCTTTCATCAAGGGTAAGTGAAGATGCTGATAGCAACATCATCATTAACATTATACCTATCAATTGTCATCGCCATTGTCCTCCACATCAATATGAGAAATTATCAAAAATTAATGACATCATTATTGTCACCATTTATATCAACATCAGTCAAGATTGTCATTATCATCATTATCATAATCATAACCACCATCACCACCACTGCCATCAATCACCAACATCTTAACCATCATCACCATCATCATTATCATCACCAACATCATTATGATCTTCATTATCATCAGCATCAATTGGGATTGTCTTATCACCATCTATTGCTTAATCATCACCATCATTACCTTCATCATTTGCTTACTCATCTTTATCTTTACCATTATCACTTTCATGACCACCACCACCACCACCATCATCACCATTATGATCTTTATTATCATCAGCATTAATTACTATCATTTGCTTACTCATCACCATCATCACCTTTATAACTTTTATAACCACCACCACCATTATCATCACCAACAGCTTCACTAGTCTTCAGGCGCAGACTCTATTGAGCCACCATCTTCAAATATGTGTCTGGAATTAAGGCTACAGGCTCACTTGCTGCTAAACCTTGTCAGGAAGCATATAGTACTAGTGTCTGCATTTCAGACCCATTGATACAGACTTGCTGACTTATAAGGGACTCAAACTGTATGTTACCCATTATCATTAATCATTGAAGAAGTTGTTTGTAGAGAGACTGCAAATGTTATTTGTTTTCTTTTTTTTATTGTTACTTTCAGTATGAGACAAAATAAACGTTAACAGGAATAACATTCTACAGAAATTAATCAAAATGTAGTATATGATACAGAGGATCCATGGTTAATAAATAACTGGGACCAGTCAAGTCAATGGTATTATTGCAAAACGTTGTATTAAAGATGCAGTATGGAACTGATAAAATGACCTTGTTAATACAAGATTATTCAAAGCAATATTCTTTTTTGCTGTTGTAATGAGCTAAAAACCGTATACATCAGAATATGTGACCTCCTAATTTCAAATCATGAATCATATGCAAATACCATGGTGTGGTACTTGATTTTCCTTTAGGAAATTTCTCTTGGTGGATCCAACTGAGAAAGAGGAGGGGGTCATGGAGGGGACCATGGTTGTAGGCATGAATGTCCACAGGGAGCTCTGCACCATGCAGGTCACAGGCAGTATGCTACTACTCAAAGAACAGGTGAGTGGTGAAAGGGGTGGGGGCAGGGGAGAGGTGGGCAGTGGGTGGGGTAAGAAGGTGTGGAGGCGTGGAGAGCCAGCATGTAAGCAAGTAACTTTTAGAAGGAGCGTCCTTTGTATAAGCTTCTTATTGTTATGGACACTGAGCTCAACGGACAGCTCTGTCTGTGATTCACTTTTATATAGGCCAAAAAAAGGTGTTACTCTTATTCATAGAAACTTGCTGAAAGGGTATTTCCTACTACAATTAGATTTCCTCAAAGAAAGATGTGTCAATTAAGCATCATACTCGTCTTCTTTAGTTTTGGAAAAGAATGAAGAGTAAAGAATGAGAACATCATTGTCCTTCGTGCGATTACGAACTTGATTGTTCAAGTGAACTTATATAAATGGACTTTTGTGTGGGTTGTCTAAGATTATAGTCTAGAACTGGCAGACCATTAAACTGATGCCCACTTCAATCAAAGAAACAGAGCCTAAACAAATTATTTGATGAATGTGATTTGCTCATTATTAAAAGTGTGATAAATATGAAGTTATAATTACCAGAGAAACACCAGCACTCGAAATGATTTTATAGAAATTGATATTTATAATGATCCAATGCTATTATCAGTAGAACAATATTACTGCTCTTACAAAAGATTACAATTTAGCAGTCAATTTGCTTTTATTTGTTATGATTTTTTCAGATCATGCGATGCTGCCAGATTGGAGTTGTGAAAGTATCTGAGCTGACTGACCTCATCAAAGTGGCCTTAGAGAATGATGCGAGAGCAAGGTTCGTACATGTATTCAATATTTTCAAAGTAGTTCAACAATTTGCAAAGTGGGTCATATTACGCAGAACTGTTTGTTTGATTGATGTGACTAGCAGGTAATGGCTTCTACCTGGCTTCTAGTAGCCTAGGTTCAATGCTCTGGAGTTTTTTCTTTCTGATGCAAGCTCAAATTAATCTGGACACTTATACCATTTTTTCTTCCCTCTACAATCACCCTCTTCCCTCGTCCTTCTGCACATGAGAAAGAAAGAATGTGTTAACATAGTTGTGGTTGAACAACAAAACGATGGAGCAACCCTACTTTTACATTACTAACAAACATCAAAATGTCTGCCTTATGAGGTTGGTAGCTATGCATACAGTCCTCAGTGTTATATTTATTTATTTTCTTTTCCATATCTTTTTGAGGTAAAGATGGAACCACCTTAAAATCAGATTAATGTACTGTTGTGTTCTTTTTCAAATTAAAAGGAATAATCACCTTTGAAGACCAGTGTATTCTAATTTCTCTAAATACATTCTATAAAAAAAATTCTGCAGATGTTATGCATTAATTATTTTCTTTAAAAGATTGTAGAGTGCTTAGTGCAAGTGCAGATGAAGCCAGAAGTTTACATACACCCAGGAAATTCAAAGAAAAGTTGACACTTCCCAAACTTCATAAAAATTTCTGTATCTTATAAAATATTTGTGTTATCATGATGAATTTGACATCAAACAAATCAGTATGTCATGCCCCTTCATCACATTGCTTTGTCACCAGGAGCTGAAAAATATTTTAGGTGTCATTTTTCTCCCCAAAATCTTCATATATTAGACAAATTAAGAATAAAAACTTGCCAAAAACATTTCATATTTGTGCTAGTTACTTCTCAACACAAACATTTCAGATTAAAATTCTTTTGTGCAGTGGTGACATATCATGATAGAAAATGTAATATATATCAATGATTTGACATTTATCAATGTTTGAAAATATAATAACAAATAATAGCATACATTTGGCACGAATATTACTTTTTTTTCTTCAAACATAATTCCACCTGAAATATAATTTAGTCCCAACGGCATCCCAATCATGTGAAAAAACTTAATATGCTCTTTCATTTGATGCTTAATTCGTCATGGTAGTATTTATATTTCTGAAGATATAGTCAATTTTACTTTGTTTGGCAAGCAAACAAATTTCACTGAATTCCATGGGTGTATGTAAACTTTTGGCCTCAACTGTATGTGACAGTGAGTGCTTGTTAGGTCATGTGTCAGTAATCAACACTCAATTTTTTGTAGACTGTTTATAGTGTAGAAAGTCCTTTTTTATGTGCAAGAAACACCATTGTAAACTGGGCATTCATCTTGTCCCTGTTAGATCTGAGGGTAGGAAGTGTGGCTTTGCGGAGTCCCATCCCAAACGACAAATCACCACCAAGCTGGCCCCTGACCAGTGGCTGGACACCTCGGACATCCCAGACCGGGTCAGCAAGCTCTTGGAGGAGGCAGAAGTACCAGAGCAGGTGTATCCTTTTCATGACTACCAGTATTGTGAGGTCCCATTGATGTGACATTAACTCTAGGGACTACTGGGCTGTGTTTGTGTGTGTGTGAATTTTTAGTTTTTGCAGACATATATGTATCAGTCAAATATGATTATCATTACTTACAACTTTTACGTCACCAACAGATACATATGCAGCCTGGTTTTGAACTCTTTCCTAGTTGGAAAATTATTATTTTTTAAGTAAGATAGATGCAAAAGCTAAAGATATGGAAATTGAAATGTGTATTTCATGTTAAGTGACATGTAGCCATAACATAACAACATTTTGCGCACGTCCTTTATAGTCATTTGATGATTGGGATGAGTCAACCTGGAAAGATGAGACGAGGATAAATAATTGTGTTTGGATTGCAGTGGAAGATATATTTTCTTCTTTTTTATAGAGAAGAAAAGTACAAAACTTCAAGTACATGATAATATCACAAGTGCAAAGCAAATATTTTGGTCACTAAGTTAAAAAACAAGCGAAGACAAACACAATATAAGTAGCAATAATGATCATTGAGGATTGCAGAAGAACCACGGGATAAGAATGCTAAAACCATCATGGTGTCAGATCTCCATACACTGGTATTTTGGCTGTTGTTTTTCTCCAAACTGACCACCTTGGATCAATTTTGAAAAATATGGCAAATGTTAATACAGTAGACACTTGCTACCACTAATCATTACCACTATCTTTTCTATGTCTTTCAATATGAATGAAATGTATAATGGCTTGGGCAGACTCGTTCTTCTTGAGAGAAACATAAGAGGAAAGATCAAAGACCCAATGAATTATTGAGTGTTGCACATGTCCTTAACTTCATGTATCCCTTGTAACAGACCAAGCAAACTAGAAATCAAAGAAGCTGGCCTGGGTCAGATTGGGGAGGGCCTCGTAAACTCCTGGCTCACTGACGAGGCTGAGGAAGAGGAGGAGGAGGAGAATGCCGACAGTGCAGGGGATCAGGACATGGAAGGATCGTTGGGGTCTGAGCAAGAAGAGGAGGAGATGGTGGTTACACCGGAACCAAGAAACCAACCCAAGGGAAAGAAAGGTACCGGTACATGGATGCTTTGTGGTATTCTGATGAAAAACCTGTTCTGAAATTGTGAGGTTACAGGTTCAATACCTTCAGCTGACAAACAAACTTTCTTGTGTATTCTTACCAGCCTGGAGTTCAGCTATAGCTGTACTGATGCCTCTTTGATCCCACAAAAGATATCATTTCCATTCCATAGATGTGAGGTTAATAATAATTGAAGTGACTAATTTGTTGGAGCATATGTTGTTTTAACTGTACGGGCAACTGTTATTACAAAAATTGGTAGAGATGTGAAATTCAATGAAATCAGAATTTGTCCATCAACGTGACTGTAAGATCTGACAATGTAAAGAAGTCAATATCAGCAATCTGTCAAGTTTCAGTTGTGACATGTCCTACACTACATAGAAATTTAAACTGTGTGCTACTTGATTGAATTTGTTTGCAGGCAAAGCCAGGAAGTATGATTGTAGTGATGACAGTGAGGAAGAGGAGACGATCACATTGCAGAGCGCAGACCTGGACTCTGTGCTGAGGTAAGTTGCAAGTGGTGTGCTCAATTTTAACCCATGAAGACATTTAAGATCAGGGAATGTAGACTATGCTCGCTGTGGTTCAAAAGTAAACGAGGATAGATTTTGGTTTCTCCTGAAAATGTTTGTGAAGCTATAACTGTGAGATTTCATACACGTTACTGTTAGGATATACTTCTGATTCCTGCTAAGTTTCATGACTTTTGAAATTTGGACACCCTGTCTTTAGGGAAAGTTCATCCTAACGTTAAGTTGGTTTTAATAGAATTGAGAACATGACAGAAACAAATAAGTGAAGGTTTCACTAAAATCTGTCAAAGGATAACAAAGTTTTGAATTGTCAAATTCTTAATTTTTTGTGACGTCACTGCGAGATTATCTGATATAAGTTGTGCAATAATGTTATTGAAGTATACAGTGCCCATTTTACCTTTGCATTTATATATCATTATACACATGTTTTTACAGACATACCTATTTGGAAAAGATTTATCCCTTCATCAAAAACAGAAAAAGGGCAATTTATGGAATCGTAAAGCACACAACATACACAACAGCTCAAACGAATTAGCATAGGGAAAGGGAGCAGCAGTTTTGAACCGCTGTATATTTTGTCTAGTTCAGCCTAAAAAGCATCATGTTTCATGCTGAACTGGACAAAATATACCGCGCTTTAAAACTGCGGGTCCTCCCCTTTCTTCACTTTCCCTTTGCCCATGCTAATTCCTTTGAGCTGTAGTGTATGGAAGAGCAACTGGCACATGAAACCACAAAATTGAAACTTAAAAAAAATGAAAGCTTTCTTTTCCTTCGACAGATTTTTGTAAAACCTTCACTATATTGTTGCTTTCGTTTTTCTGCTGTAATTAAAACCAATGTAACTTCAACATGGACTTTCCCTTTAATTGGCTCAAACAGACAGGTGTAATCTTAGTGTTATTCATACCTTTTTACAAAATGATGTATTAATTGTATCTTTTATCTAAGTTTTAAAGTTTGTATACATGCGAAATTTAGCCTTTGGCTGCCATACATGTATATTTTGAATCAATAAACCTTGAATTAAATTGAATTGAATTTGTATATGGGAAATTTATACGGTGTGATTTTGAAAATACATACAAGTGAACACTCATTTTGTTTTAGCTTCTCCATTGGAGCAAAACAAGGAAATAAATTTATTTACCAGGTTTGTTGGTTTGATGATCGAATATTATTTGGTCATATCTTTAGTAATATCCTTGTACTGTAGATATACCCACATACAGTTTTCACTGTACCAGTTAGTGACCTGAATTTGTATGATTTTGTAAAATCAATATGAATTTGAATTGAATATGTACAATTTACGTCAATCTATGTCAGCTTTCAGGGGGGAAGGGTATGGGGGTTAAATGTTGTACTTCCAGGATTATTTCTTGAGTACTCTTACTGTCTTTGATTATTTCAGATCTAAGCCAAGGGAAGACCTGGATCTGACCGCAGCGCTGAAGAAACCATCCCAAAAGGCGTCGGCAGACCGACCGGGCAAAGCAAAGGGAGGAAAGAAGAAATGGAAGAAGGGACAGAATATCAAAGACAGGACATGAATTTAGACACGGATGTGCCACACTAGGTGACTATTTCTGAAAAAGACTGTTGAAAGCATTGACTTGCATCAACATCCTTTGAGAAGGCAGCATTGTCGGCCCATCGGATAACATGCATGCGGTTGGATGGAGAGGTGAAGGTCAGGATGGAATATCGCATTGGTCTGGATAACAACACAGAGCTTTTCATTTGTTGACGTTGCTTTATTGTATGATTGTCATCTAATGCTTGCACGCATGTTGCATGCCAAGTATTTTGAGCAAGAGTTGGGGTCAGTGGGGTCACCCAGGAGAGCTTCAACCAAAGGAAGTTAATCAGGGGACTGTGAGTTAGGGCAGCCCACCCCACCTCACCCTGGCCACCTTTTCTTGCACTCAGAAGAGTCTGAATGAATTGCTTCATGTCTTCTGATGCAGAAGGTGGGAGGTCATGATGTGTGACATTGTCTTCATTGGGAATAGTGATAACAACTTGAAATGTCACGAATGAGATTTACGGTACACCATGTGTAAAGTCCTGGAAGGACTGAGATGAGAAAAAGCCGATAGAATAGGAGGTGAATTGGAAAGGCAAGAAAGTGGAGATTTAAATGTAGAGTATTCTTTCGAAATGAGTCTAGTCCTTAAAAGGACTGTAAACCAGAGAGAGTGAAGAGCTGATGAGTAGAGAGGTAGACTCGACGTTTCGGGCAGATTGACCCCTGAAGACAGACAGTCAATCTGCCCAAAACGTCAAGTCTACCTCTTTACTTACACATGGTGTACCGTAAACCTCATTCGTGATTGATCATACCCCCATGTAAACCTTCAAACATCAACTTGAAATGTGTTGCTGATACCGGTAGTAAGAAAAAGACATTCCAATATGAGAAGGTTAAGTACTTCATTTTCTTCCTGTCAAGACATTTAGACCTAGATATTATTTTTAAGCCAGTATCAGTCATTTGGAAATAAAAGAAAAAGTTTATGTGATGTGAATCAACTAATTTTAGTTTTACAGTGTAGCATTTTTACAGCTGGTTGACACTGTAGGGACTGGAGTGAAGTGCAAATTAAAACAAAAGTACTCATAGAGAGAAAGTACCATATAAATTTCCCCTAACTACTTAAGAATCAGGCAAGCTCATTTTAAAGTTGCTAGTGTTTATCCAGTTCCCAAATTTCCTACCGAACTCATTTTGTTTGAACTCTATTTTAAATGCTTTTTCATTATATTGAAAGTTTAGTTTCTGCTTAAAATCATATTTGTGCAACCTACTTTAAAATAAATTTGTCAAAGAAGGATTGTATGTCCATCTTGGAGGAAATCTTTGTACTACAATACACAATGGGTGCATTGGCCGCACATATTTAGTGGGCCAAAAATAATCTTGCTGTAGGCAACGAAAGCTGGTCTTAAATTCTCAAGAGAATATGGGTTATTTTTTAAGTTAATAGATTTGCTGAATCTTACGGTGTTTATCAAATTTGATTTTAGGATTGTTTTCTCCTTTATAAATGACAATACATTTTGAAGTCAGAGAGAGTGATCAAATTAACAGAAAGTGAATCTTGGGGGGGGGGGTATTCCAGAACGATTTTAAGAGCTCAGTTAGGAGGAATCTTATCCTAAGTCTAAGATTCTCCGAAGTGGTATTCCAGAATGATCTTAATTTTTCTCGTAAGACTGCTCCTAAGTTTTCTGTAAGTTTTTTCTTATCTTTATGCAAATTTATGCAAATCATAAAGTTAGGATTGGTATTCCAGAATGTGTGTAAGAGAGGATTTAAGAGAAAACTTAAGGAGAGCCTCCCCCTGTCTTAGCCATTCATAACATAGCAATAAAAAAGAGCAGCAATTATTTGTGTAAACGTGCGGACATGATTGATGTGCACGCACATAGTTGCATGACCACAAAGTTAGGATCAATCCTAGGGGAAGGTCCCAATGAGATGCTGTGATTGTGATTGGCTAGTACATAAATGAAGCACTTCCCTTCACTAGCTAAAAAATGCGCACTGGGTATGGTCTAACTCTCCCTAATTTGCATTAAAAGAGTCCTAAGAGGACGTTCTGAAATTCCAATTTCTTGCTCTCTTAGGCACCTCTTAAGTTGGGGACTTAGGAGAAAACTTAAGATCATTCTGGAATACCAGCCTTGGTTCCATATTGACCAGAAAGGAGCAACTGTAACACATTTATCTAAAGGAGTAAGAGAATGTAGAGAGCTACTTCATGGCTTGACACCAGCAGGCAACCATGGAAAGAGGAGAATGTTGAAGACTGGTTTGCTTTGTCCTCGTTCTCGGGGCTTGAAGGTCTTTTAATTACAATGAACACTGGAGTGATAATTGTCATGAACATCGTTCACAATTGGAATGCAATGTGCATTCTCTCAGTGGATCATACTTATTACTAGAGGTGTAGAAACTGGCTTTGTGACTTTGAAACTTGACAATATCAGTCTGGCTGAATCAAGAGCATACATTGATACCAATCAACTCACCACATGGCTTGCATACAGTTGGTCTTCCATGCGAGGCTTGACTGTATTTATTGTTTATCTCTGTAAGAGCAGATTTGATGTACATACAGACATATGCCCATTCTGAGTGTAGATCAGCACACTGTATGATGTTCCCACCTGCCAAATTCTGTCCGATATTTTTACTATTAAATACAAATTCATACGCCTGTACAATCATGTCCATATTTTGTTTATTCTGCAGTAAGAATAAAAAGCTGTATTTACTTTTGACTTTCTCCATCTCCCCCCCACCTTCTCTGTCTGCCTGTCTCTCTCTCTCGCTCTCTCTCTCTCTCTCTCTCTCTCTCTCTCTCTCTCTCTCTCTCTCTCTCCATCCCTCTCTCTCTCTCTCCAACCCTCTCTCTCCACCTCTTTTAATCTCTGCCTGCCATTTTTCTCTTTTGCACTTTTCTAGACTTTATACTTCACACACTCACATAGATTACCATGATAAGCCTTTTTGGCTTTGATGGTCCCTTCAAATTCACATACCATGAGTGGTTCTTTAATGTTTTCCTTTTTTATTTGATCTACTAGCGGTATACTTGGGTGGCTTTCTGAAATTCCTTTCAAGTTTCCTCTTGACTCTCTAACTTAGAGGTGCCTAGAAGAGCTAAAATATAGATTCCCAAATTTCCTGCTATGTAAATTAGGTAGGATTTGACCATGCCGAGTGCACACTTCCTAGCTAATAGAGTTAAGTGTTTCTTTATGAAGAGCAATCATTAAATCTCATTAGTGCTTTGAACAAGGTTTCTTCTTAACAGCGCACATCAATCATGTACACAAGCCTACACACATGACTGCTCATTGTTTGCATGTGTTATGAATAACTTCTGACAAGGTGGCTATCCTGTTCTCCCAAATTCCTAACTCCTCTTCTAAATGCACACTAGATTCATGTGGAATGTAAGGAGCGATTGTGGAGCACCAGTTAGGAGAAAGTGCAGATTTCTCCCAAGTCAGCATTTAGGAATACCACCTGAATCATATGAATGTATTTGTTGTGGTCGTTTCTATATCATTGTTTTTTTCTTCCAGAAAATATATGAAAGGTAGCATTTCATAAACTCCTGAATAGCTGTGATGCAGGCACTCACATGTTATCAATTAGCTCACTTTATTCTGCATTTGCATATCAAAAAGTTTGTGGAGAATATGGTGAACTAATTAATTATTTTTCTTTTCTTTTTAAGGCCAATGATCAAGATTTACTGCTACATGCATCAATGTTTTCCAAAATTCTTTGTCCAATTTTCCTTAAAATTTATTCAACCACATGGTGTGACTCTTTTTCAAATGGTATTTATTCTTTTTCCCCATCGTTGCATCGATATTTATTTTAACTAACAGTATTGTATTTTTCGTCTGCCATGTCACGGTGGCATAATGAGGTTCAGATCACAGTATGCTGGCTTTGGCCTCAATAACAGTTTCATGTATCAATGTATCTCATAGCAGAGAATTCTGTAATTTTCATCTCACCATCTTCTTTGTTTTCTCTTGTTCTCTTTTCTCTTCTCTTTTCCCCCTCAATTTCTCCCACCAATAAATATTGCAATTAGTGGTTTACTGCGTGTGAGGGCAGTATAGTTCAACACATATGCCAGACCCATTCGAACACACCCACACAATCGTTATACATGTATTTACACAACAAACACTTGCATTTAGCCAAACATGTAATAAAACAGACTATTTTACTTTTAAGACATTTTTTAATTATTTTCAAACCATTCTATAGACTTAAAATGTCTGCAAAGTACAACAGCTACAACTTTATTCCCCTGATTGTGGTATCTACTAGAACAAAGCATATCAATACCTCCCCTCAGCATGACTTTGATACTGTCTTATCTTCTAACAATATTAGCTGTCATTTTGGCAAAGTAATAACAAAATAATAAATGGATATGTTCACAATGTAAGACAGTTAACACAATTTCCATAATTGGAAGAATATTGAAATTACTGATCAGATATTCTAGATTTAAAACTCTGACTCAAAGAATACAGAAAGAACTGAAAGATACTATTTTTATGATTAATCATTTTAAAAGCAGATACTTGAGGGTGCAGGGGGTTCTATTTACAAGATTTTTCTTTTACAAGTGCATTACATGTACATGAACTACCAAAGTGGTTAAAATATAATTCTTATACAATCTTCCGATCATGACTCATACACATAGATACATTCTGTATGCCATCCTAGAAATGTCTTTAAAGAATGACATGTCCGTAACCATGAACCAGTGAAGATTTGGAGAAATGAGAATAAGTGTATGACATTGATATACAACAGGAATATTCAACACTATCACTGTGATAAATGTATACTCAATATAACACACATTCTCAACAAATGCTGAATTTCCCTTTTCTACATGCAATGTTAAGGAAAGACGGGAAGATTTTTGTCTGCTACCGTCTCACAAAATTTTTTAAAAATGTGTAAAAAGGTATACATGTGAATGATGTTTTCATATTACTAATCCTCATGTTCTAATGTACTGTATTACAGAAAATGAATGGTTATACAGTGTATCTGTAAATGTACCCCTAAAATGGTTACACAAACATAAACAATCTCAAACTCTCACCACAGCTACTACATCTCAGAGCATAACTGCTGCAAAGCGAAATAAGTTCATGTCCTGTATCTTAGATTTTGTGCACACCATTTGATAACCCTTTGACATCCTCGGAACATGACGACATTGCCATCGAGGTGTTGAATCTTGGTGGATTTTCAGGAAGGATGAGGGCTGATATAGATGCCATTTGTTAAGAATGTGTGACATCTGTTTGTTGCTTATAGACAGTCAAAGTACATGAGATCTACATGATGAAATGACAGCCAAAAATAATGGTGGAGCATGTAGTAGGTATTACAGAGAAGACAGGGTAGACTTCTTTTGTATATGAGTACCTGTAACATTTGTTTTTAAATCAAAACTGTTTGAATGGCACAACACATAACGTTGAACACAGCATTTCAATACACAATGAGATGTGTTCAGTTTCTTAGTTTCTGCACCTGGTATATGAATTAGGGAGCTTAAAGTGTTGTAACCATAAATTTTTCTGCGAATCAGTTCAAATGTACAAAGAATTATAGAATCCCACCAAAATTTCAGAGCATTTTCTTAAATACATGAATGATAACGGTGATCAGCCCTGTACATGTCACACCAACAAAAATATCAATTGTGACTTAAAAATATATTTACAGTATTTTTCTACCATTATTTATGTATTCCATGAGTTGTTTTCACATAATGGTACTGAAGACATGAGTGAAAATTCCCTTTATGAAATTCTGGAGTTGCATGTCGCGTGAGGCAAAGGTACATACGGACATTGTACAAGTTAAAGAATAAAAACTGGCCTTAATTTCACATGGATTTGAAGTTAAAGCAAGCAGACAACATGATATTCTTAATGTACAGTGTAATCTGAAGGTTCAATGTTTTTATCCTTGTCATTTTCTCAAGCTTTTTTACAAGTAGCAAAAATAAAAGATGCGACACTCATTTCACACAAACAAACACACAGCGCAACACATGGATAAGACTCACAGGAGCAGGGTAAAAACAGAGGATACACATCATTCGTACGTAGGATGTATGACAATTTTATCTACAAGTACAGAGCATAATGGATGGCTACATGTAATAGCTTGTGTTCAAATGAGTGTAACAATTTTCAACAAGCACAACCAATTACTGAAGTTCCAAAGATACACTCTCTGCTGCAATGTACAATATGAACAGCACACCACCTACACCATGCTAGTAATTCAGATCTACATCACTATACAACAGACATGATAGTCCCTTTCAGATGGGCCATATTAATTTGCATAGCACTGTCTAATTTGTCACAGCATGCAATTACATAACGATGGATCTGGCCAGGTCGTGATTGAACGCACCTGCAAAGATGTATGAATGTTGCCATGGAGGATGAAGACATCTTAAGGAGTTGCACTTTTAGTGAGCATTTATCCTGAAATTGATGAAAACGACCTCCACAAACCATATGTTTAATGCAGTAGTAAAGCAGTGAATATCCAAAAACGAGGCCGGGAAAAAACACATGGTGCACAAATGCATCAGCAAGTGTGAATAATTGGAACACCAAAAGAACAAGTTCAGAAAAAGGGTCAGTAATTGAAGAGTTGTTGAACCAAGTTGGCAGCTGGGCAATACGAATGTTGCCCAAATGAGAAGAAAACAAGCTGGAATCATCAAAACTCTTGCATGACCCACCAACACTTTTTACTCGTCTGAGTCGGAACTTGAATCGTCAGAGCTGGAGTCGTCTGAGGAGCTGGAACTGGACGAATCGGGGGGAGGTGGTTTCCCAGCCTTGACTTTCGCCTTGTACTCGGCCATTGCCTGCCAGATACACAAGAAAAAATCATGCACTTCAGAAATAGAGCATATAAATGCATAATAGTTGTAAACAATTTCTATGCACTCCACTCTGAATATTCCACTGGCTATAGCCAAGCTAGTTCATTTACTACCAGAAGCAAATATGCAGAATACATGCCAGATACCCCCTTTTACCATACCTATTTGAACCATGGAAGAACTGGGGGGTGTTAAACTAAGCTGTTCTTAAGCTAAGAACAACTTGACGCACGACTGGTGACCCTCTCTTTTGCTAAATGAGATTCTCAATGATTTTGATTGCCATTAGTTTAAGTTAAAATCTGATGTTAATGAATGAAAATTCTTGTTGTTAACAAGTGTCAAATACAGAGTTCATTAGGATTGCTAGAATTTAACTCCCACTATGCTAAAACGGGAAAAAATTGGGGTATGTCATTTAACACGAGAATGGGTCACCAGTCTTGCATAGAGTCATTCTCAGTTTATGAGGAGCTTGGTAATACACTCCCTAGGTGTCTTTCACATAGCATTCCGTAAAAGAATTATAAAGGTTGTGCCCACAGCTTGCAGTGTATGCTCCACTTGCAAATGAAACAGAGCTGCCACTTTCAGGAGTGATCATTCTTAAATCTTCTGTATCATTTGTCTGGATTTCCTTGGATTTTCACTGATCTTGTCAAGAAACCAACTGTCCCTCAGATAAGCAACCCCCTTTACCCGTTGAGAGCAAGGGAGTGTGTATTCTTAAATCTTCTGTATCATTTGTATCATTTGTCTGGATTTCCTTGGATTTTCACTGATCTTGTCAAGAAACCAACTGTCCCTCAGATGAGCACCCCCCTTTACCCGTTGAATACAAGGGAGTGTGCAAAAAAAAGGGATACTAGCCTTGGATCAAGGCTGTGGAGCATTGGTTTTTTTTTCAAACACTATTGCAAACATGGACACATAAGCCAAGTACCTTGCTTTCATCTCTGGAGAGAGAATAAGGATAGTCTGTGTCCACACTTACAGTGAAGAACTAAACAAGCCTTTGATGAAGGCTAAAGGGAGGCGGTGAAACACAAGGTGGCTGGTGGTAACTGAACCCTTTTTGTGCCAGATTAACTGATCCTCTATGGGATTTATGTGTATTAATTGTGACAAAAGGCATAGGCAGCACACAAAGACCTTAACAGAGCCTTATGAAGTAGCAGAAGAGACTCTGTTGCTAGGTATCCATACCTTGAGGTAGCGTTCTTTATCCTTGAGGGCAGCCCTGTCATAGGGAGCCTTATCGACAGCAGTCATGGATCGCCACCTGACTGCCAGCTCCTTGGCCATATCGCCCACGGACCAGGAAGGATGCACGACCTTGATGCTTGGACGCTTGTCGCTGCTGAAGATGAAGAAAGCAGACCTGTTTGGGGAAAATAAATAAGACTAAGTACAACCCTTACAATGATTCAGCTTTTTTTCTTTGTGGTGAAAATAACTTCAGTAGATCAAACAAGGCATTAGCAATATTGTGTCTCGCCCACTTGCGAAAATAACCAGAAATATCGCGATCTCCGTTGCTACGCAAAAGAATTGTATCCCTGACCTCAAATGACCTTTGACCTTATCCTGTGACCTCCAACGGTACCATAACATGAAGGTACCCCCAGTGCATCTATGACCCAAGTTAGGTTGTAATCCAAGCAACCTATGTGAAGTTATTTGTCAAAAGAGAGTCTTGCAGGTAAACTTTAACGTATGACCTCAAATGACCTTTGACCTTATCCTGTGACCTCCAACAGCACCATAACATGAAGGTACCCCTAGTGCATCTATGACCCAAGTTAGGTTGTAATCCAAGCAACCTATGTGAAGTTATTTGTCAAAAGAGAGTCTTGCAGGTAAACTTCAACGTATGACCTCAAATGACCTTTGACCTTATCCTGTGACCTCCAACGGTACCATAACATGAAGGTACCCCCAGTGCATCTGTGACCCAAGTTAGGTTGTAATCCAAGCAACCCATGTGAAGTTATTTGTCAAAAGAGAGTCTTGCAGGTAAACTTTAACGTATGACCTCAAATGACCTTTGACCTTATCCTGTGACCTCCAACAGCACCATAACATGAAGGTACCCCCAGTGCATCTATGACCCAAGTTAGGTTGTAATCCAAGCAACCTATGTGAAGTTATTTGTCAAAAGAGAGTCTTGCAGGTAAACTTTAACGTATGACCTCAAATGACCTTTGACCTTATCCTGTGACCTCCAACGGCACCATAACATGAAGGTACCCCCAGTGCATCTATGACCCAAGTTAGGTTGTAATCCAAGCAACCCATGTGAAGTTATTTGTCAAAAGAGAGTCTTGCAGGTAAACTTTAACGTATGACCTCAAATGACCTTTGACCTTATCCTGTGACCTCCAACGGTACCATAATATGAAGGTACCCCCAGTGCATCTATGACCCAAGTTAGGTTGTAATCCAAGCAACCCATGTGAAGTTATTTGTCAAAAGAGAGTCTTGCAGGTAAACTTTAACATTTGTGACGGACGACGGACGGACACGGACGGACGCAATTTGGATCCCTTAGTCTCGCCTTCACCTCCGGTGGGCGAGACAATAAAAGACTAAGAGAAATTTGCCTTCCTGCTTAGACGCTGGAGTATGGACAAAACTCTTAAACTTTCTTATGTTAACCCTATACAGCCCAGGCAAAAACAGCCCCCCTCCCCCATAAGATCTTGACCGTTGATCGCGCGATCGCGACAGAAATTGGCACGTAAGTCACCCATGACGTAATCTCCACAATTCAATTGTCAATTGCACCAAAATTATTCAATTAATTAATTCTGCTAATTAATGTATAAAATCATAATTTGGCTGTAAATCTTTAAATATAGCCCCAAAACTGCTTGATTACAGTCCAGACACTCTTTATATGATTATTATCAAATTAGGATTTAAAGAAATGGCAATGTCAAATTTTTTCTTATGTATTTAATTTGTTTTTTGAATTTCTTGTATTTTCGTTTTTCTACTTTATGTTTTCCATTGATATTTTGGTGGAAATCATTGGCAACACTATTTCAGTCATAAATAAAATGAAATCTATTGTTTTTCATCAGTAAAAATAAAAAGAATGATACATTTACGAATTCTAGCTAGATACAGAATTTCCATTGGAATTGTACATGAAATCACATTTTTGAGCAATTTTTTGTCTGACATGCACGTACAAAATGTTATGTAACTTCGGAACCGCGTACCCCCGCGTCGCAAATTTGGTCTTAAAAGTTGCGTGAGACTTGGAGGAAAAAAGTCATGAAACGTCTTTCCAAATTTATTGCAAAATATGTCAGGGTGGGGGGGGGGGGGCTGTTTTTTACCCCAAATCTATTACAATAGCAAATTATTTAATTGCCCTGCCATATATCATATATCATTGCACCAAGTTTGACAAAATTTGGCCAATAATTTTTGGAGTGATCGCATTAATGAGATTATAGCTATACGGGCCCCAGGATGGATGGACAACCCTGAAACATAATGCCATCCCGCAACTTCATTGTGGAGGCATAACAAAAAGAATTGAATGAAGACATGTGTATATATTTTGCTTAGTTACATTGGCAGTTTGTATGACCCCTGACCTTTGACCTTTTTACCCCCAAACATACATAAACTCCCCTATTAGCTGCATATATCTGATACACACTTAAACTATAAGGTACAATTAGAAACAGGATATGTCATTTTCAATGGAAGGCCCATGCTGTGAGGAGCACATTGTATTAAGACAACTGCCTAGAGATATCCAAAGTGAACCAGGCACTTCCAAACCATGCTGAACAGAACACATCCTGGTATTACTCCAGCTTCAATGTCTAAGTATAACAAATACTGCTTCAAACCTACTGAGATTGTGATTAAAGAATGTTTTCACTAGGGGAAGTGAAGGTGCTGATATGAACCCCTCTGCCCCCTTAGACCTTGGCTTTGTGTTGTATTACTGTCAGGTATTAGGATCTGATTCCACTTCAATTAGGAGTGATTCAATTCTATTCTTCACTATATACAACTATATGTGTGAAGTTTTGGATAGAGATACATTATTAAAGGTCCCCTGACATCAAAATATATGTCGACTTCTGCTGGTGTGTAATAGTATGGACATTACCACATTATTTACTGTGCAATGAAAATATATTTCATATTATACAAATATACCAAGCTGTGAGATTGTATAGTTTAAAATAATTTTTTTCACGTTTTTCCTCAGCACTGCTAAGCCCCGCCTCCAAAAATTTCCTCCAGCTCAAGATTCCCATCATGACATCATCAAAGGTAGAAATGAGCAGTTAAATAGACATAATTTATGCACATAAATAGTTATTGCACTGACTACCTCCACCTGCTCACAAGAGCATTACATGTCTTCACACAATACCATCTAACAACCTTTCATGTTGGAATAATCATTTGCTATGTCACAAATTTGCCAGCTATGTCAAGGAAGAAGCAATAAGTTTGCATTATACACGTGATGCTATCATAAGCAATTGCAGGTATTCATTACAATGAATAGCTATGTGCATAACTTTGTCTATTGCTCACTTTATTTCTACATTTGATGATGTCAGGATGGGAATCTTGAGCTGAAGAAAATTTTTGAAGGCGGGGCTTAGCAGTGCTGAGAAAAAATGTAGAAAAATCATTTTAAAATATGTGACATACATTTTCATTGCACAGTAAGTGATTTTGTATACCGGTTCATACTATTATACACCAGCAGAAGTCAACATATATTTTAATGTCAGGGGACCTTTAAAACCATGATGGTGTTAAGGGCTGTATGCCCCGACCACTGTAGGCCCACTCACAGATTCCTCTTGGGTGCGTCGGCATCCTTTCGGCGGCGTCTCCTGCCCTTCTTCTCTCCCTTGGGCGGCTTGTAGGACTGCATCTCCTTGTCATAGCGGGCCTTGTCCTTCTCAGACTTCTCCTGGAATATCCTCTTGGCCTTATCGTCCATGGCCTGCATAGCCAAAGAAAAGAATTAGAGTCAATGGAAAGCAGGGCTGCCAACCTTAATCAAAACATTTCAGCATTCTAATGGCTGAAAACAAGTTTTTTGATGAAAATATCAGTATGTTCAAATAAAGTCAATAAAACAAACCATGAACTAGAACTTATACAATCAGTATCATTTATGAAATCTTCAGTATTCTTCTCAAATTTCAGCATGAAATATTGAAAATCAGTACTACTTGGCAGCTCTGGGAAAAGATAGTATGGTAGAAAGATCTTCCAGATTTAGTGTTGTTTCAAGTCTTATTCCTGCAATTGCTAAAGAAAACAGCCATTTAAATACAATTATCCTCTTGGGCTCAGCTCAAGCTTCGAGAGGACCCTTATACCTTTTTACTGCAATACATATTAACAACAATTATATTTCTACTTACATGCATCATATCGACTTGTTTCAAACTGCACCTGCTTGAAAATGTTATATGTCTCAGAAAAGACTTAAAAACAAAGTGAAACTGACAATGGCTAATTTCATTTTCAAAGCAAGGTTTAACTTTTAATATCAATACAGTGCTTGATACATGTATAATGCAATAAATCACCTTAGCAGTCATACTAAATAAATTATTATTCATGTAAAAAGATATGGGTCTATAAAAAAGAGGTTCTCCTTCTCACAAACATGCACTTACCTTCCATCGTGCAGCACAATCCTTGGAGAACTCAGCGAACACAACCTGCTCATTGGGGCGCTCCTTTGCATGCATTGCACGAGAGTCCTGAACGAAGAACGCGTACGCCGACATGCGACCACGAGGCTTAGATTTGTCCTTGTTCCTGCCCATGGTTTTTGGCAGTTTGTCGGGGATGAAAGGTTATGAAATCTGTAACAAAAGGAAACAAGAAACCAACATGCAAGTTAATTAATGTCGAACATGGACTGATACCAACAAATAATGAAATTCAAGAAAATCAGTCGATTGGTCTATTACATATGGGACAATTGCATGTCTCTACTGCACTTATTAAAGTGCAATAAAATCTTAAGGAATGGAAAGGAGTTGTAACTTAATTGTGAAAAGATTCCATGTGTTTGTGGCTGTGAGTTTGGAGTGTTCAACTGACCTTGTCCTAGTTAGTTGTTGAAGGTCCATGTAGTCTACACTACTGACCTTCAAATCTGGTGAATCGAAATAAACAGAGATCTTTTGTGAAAAACAAACAATTTGCCCGAGGCCTAGTCCTAGTGCCTACAACTACAATCAATCAAACCCATCTTCTTAACATCTGACAATGAAAAATAAACTGAAATAAACTTATGTCATGTAGGCCTAAGTTTTAAGCATTTTTTCTTCAATTGTGTCTGTGAAGTGATATGTAGACCCGGCCTTAAAAAACAAAAAGTAATATGTGAATCGACAAAGAAATGTGCTAACCCATCCTCGCATTCATGTTGGATTCGCTACAGTCTAAATAACAATACCGGTTTCCAACCCAACCCGCGACGCTACAACCAGGCTGCACTCATCAAGGCAATGCATTGTCAAGCCCACTCATTAGGGCAGCTGCAATACCGCACATTTCACCGCTCAGTGAGCCGACTCGCCGCCCCGACTTTCCCCTGTTTCCGACCTCAAAGCTCGACCTAGAATCCCTCCTTTGTACGACCGTAGCACGCACTAGCACGACGAACATTGGGCGAACCCCCATTATGCAAATGAGGTGCGCGACACCCTCCTCAAAAAGTCCCCGAAATCCTTTCCAAAAAGTGCCGAAATAAAGGTGAAACTGTCTCAGTTTCAGTGGAAGGATGTTACATTTGTTTACTGTCGGATCTATGAGTGGTATTTCGGCGACAGAATGCTAGTTGTACAAGTCATACATGTATACTATGCGATTTGCATAGAGTCCGTGACAGGCAATGCTACACGTCATTGCATGTATAATGTGATAGCGCTATACCGAACTGCTGCATACATGCACCATGGCCATACATCATGCGCAATACGTGTGTGCTGTCTCAACCCAAGATCATCCCGAGGCAAGAGCGGTGAAAAAATGGTGGAAATCCCGCGTCCACCACAAGTACGCGAATGGAGATGTTATACCACGGATTTCCACCCCGAGGGTTCCAATACGAAACGAAAAAATGACATAAATGTGGTATCAAAATGAACGGTATGTTGATGCGGATACTTTAGTACACGTTTCAATGGGATTGTATATAAAACGGCGAGGTATATTGGGCGCATATACAGTGCATTTGCAGGGAAACGAACGATACATATGGAACAAGATGGCAGCAGCAGCGGGGTCAAACAAAGCCTCAAAAACAACATCGAAAACGTCACACTCGATTTCATGAATGAAAGTCCCCCTTAAATTAGGTTTAGAGGCCTAATGAAATGCGCGATTGAAGAATCAAACTCAAGAAAATGAATTTCATGTTCAACATTTTGCTGCCTATTGGTTTCTGTATGAAAAGGCAGATGAACAGCTAACTATATAGCGAGTTTTTAGTGCAGAAATGTACGACATTGGCTGTCACCCGTGTTGAAGATAGGCGAATCTTGTCGTCGGTTTTGACAAGCTACGAGACGTGAAGTGTCCGCAAATAGTGCTCTTGTATAAAAACGAAATGTCAACATTCCTCCAAACTTGGCAAATCTATCCGCACATATGTCCCTACCTTACTCCTAAAATGTGTATAAAAATCACGTCGAAAAATACGAATTATGAGCATTATTCTAGGTTGATGTCGCTCCAAAAAGGAAAAGCTTAGGCTCGAACCCAATTTTGGAAGTTAGCCACACAAGTCAATTGGATGACGAGGGCTGATATAATCGCTGAAAAATTGTAATTTAAGCACTCAAAAAAATTAAAACACACAGGAAACAGTATAAAACACATTAACGAGGCATATATATAAGTAAAATAAATTATAATACCCTATCCACAGCTCTAAAAATAAAACGAACTTACCAGACAGCTACTCCACAGGTACAGATGGTTAGTTTACGTAGAAGATGTGTGTAGTTCGGTGCCGCGCTATGTGTACAATACGCGCAACAATATACCCACGCTGAAAAATGACGGGTTTGCAGAGAAGATAAGTGAATGCTGATTGGTCAGGTCTAAGAATGAACCAATGTTTGACCAATGGTGTTTCATTATAAAACAGCAGGGGACAACTGGTAATTTATGCCGTCTGCTACGTATCATGTGACTGTAGAGTGCAGGCATAGCGGGAATAATACATTTCCATGTGTCACTCATCGCGATCGGGAAACTTTCTCTCTTTTTTTACTTTCTCAAAATATTCAAAATCTGCCAGGGCCTGGATGCTCTTAGCGATGGTGAATTTTATCACGATATAATGATGTTCGACATGTTCAGTTTATCGCAAATATAAGGGAAAGTCCACCCTGAAGTTAAGTTGGTTTTAGGAAAAGCGAATAGATGGAAGGGGAGAAAATCCGTCAAAGGATAACAAAGTTATCATTTTCACAGGGGCGGTGATTAGTGAACTGCCGCGATGGAAGATCCCCTTTAGATACTCATTTAAAAAGAGGATTCAATTCGTATTAGTTTTTATAATCACTTCATTATCACAGTCACGTGTTAGCCTACCTGTCAAATATATTTATTCAAATTTGATATGATGACTATCTTCCGGGACTTGAATGCAACAAAGCCAAATGCCATTAACTTTTTTTTCGATGAGTTAACAGTATTTCTCTACTTATTTACTCCATCAACATGATAACATGGTTATATTGTTCTGCCTATTTTTTTTTATTAATTCATATAGGCCTCCTGGAAGGTTATGTTATCCTACTGTGAGATTCATTTCCCGATACGATTAAGGCCTATGAAGCAGACCTATTTAGCAGAACTTCGGCAAAATTACCTCTTGGCAATTAAAACCCCGTTATCTTTACTTATTCCTGAAACAACGGACGCCCCTCCCAGCCTCCATTGCACACACATCAATAAACGCAAAACTCCCATAGGCCTAAATGGAAAAAGTAACAGTAAAAACAATTCTACTCGCCATAACAATAAATCAGCAATAGTCCTGAGTGATGTAAAAAAAAAAATATTAGACTTACCTTTTGAGCAAAACAATGTGAAAGAAGCTATGGACTGCAGGTTACCTGGTTAGCTCTCCTGGGACGTGTCGACAGCAACATCTCGTAACTTGTGTATAAACAACGATCAGATTTAGGGCCTAAATTAACAAACATATTTCTATGGCCGATAAACTCTCAAGGCATATAGGCCTATTAGCTAACCCGATGCAAAGAAGCATTGGGAAAGTTATCAACGTTGTATTTTATACTTTTACTAGTGGGGAATAATATAGATACAAACCGCACCATCCTCACAAAAAATATTGTCGATGAAGTAGGCCTAAGCCTATAGCCTATACGCGTTCACTTCCACGCTCAAAATCATGCAGTCTCCGACATCATGCGGTCTCATTATGTTTATAATTTTTCACTCGTTTTATCTATAAAGAAGTTTGTTACATTTTGAACAGATCACTCTTCTGATTTTCTGGTCAACTTGAAATTAGGCCTACAATGATTGGTGTTAAAAACAAAAACTTATGACACTTTAAAAAAAAATAATGAACAAATAATAAAGCTGCAGTGGTATAATTATTGACACATCATGTCAACCGACGTCATTTTTGAAGCAGATTTTGTGACATATCATTATCATTATTGTGATAATCTTTGAATATTTGATGCGATTTTCACTTTTCAACAAATTTTGGATCTTAAAGTCTAGTGTGTATGTGGTGCAATTCAGAACACTTCATGACCATCGTGTATCACACCTGTCCATCCCGATGCTTCTTGACGATGTGGGTTGACATGTGAGATGCACGGTAGCCATTGCTGTGTTTTGAATTGGTTATCTCATATGCCAACAATTTTTTAGATCCAAATTCGTCCAAAAGTGGAAATCTCGATCAAACATTCACACCCCCTCCCCCCCCCCCAAAAAAAAAAAAATAATAAATAAATAAATAAATAAATAAATAAATAAATAAATAGATAAATAAGAAGAAGAAGGATAAGAAGATGAAGAAATAAATGAATAATAATAATTGATTCAATGTTACACTGCCTGCTTATAAAAATTTGATATCCTTTTTGTCAACTTGAGCTTCACTCGAGTTGTAACTTATTTTCTTTCTGTAGTGCGGTTTTCTTAAATACATCTATACCTCGTACGAAACAAAGTCAAAGGCTGACATTGATACCCTGAAGATGATCAGCGTTCTGCTTGGAATTTTTGGTAATGCCGATGCGAAATATCAATGATAGCCCATTTAAGCACCACTAAAAAGATAAATACAATGTGTATATAAAAGCACATTATTTACATTGAGCTGTTAGTAATTTTGTGATATACTTCTAAGCCACCAACAAAAGTCAACATAACAAGGGGGACCTTTATCAGTGCATCGCTCGAAATCAAACCAATGGTGAGTGATACAGTAATGCTTAATGTTAAATATGGTGATACGTGTTCTACCATTGTTTAAAATCATTTGTTAATTTATTTTGTGCGGGTTTTTTTCTATCGTGCACTTGTAGATTACAGTTGATTGTGGGATTTCAGTAAGGTTATCATAATACTTCACTGTCTGGATTTGCGGTATGTTTTGATTGATTAATGATTGTAGCAAGCTCGCGTTTACTTTTCTACTTCCTAAGAGCCCACTATTATCAAAAGCCTACATAATGATAACAAATCAAAATGTTTGAAGATTTACCCACTGAATTTGATTGTTCGGTCCATATATGTTTTGAATACATTTGAAAATAATTTGAATGTTGATAAATCATAAAATGTCAGAATTTTGACTTAATTTTATTACTAAATTCTAATATCATTATATTACATGGACTGAAATTACGACTATGATTTGTTCTACGTGCTAGCATACGAGCGCAAGCAGCTAGCTCTCGCTCGGTGGTAGCTATATACTTATTACACAGAGTGCATTTTGAATCTTTATTGAACGGCGGCGTTGAGATGTATGCTTGCGCATGCATACTTATTGTGCTCGGCATTTAGCAGCTAACCTAACCTAGTCGTCCATCGACTTGCTGACCTTGCTGTACCGGGGAACTCCTCCGAGGAGGCTCATCTGAAAACCCACTGATCCGTGTACTCCGATTGTACCGTGCTACGCATACAAGTTCAGGGTATGTAATTTAAACAAGGTTGTATTCTATCACAGTAACGCTGAAATAAAACGTTGCATATCTGAGACAGATGGTGAGTTATTGCGCAAAATATATTCTGAAGCACTTTTTGTAATGTAAAGTCGTAACGGACATGATTTTGTTCTATTTGCCGACTAGATTAGTGATCACACTTATGTTTCGTCCGTAGATGTCATACATAGCCTAGGCACGGCGATAATGTACATACAGCCATAGAACTTAGTATGGCACCGGTAAATTTAATAATTTAAAACTATGCGTTAATGCGTTTCGTACGAGACTTCACATTCTCGAACTAGCCGCCTCGTATTATGGCATTTCAATGATAATTTAGTATTATTAGTATTGCCATGTTCTTCCAGTGAAACCAAGCAATGGAACAGGTCAGAGACTGAGTCATCCTAGTACTAGTAGTAGGCCTACTACTTTTACTTAAGCATGAGATGTATGTTGTGTTTGACGTTTGCTTTTGTCATTACCTAGACAGGAATAATCATCTCATTTGGGGCATTCTTTAATCGAAATTACATTTTTGGACATACCCCCGAATAGATAAGGCATTCATTCAGAGGAGCCAGATACATGTACAATCTCAGCAGATCCAACGTCCAACAAGAGACTGATTTTTCGGTCTAGATCTACTCATTGGCCATTGCCTAGCCCCGGAACTGCTCCCGCACAGCGGGCTGGTCGCAGTAAGCCATTACCATGCTAGTTGTAGTTGCTAACTCACATGGGCCCATTTCAGTGTTTGTGCATTACAATGCCAGTGATATCTCATTTGGAACTCGCGCTGGTATCAATGATGCTATTGCTAAGCCGTTTCTCAAAGAAAGTGCTAATCTGTGTGACATCTCGTGTATCAGTGCCGGATCAGAATTTTCAGACACTGATCATGATTTTTCATTCATCATTGGGATATAGATTTCTAGTTCTACTGCTGATTCCTGCTGAGTTTCATGACTTTAGCAAATGGTCGACCCTGTTTTGAAGATTATCAATTGTACGTTTGTTTGATAATTCATTATCTTTGGCTACTGATAAGCGTTTGTCTCGCAAGATCAGTAGCCATTTTTCCACAATGAGTAAACATAATTAGCTTCATTATCTTTGTTGTAAATATCAAAGTGTACATTTAACAATCCCTTTCACACAAATTAAGTTTTAGAATTGGCATGTTTGCCTACACTATCAATTGTATTATATTATATGCGTATGACAAAAGTGAATAGCATTTAAGAAAATCAATATATAGAACAAAAGAAGGGATTGATGTCACGATAATTTTTATTAAGGGTAGTTTATACTCCATCGGACTTTTGGACAGCAATTTTCTTCATTTTGATGGTTTCTTTCATGAATAAACAGCTTACCGGTAAACTTGATCAAATTAGGTTATGGTTAGGATCTGGACTAAAACATAGTTAGGGTTTTGGTAGGGTAGGGAAGGGCGTAGTAAGCTACTTATAGAGCAAAATGTTGTCCCAAAATCACAAAAACCAACCTTATTATTATATATGTATGCATATTCCTAAACATGCATACATTTCAGCTTTTGCTGATAAACTTTTGATTTTGTCACAAAGTGCTTGTTATATACCGGTAGTTAACAAAGACAAGCGGACACAAGATTTGATACTTTGATATTTTTTACATGTTATCCGTAGGGATGTGGGACAGGGTATGATTCCTAGTGACAACATCAAGTGCATATATACTCCAGCTCAAAGGAATTGGCATATGGAAATGGAAAGGGAAGAAAGGGAAGGAGCCGCAGTTTTAAACCGCAGTATATTTTGTCCAGTTCAGCATGAAACATAATGCTTTAGCCTAAAAAGCATCGTGTTTCATCTTGAACTGGACAAAATATACAGCGTTTTAAAACTGCGGCTCCTTCCCTTTCCTCCCTTTACCTTTCCCTATGCCAATTCCTTTGAGTTGGAGTTTATGTGTGCTTACGTGATGAGATCAGTATACTGTAAAACCATTAATTTAAACACTTATCGCGCAATACAGAGGCATGAATTCAACACACCCAAAATTTAAATCCAGCCTGCTTTTTTTAGCAAGTCTATCAGGGATTCCAGAGTTACCAGTACTGGCATTCAACTTGTGCGCATGTTGCATGCTGTGACACGTTGCACAGCCATCAGCTTTTTTGTGGCGTTATATGGTAATGCTTTGTTCTGGACATTGTTGAGGATTTTGATGCATCGCATGGATTTTTGTAGTGACAAATATTTTTTTGTGCGCGAAAATAAAATCCCGTAGGTGTGCTGTGCTGCAAACTTTACTCGACCAAGAATTTTTTGTTTTCCAGTAATATGTACTTTGAGCACTAGATCAATGTCAATATACTAAAAGTGAAAAATTTCAAGAGAGGAGAAGCCATGAATTGGTAAGCTTATAAATGGCTGCCCGTATATCATATTAATCACTTCAAAATTGGTTGATTTTAATCATTCAAATTAATAACATACAAAATACAATTACCTCAACTAATGCAATACATTGATATGATGTTATTAAGTTTATTTAAGTATGTTTTTTGTTTTGCTTCTGATGCTTATCTGTCCAGAATGAAAGATAAAACCCATTCCATCAAGTCTAGCCACATGAAAAGCAACAGCATGAATCCCTCGACGACCAAGGTGTCGTCATCCTCCTCCTTGCAGCGGAAGATGAATGGCTTTAGCACAGCGGAGGATGACAGCCGCGACTCTGGCCATGGCCAAATCTGCTGCCTGGTCGATGACAACCACCGCTGCTCCCGACCAGCCGGCAATGCCTGTTACAGCAAGCGTATTGCCAAGACCGTGCAGCAGCGAAAACTCAAGCTCACCATCGATCACAGTGTTAGTACAGTATTATGTGGATTGATCCTCTAGAGATGTTTGATGTTTGTTCTACTTCTACCTTCATAGATTTAGTAGTGATGTCTCTTCATTTATTTTTTATTTACTATCATGGTATTATTGTTATTACATTATTCAAGGGAATTACACATGGGCACAGGGTGATTTAGCCCCCACAATGCAAAAAAAAGCCCTCCCAAATAATGAAGGAGGCCCTGTAATAACAACACTCCTAGAGTATAATGCAAAACACAATTTGGGATAGTTCTTCAGCCAAAGGAAGGTTGAATGACAGTTACATGACCCACAATCTATTTCACTTGAGTGTGAAGTTCATTGCAAATGTCAATATTCATCGCTAAAACACAAATTGATCAATCAATTTGCAGAAACTGATTCACTGTACACTTAGTGCTGAATTTTATCATCACTAACTTTTGGTAAGTGATGAATATTTTGTGAGTGCTTGTGGGCAAAATAGGCGTGTTTATTACTAAGTTGTCACATGAGTACGTTCTATTAAGTTAGAATAGATGTTGGATGTAGATTATTTTATGACTGCTGTCATATCTAAATTTCTTCTGTTTCCTTCACATTAAGTTGGTCCCTGATAATGATGAAACTGAGACTGAGACCCCATTTACACATACGAGTGAAGGCGGCGTGAGGTAAACACACTAGTGGACTGACGCCGCCTTGAGGCCGCTCCGGTTTCGGTCCACATTTGGAGGTGGTTTGAAGTTTGCCTCGAGGCAGCGTGAAGCCACATTCTCCTATATGTGAACACAAAGCGGACTTAGGTTGGCTTTCGGGAGTCACATGATCATTGGCTTGCGCAATATAATAGTCTGGATACATCATCGATCCAGCTTTATTGACCTCGGTATCACACATTTTCAAGTTGGATTTTCGTCAGGAATCTGAACGCCCCAAAACCAACTGCTCATACAAATAATCAAATTGGGTTTTTTTGTGATTGATTTTGCTTCAGTAGAGTCCTGGAGTGCATATTTGTGGACTTTTGTGCTTATTCAGCTGTTCTGTATCCTTTATTTGTTGCATTTGTATAAGTTTTGTAATCACCAAATTTGAGATCAAACACACAACGTCAAAGACCACGCGAAAATCATTGTTTACATGAAGAGTGCGCCAACATCAAACTCATGAAAGTCTCTCCGCAGACTGGCCTGTTACCGTTTGTGTAAACGGGAGGTTGTCAAGCCACCTTCAAGGCGGCGTCAAGCCGACCTTTCTGCTATGTGTAAACACCTTTTTGTAATTTTTTGGAGATGGCTTGACGCCGGCGTGAGGCCGACTCAAAACCGGCCAATGTGTAAATGGGGTCTGAGTCAACTTAACTGTCAATATGTATTAAAATTAGCTTTAACTTTTCCTCTTCTTTCCTGTCCATGTGCAGGTGAGACACATCTACATCTGTGACTTCCACAAGTCTGTGATTCAGAGCGTCCGCAGCACCAAGAAGAAGAAGAGGGGCAGCGATGAGGACGGGGGCATCTCCCCTGACCATGACCTAGACGTCCCAGAGGTAATGTCATCCCAGTCATGCATTTATGCTCCCTGACCATGGGCGGAAATCCCCCCCCCCCCTTTCAGTGGAT
Organism: Arbacia lixula; assembly: GCA_963669155.1. Taxonomy (NCBI): domain Eukaryota; kingdom Metazoa; phylum Echinodermata; class Echinoidea; order Arbacioida; family Arbaciidae; genus Arbacia; species Arbacia lixula. Next base: position 20,330,650 of record OZ022582.1, on the reverse strand, counting down.
ACTTCTTGAGGAGAAACATGTCCCCTTCACCCCTCACCTTCGGTGAGCGATTTTTTAGGAAAAACATGTCTCCCCCCCCCCCCCCCCACCTTCGGGGAGCGATTTCCGCCCATGTCCCTGACCCTAACACTCTCAAGGCACCTGGGATGGCAGTTCTTATAAAATTCACAATATTGTATATGTACTAATCTGTGAGTCGCAAACAGTTTTACCACATGTTGAAACGTGATGTCTTCACATAAACTATACAGCCCCATCTTCCTCACTGCTTGCTTGCAACTGTTTCCAGCAAGCAGGCTTGAATTTGCATAGGCTCAAGCTTGCTTGTTATGTGCATAGGGTTCAATTACCTCTGAATGGAGCCATCTTGAAATGTGATTGAATTGCTGACTGTAAAGACAGGAAACATATTATTGGAGCCAATGATGATGTTCAGGTGAATGATCAATAGCAAATTGGCTTGTAATATCACAAAAACAATTCACTGAATTTACATTGAAAAAAGCTACAAGTTACACTTTTGAGTCATCTACTAGTTTTAATTTCCAATAGAATGTCCATTGCTTGGCTTCAAAAAATACTGTCCCCTTCATAATTTTTAAATTGCTGTAGAATACATGTACCTGCAGCAAGTGCAAAATCCAACTCTCTTACTTGTTTTAAATGCCAATCGAATTTACATACCGGTAGCCAAACTATAACAAATTACAGTTCATTTTATCATTCGATTGTTGTAGAATGTGCAGAAATGGTAAAATTCCAAGACTTTGACATCCTTCTGTTTGTGTTGTGACAGGTTGACCTGTTCCACCTTCAGGTGAACACTCTGCGGCGCTACAAGAGGCACTACAAGATCCAGACTAAACCCGGTCTCAATAAGGCACAGCTGGCTGATGTAAGTTCCACTCAAGTCCACACCAGTATTAAGCAATAATGTGCACTCATTATATATGACAGGACAATTACGTAATTTGATTTTTGGTGAGATGGTTCAAACGGTCAGAGTATATCTTTATAACATCATGGTCATGTACAAAGGTCAATCTTGGTTGATAATCGAAGGAGCAATTTTCTAGGATTTTGAAAAGGACATTTTGCTATGCTGGGTTATGGCAATATGTTGGTCTCTATGCTGGTGGCCAGAGGCTACCAGACACACTTCCCTTGTTCACACATCTCAAGAAACATCCGTTCTGAGAGATACATGATACTGGTATGGTGATATATGGTGGCCATGTTAGACTATCAGAAATGACTGATCTCACGTATATCTGGCCCATTCAAGTAATGCATCAAGGGACTGGACTGCTGGTCCACCAGGCTGGGTCGGCTTGTCATCAAATCATATTCTGATGCCAAATATGTAGAGGGTTTGGTACTGGCAGATGATAGAGAGCACTGTGGTCTAGAAGTGAGAGAGCTCTGGACTCTCAAGAGATGTCCTAGATTCAAGCCCGGCCTAGTGGTGCGTACACTCTTGTTAGACAAGGTGTTGGGCTCCCTCTAAGGTAATGTGTTCAGTGGTAAATACTAAGAGAGTGCTATTGGGTATATAAAAAAACAACCATTAAGTTCATTTTTATTTGGGAGCTGCTGGACAGAATTTGAATACCTGGGGGCCTGAGTGTCCTGCTTGTGGACAAACCGATACATGACCATGATATGTGGTCATCACATACTCCCTGAAACAACCTCCCCAGAACTCCAGGGGTACCACTGGTCACTATGGAGCCAACATGAAAACACTGATCATGGCAGATTCTGACCTCTGTCTTCACGGTCAAGACTCAAGAGCAGACCCTCGGAGATTTCTTAAATGTCCATTCAATTGAGCTCTTATGGTGTGATATGGTTTATAGAGGGCGCTGTATGTTGCGGCGGTCTTATCAGCCCCACCCTCAAGATCAGTAAAACTTTGATAGTTGCGTGTGTGTGATATCAGCAGCAATATTTGATACCAAGCAATACCAGGTGGCAACCAAGAAGAGGCAAGCGAAGAAGGGGTCGCCAGAAGAGAAGGTGGAGAGACGAAATATCATCATACACAAACACATCAAGATGGAATAGATTGACAGCAAATAGAAATGCATGGAAACTGATTGAGGAGGGCTTCATTCAACAATGGTTGAACAATGCCTGATGATGATGATGAATGCGGGGCCATATTCATAAAACCTTACTAAGCCTAGTTAGCTGCTAAGGTGCACTCAGATGTATGTAATTTAGTAAATAACTAGGCTATTAAGGCTTCATGAATATGGCCCCAGGTGCAGAACGATGGAGTTTTGCATGAAGTCATCCATCCGCTGTGTTAATCAAGCATGTGAAGCTTTAGGGATTGTATTGCACATGAATACCATTTGCTTATAAAGACCACATTTCTTGTCTTCCTTTGGCAGTCCTTCTATACAGATTTCACTCTTTAATTTGATAGAATGTGATATAATTTACATAGCCCTTTATCTTCCTTCTTGTCTGTCTTACCCAGATGGTTGCAAGACACTTCAGGACGATCCCGGTCAAGGAGAAGGAGGCCCTGACCTTCTTCATCTACATGGTCAAGAACAACAAGAGCCGGTTTGACCAGAAGCATGACCACAGCTAGGACCCCTTCATCCATCCATATGTACTTCACCCTTTTACCTATTATTTGTAGCCCTTTTTCTCAAGACCTCTCAATGCTGTAAACTTCCTGACCTCTAAAGATGCGTATCCCTCTTGCAAACCTTAAATGTGAAGTTGATTTTGATAATGGCAAACTGGTGTATGGAAGAAAATACTGTTTCCCCACTGTTTCAGTGGACCTATATTGAGCATTGTATCTCAAATGGCACTATGTATGGGTCATACAGAAGCTGACAATGACCAACTTAAAATTTGAACATCACAATCAACGCGATGCCATGGGATTAATGCAGTTCACATGATGATTTATTGTACACTTCTTGGATATGATATGATTATGTGGGTAGCAGAAAGACGTTATTGTTTGCTCTAAATTGTTCATAATTGGATCTGTGTTTACTTGTTGTGTGTCATGTGATGTACTGAATGTTCTGATGACTGCAAGAACCCCCTCCTCCCACAACCCTGCAAATGTGATGACCCCCAATCCTGTCTATCATGTAAGCCCAAATCTGCCTGCACACTTCTCATATGTGTATGTGTATGCGTACATCAGGACTGCCGGCTCCTTCTGCTTTGTAATTGTCATGGCACCAAGCTACTAGAAGCTAATTGATACCACACAAAATATGCGTGTTTGGACTGGAGATAGTTGAGGGGCAGTTCACATTCAAAATCAGAGAAGCAGATCAGTGAAAGTTTTAGTAAAATCAGGATGAGTGATGTCATAGGTGACAGTGAGTTTATAATGCATTCAATTCAATGGGTAAATCCCCTCTTACTTGCATCACAGGCACATATTCTTTCACAAATACAGTAATTTTTCATACGTATCAATGTTTTCAAAGAACATCTTGTATGAATCATTTTGTCATTTGAAAACTATGAAAATTAGTGACATTGTCACACTTATGAATAGAGAGAGATACCCAACCTCAACAATTTTGCAAATTAACAAAAATCAGTGTTTGCTGTTCTTTCTTCATTTTGCTCAAACTTTTGCTAGTCTATTTATCTTATATTTCTGCTTTTATTGACAAGAATTTTTGATTGGACTCCAGTACCTCTTGAACCTCTGGCCAGAGCTCTCCTCAGTCTTGAAATCGCATTGTATGAACATCATGTGCAAAAACAATTGTTGGCCCAAAACAAATATCATTCACTTGCCAAAACTTGTTGTTATGCATATGACGGTATACATACATGTGTCCATGCGAGAGATGAAATGAAAAGATGCATTTTTTAATGAGACAGGGGTGGGGGGGGTGGGGGGGGGGGTAAGTTGGCTTGTTTTATCGTAGGGGCTGTACTAGTTATAGAGCATAAAATTTTCATAAAATGTTCATAATAGTATCCTATTTCGTTTGTATTTTTATTTAATTTAATATTTATTTATTGCTTGCTTCTCTTGTGGAACCGGCTATTTCATTTAATCATTTAAATGGTTTTGCTTTAAAGCACTTCACATGACTTGTGATGGGAAATTAGAAAATACATGCATTTTTGATCGATCATAATACTGTCAAAGGTGAATCAATAGTGACTTAATGATATTTCACTTGTTAGTATATTATTTATGGACCTCTCCTTAATGTAATTAACGTCCCAAAACAAAGCAGTGTACAAATGTACAGTTGAAGTAGTAGTGTACATAACTTAATAATATTGATAAAATGTAGTGAATGGTGTATGTGAATAAGAAATGTGTTTTAAATGTAATGTACATCTTGTTTGTAGTTTTACCTGATATGAAATGTTGAATAATTTAAGATATTTGTTCACATTAAATATTTGTATTGAGCTGTAGAAATGACCTCAAAATGCATTGTCACTTTCATAACATTTACTTGCACAGTGTGCAGCATATATTTATATGAGGCTCTTCTGTAAGCTTAAGTTGTAACCAGTTTCCACAGAATGGCAATTTGATTTTATTTCATGGTGGAACCAAGCTCATGCTTATAGCAACACTATTACCATTTTTTTTTTAGTTTCTGGTCTTATGTGGGTGTATTTTTTTTTTTTTTTTGTCCCTGATGTTCATTTTGTTTATAACACAGCAGGGCTGATATTGTGTTTTTGGTGCTGCTCTAACTTATCCAGGACAAAGATTTATTTCGGTAAAAAGTGAAAAGCATATGTGGATTCAAGTTAGCAAATTGATTTCTCTTTTGAGGGCTATGAAACTGTTATTATGTGACCTATTAACAAATAATGTTGTGTTTAGTGTATGCATATTTTTTAATTGGTAAATGGTGAAACAGCTGCCAATTTGAGGCGGGAAATATTGATTTTGATTATCAACAAATTTTGCAATTTATGAATTACAATGTAAGTGCACATTATAAATCGCTGCATCAACAATTTGTTTCATTACTTCAAATGTGCTTGATAGTTTGGTTGATACCTCTCTTGCAGAGTTCAAAAAAAAAAAGAAGATGACAATGAATGGTCACACTTTTCCAGAGCACACTGAGGTATTCTTACTGGAGAAATTGATCTAATAAGTGAGTTATTGGATATTGTGTATGTATGCACCATTTGGGGGAGAAACAATAATGATTCCATTTCTTTTGTCAATCGCAAATTTAGATTCGTTGCTGGATCTGACTTATCCTTGCTGTTCTTTTTGTACAAATATTTAAGTCTATTTGTATTATATTGTTTAAGAATATGAACAAAAGAATAAACATACATGTTTTTGTGCCACATATCATCTGTTAATTGGTTTTGCATGGATACGTAGTAGTTGTGAATTTGCAACAAAGTTGAGAGATTGGCGACGAATGGTGATATTTTCGCTTGGAACCTCAAATTGTATGGCGCCCTCACTCGGCATTTATCCGAGAATCTGACAAGTGAAAGTGAATTCTTCAGTGGTTATCTTATTCTTGCAACCTTACATTTAAAGTCTTGTTTTCCCTATGGTGTCATCCTTCCCTATTAATTTTAGTATTCCTTCGTGTCGTCAACAATTACTTTCCTCTTATCTCCTTTAATTTCACTCATCTTATCGTATATGATCATCATCAACAAGCGTGTACAGGAGTGTTGATGTGCGTTGAAAAATTGAGCGGTTTGCGTCTGGTTGGGCCAACCATTTTCCTCATTTTTCCTTCAAATTTTCTCTCTCATTCACTCTCCACTTTTCTATCTGTTCTGTTCATGAGTGTTTTCGTCAGTGCTCAAATTATTGAGTGATGATTCTTTCTCTTTTTCAATTCATTTTTGCAGCAATTTCATTATCCTTTTTGCCGTCTTTCATTTCTTTTTCTTCTTTTCATATTAAATTTTTTACCCTTTTTTTCTCTCTCTCCTTCATTCTCCACTCGCCCCCAATCTGTTTCTCAACACGCTCTTTTTTCAGCACTCTATTTTACCCTCTCCCCCCCCCCCTCTCTCTCTCTCTCTCTCTCTCTCTTTTCTCTTTCTCTCTATCTCTCTCTCTCTCGCTCTCCCTCTCTCTGCCTATTTCTTTCTATCTCTCTCTCTATCACACACACACACACACACACGCACTATCTCTTTCTCTTTATCTCCCCTCTATGCTCGTTCCTCTTTTTACCCATGGCCTATATTTGATTCTGTCTCTGTATGCATTCTTCATAATGCATACAATATCGATAGGCCCATCCTCTTTATGTTGGACACAAATAATTTGATGGTGTAGTGGTGCGCCTCCACCCCTTCATCCCATTTTCATTCAAGCGCTCATGTCAGTGCTCGCAAAATATCCATAGTTATAATGGAGTCGCCACTGAACCCATGTGTCCATTCACGAATACAGACTATAACACACTCTAAACTTCGACAGTGATGAAAGGAAATTATAGTTTAATGAATGTTGAAAGAGGCAAATACAATGATTAAAATATCATAATCTAAATGAAATACATGTATTGGGATTTGATAGAAAACGATACGTCACCATTATCACCCTGTGTGGAATTGAAAACGTAATTTCGCCACCATTCCAATTATAGATGATGAACATACATCATTAACTGATCAGTTATTATACCGGAATATCAACATCAAACCATCATTTTTTTTTTCATACATTCATATACTTTTCGCACAGAGCAGAAGTCATATAATTTCTATTTACATAATAGAATTACCGCAGGTGCTAAGTTAATGTCTGCGAAGGAAAAACTTGATATATCAAGCAAACAACCATTCTAAAGATGTAATGACTTGTCTGACTCCTGAGTAGCATCATTCTACCGCTCCTCTCAGTTTGTATCGATTTCACAAGTAGGCCTACATGATATAACCTACATACTAACAGATAGGGAACAAGTTTGTTTGGAGCGTTATGAGTTTACTCGCTGTATAACGAACTTACATATCACGCACTGTATCGATATAACATGGCCTTAACCCATTAGAAGTGAGATCGATAGAATTATTATTATCCGCGTGTAGACTTCAACACGCTCTAAAAATACACGCTGTTTCACTTCGTGCTTTCCCTTGTTTTGTCACATATTACGCATAAAATGATAATGATGACAAAGATAACGATAACGATGGTGACAATAATAAATGATAATGATAACATTTATGACAATGATTATGAGAACATATATTAACAACCTCTTGTAATGATAACTATAATTGTAAGAAAAAAGTCACACCTACTAAGGAGGTAATTCTACAACAATCCTAAAATAGTAACACTATCAGTTTTAATTAGGAAGGGGGGGGGGGGGGTGCATGAGAAAATGCACTTAGTTCGTTTACCCATAGCAGGGGGGATTTGTTATGTGTCATTATCAAGTATTCAAGTATGTTTCACGTAAGAAGTCCTCTTACCATCGCTGAATGAAATGAAGTGTTCATACCTACCACATGCAGTATCTTATGAACAATATCGAGTCATTCTAGTAACGCACCCCCCCCCCGCCCCCCCCCCCGCCCCCCCCCCCTTATTTGATCCGTTAATTTCCCTCTCACTCATTTAATATTATCTTCCCAAACAGATCACTCAAACTAGGCATAACTAATCCCACAAAGGGACTTAGTTCATGTTGGCAATTTATTATCTCGTCATGTGCCATGCAGGATTATTTTCTTCACCAGAAATACAAACCAATCCTATAAAGTAGCATTTCATCTCGTACTGGAAGAGTTAAAGGCCACTTACGTTAATTTTATTTGCCTGAACATTTCCCCACACCCAATAACTTACCAGACAGCGACTTTCCATTTTAAAAATCCATACACACAAGCTTGCATTTCATTATTCAAGTAGTACTTCAAGCTTGCAGGTACCTCCAATATAGTATATACGTCATGAAAGAATGTTTAGACATTGATTTGATGTTGTATTACGTCGGCCTTTAATGTCCTCCATGTCTATCCATTCAACTTATCATTATAAACTCACAAGTAACAAAATCAATGAATAAAACCGTTTAGATTCACGTATTACTGAGCCACGATTGCACCATTTTACTTATATTTTACGCAAAACCAGCATACAAATATTACTGCCTTACTTTGACAGCAAGGTAGCAACAAATAAGTGTTTACCTTTTCTTGTTAATGAGCAACACGTGTCTATCTTTTATTGGTATCGATTGAACACCTTGCACGACATCTTTTATTCTCTGTGAGTTTTTCTTTTTATAACACCGCACAGCAAAATTAATATTTCTTTTCCACACTTTACCTGTACGGAGGTAATACCAAGTACACCAAAAGCTACCATTTGAGCGATTCTTTTTGTCAAAATAGGCCAGTATAGCTGTACTTAATTTTTACCATTTCTCTTAACTCTTCGTGTGCCAGGTGTGCATGTCGTCTCTAATAATGCACACAAATCTCATTGAGCAGTATTTTATCTGGCACTGGAAGGGCTAAACACCGTTTCTTTACAAACCAGCCACCTCACCTTCTCTATTGCCCTACTCTGAATATAACTAGCACACATTTTTATTTAATCCACCTCAATCTCAGCGCCATTCATATCCAAGAAGAGTCACATGAGTAAGACTATTCTACTGGGCATGCCCACTCATGCTGGTGAGATTTCTCGTAAAAAACGGTGTCTAACGCATAGGTTTAACGTGTATTGTTGCTGGGTGGGCAAGCCCTTAGTATAAGCATTGAGAATCCTGACAAATTCCGCGCAAATAGGGCCATTCCATTAAGATTCTGAAGTAAAATTTGCTTAAATTGTTGAGATATAGAGATTTGTAATTCGTGTATCAATCTAACCCGGTTCAATATCAAAATAAAATGTTTTGTCACAGTTTAGGAAGACTGAAATCCAAAATAGTTCAATATCTGAAAAATTGATATCAAAGTGCACTAAGATTTACAGAGGGTCTTTCTCGACCTCGGTTTCTTTTTCGCGGTCTGGGGAGGTTCGACCACCGATCTCTGACGTCGTAAAGGTGGTTGTCATCGACGCATGGACGGGGGAAGTACCGGTGACGACCACGCCCGTCATCTGAGCGGCGTCGTCAGGTCTGGGCGAAGTCGGTGATGACGGGGGAGGCTGTTGGAAGGTCGACTGCACGTTGCTCGCCTGGACCATCACCGGCTGGCCTAGGATGTAAGTGGATGGAAGGAAGGAAGATAGACGGATGAAATGGATGGTGCAAGAAGACATTTTACGCTACACCGAGAACTTGATTAGTCCTGAATATATGGTTCTTAGGTTTGAGCTCAAAAAGTAGCTAGTCAGATAGCCAAACTTAGAGATGAGAAAGAGATGTGTGTGTGTGATGGGAGGGGGGGGGGTGACCCTTCTAAATTTCAATACAATTAGATATACATCTCACCCCTGTAAAGTTCCAAAATCACTTACCTGACACAAATTGAGGTACGGTTTGACCGGGCATGCCACCTGGCTGGTTGTAATAGATCTGTTGAATGAAAAAAATACAGTTTAAATAAAACATTAAAAAATACGTTGTTTTGATCTTGTCAAAAGGTATTAAGGTGCATTAACACAAAGTATGATACATTATGTATTTCCATGATTACCGTGTTCGTTGTGTTTTATAAAGAAGTAACATTCTGAAATGGAATCAACCAAAACAGGTGTATTGCTCTCACCATGTTGACGTTAGAGGGCGTAACCAAACAGCACTGGCAGACCCGACAGCATGTGAGCGAAGCGCCCGTCACTGACACTGCGAGCTCGCAGAAGCAAACCAAGGCGATGATGATGTTGACGATTGTTCGAACTCGCTGCAGGGTGAAATAATGAAAGAAATGTATTCAGCTTTATTTTGCACCATTCATCTTAATATCCATCATTTGTCATTAATCTTGCCATCTACCAAATTATCTGTCAATCCGTCTATCTGTATATCTGTATTCATGTTCTTAATGTTAACATCGTCTGTTTTCTCACTTTTCTCGTATCGGCTGTATCATCATTGAACTATAATCATCTTTAAAAGTTGATATAAACCTATGTTGTGTTTGTCATCTCCATAAGGTTGTAAAATACTAAGAAACTTTGCTTTTTAATTTGATCCCCACTCTTGGTCCCCACTTCCAGTATATGATTATGCATGCTTTAGTGTCTGTGTTGTATCTACTAATATGTGTTGTGAATTCTCGGGTTTAGATCAATAAGAAATTGAACTCGAATATCGACTACTCACGATAGTTCGACAGAACTCGAAGGAGAAACACGGGTAGGAGTAGCTCTCCTCGATGGCGACGTTGATGTACATGACGAAGATGGCGGCGGAGCCCACGGCAGAGCAGATACACATGGCCATGTATGTAATCGTCTAGAAGGCGGGAGAATCGGTACAGACTAACATGTCAAATAAGAGTTGGCCTAGGTACGGACCAGCTATATGGATCTACGAGGTTTTGATTCAATTAACATAGCTGTGCCGTAAGTTGGAGAGGATAGGGACATAGTTGGATTCACGATTCTAGCGACTAAGTGAATACATTTGGGTTCTAATGAGAAGCAGAACACACAATGAATAATGGAGCATAAGACAGCATTGTTGTTAATATCGAGCTCGGTATAAACATAATTAAAACAATGTTAGGTTTATACTGAGCTCGGTATTGATAAGTATGTTGTTGTCGTATCCTCGACCTGTTAAACCTGTGCTACCTGAACAACAAATATCTAGGAAATACAATACCAAGCACGATTACACATCAAACATTGTTCGTGAACATGGTTAAGGAACAACGTGAAAAAGCGTTGGTTTAAACTGGTGTTTTTATGTTGCATTTTACAAGCCGGGGAATTAATAAAACCAATGCTATGCAGAATGTTGCGGAGTTCCATTTTACTGAACAAAATCGTAAAGGTTGTTATACAGTTTTACGAATGGGGCGATCGAATCTATCAGAATAAAGGTTGTTATACGGTGATTTTGCTTTGGTACTTAAGGTGTTAATATCGCAATAAACTGATAAGTCATTAATCCTTTCTGTTCAAGACCGATTGAAGCTCTACGGGATTTGCGTGTATTACTTGAGAATAAATTCACACGTGGCATGCGAAGAGTGAATTTGTGTGTATGGGTTTTAGATATTTCAGTCAATGCATGGAAACTGTGGTGTGTTAATAAACCGCAAGGAAAGTATTGTTTTGAAAAGAAGGTCTATGTAGTCTTTGAAGCATTAAGGGAGCGGTCAATGTACACGTGTTGAAGAGTGTAACTCTATTAAGAGGGAGAATGGGGGAGAGAGCAGGGGAGGGAAATAAAGTGAGGGACTTACCATGCCCTTAGTCATGTTCTTGTAGTAAGCCCGGATTCCGAGAGCACCAGTTGTGATGTATAGCTGTAATATTCATATGAGCAAAAATTGACATAACATTAAAAGGTATACTATTATGTTTACATTTACATTAGGTGGTGAGGATAAGCCGAGGGAGAGACATATTTGGTAAGAATAGTTTTGAGTAAGGGGATGGAAGGTACAATAAAGAAGGAGAGAAAGAGAGACAATAAGAAAGGTGAGCGAAATAATACATAGGAAGAGACCTAGAGAAAGAAAGAAGGGAGGGATAATGCTTACATGGTCAAAATTAAACATTAAACATCGGAACAGCGATTATAACATTCATTCGCTTTAACATGTTTAACACTTTTTTCTACCCTATCAGTAAAATAAAAGTGTTTTATTAACATTCACTTCCCAGGCCTGTGACATGGAATACTAAAATATACTATGGCTCGTGTCTTGATGGTAGGGAAGCCATTTTAGAGGTAAAAAGAACTAATATCGTGCAAATACCGGAAAATGTAAGATCACACTGTGTAAGAACTTCCTTCACCATATACATTTAAGCTAGAGACTGACTTTTATGTTGATCGCTAGATTTCTAGTAGGTTTTGCACGTATCGTTTACAACCTCAGCCATCTTTTCATATATGTTATCGTTTGGATACAGTGCTAATCCATACCGAGATTCATGACTTTCGTAAAAGGTCCACCCTACCTTCAAGGACTGATGCATTTGGACACACTATGCACACACTATCCAATATAGATCAACATTTAGTCTGGCACAAAAGGGCAAGCAGGTCATGACAATTAAACGGTAAACGATGCGCTCGAAACGTTGACAACGTAACTGCTGTGATTGTAAGGACGTCATGATCAGTCATTGATTACAAATGAAAAAAGGGTTAAGTTTATTTGGACAGGTGTCAACAATTTGATGAAAAAATAGATATGTTGCCAAGCACCTAAACTTAAGCAGTATGACCATTTGTTAATGTGTGACTTACCAATATTGTACTTGACAACTACAAATTTCCGCGGGGTTCCTTTCATTCTTTCTTTATTTCCCCCCATTAAAAAAAATATATATTAACCAGGGAAAAGGCTACTGAAACAATACAGATATTAGGATGATAACAAATAATGAAAGGAAGAGGGACAGGGGAAAGGGAAAGAAAGAAAAATTCAAAAAGGGAAGAGATGATTATGAAGGAAATTATTTAGTAAAGAAAGAAATAAACTGGTAAACATGTTATTGTTTTTTCATCAACATTTTATCATATTGATCATAGGTAATGAATGGCGTGTACTGATCTTGGCGCATCTGCCTCGAATTGTCAATAATTATTGCTTGCCAACAGTCTGTCGTAGACGGTAAAGTAGGTGTTGTAAATCTTTATGTAACAGTTCCGTTAAAGTGGATGTCATCTGTAAAGTCACAATATTAATAAGATATTAGAAATAGAGAGGGGAGAGAGAAGGGAATAACTGGAATGAGGGGAGATAGATAGATAGAGAGAGAGAGAGAGAGAGAGAGAGAGAGAGAGAGAGAGAGAGAGAGAGGGGGGGGAGATAGAGAGGGGAGGAAAAGAACAAGGGAGAGAGGGGACAGATTGAGAAGGACAAAGAGAGGAAAAACAACAAGAATTAGAGAAAGAATGAAAGAAAGAGTGGTGGCAGTGTGGATGAAAGAAGACAGGTCTAGAGGCAGAATGAGAAGTAAAGAAGAGAGAAAAAGAAGGAGATAAAGAGAGGGAGAGGAAATCTAAGATCCAAGTTAACCCTGATTCATTAGGCCCTGACAACGTGTAACTTCCTGCATAGCAACATTAGGGGAGACCATCCGTAGGGATTCTAGGCGAGCTTGTCTCACCACACCTTGAATGAGAGCTGACCCAGCCAACTTTGAAACCTGAGGCTAAATTAGCAACATCTCCAAGGAATTCCTGGCTATGATAGACAAACAGCGCATCACCATCCATGAAATGTGTTATGCTGTTATCCCTCGCAATGACTAGCCGACATCTTCTCCCTTTGCCTTGCAGCTAGGTTGTTTGTCATGTTGCTGATTGACATCAGAACCTGTTAATCTTCGTGCGGATAATGCTATAGCAGGGGGAAGGGGCCGCACGGTGGTTTTACTCCATGATTCATTTCCCCAAAATAGGCCAATATCATTCAACAAGACCTTATTCTGACCCAAAAAGCAGGAGTCGTTCTCGACATGCAGCGCTGCAATGACTACAGTGGGGTGGGGAGGAGGGTGCATTGCTCTTCTCTCGTCTCGGCTATTTCTGACAGCCTTACCCGGTCCAGACGGGTGCTGACTAGTTAGTTCGATTGGAAGCAATGAGTAGATGAAAATGTAGCACTTAAAATGGAAAGTCCATCCTGAAGTTAAGTTCATTTTGATTCAGAGCAGAAACATGAAAGAAACATAATCTATTAGGGAAGGCTTAACGAAAATCCCCTATGATTTTGCTTTAAGTTTACAGTTTGTGATGTCACGTGCGAGATGCTCTCCCATTTTGCGTGTAAATATAATTTTACCTGTGCATTTGATACATTATTAAACGCACGTTCTTGCACACATATCTCTATGGAGAAAAAATTCCTTCGTGAAAAACAGAAAAATTAACAGAAAATGGCATCATGGAATTATACAGCACATAGCATATGGGAGAGCATCTCAAATGTGACGTCACAAAATATTTTTTGTTAAAAACATCATAACTTTCCAATCTTATGACAATTTTTCGTCAAAACTTCACTAAAATGTTTCTTTCATATGTTATGCATTAATTAAAACAAATTTAACTCCGGGGTGGACTATACTAATCCTCATCATAATCTGGTAGTTTTCCCATGGACCTATGTAGTTCTACCATGATAGCTCCATGGTCCTACTGTGAGGTTATCATGGTATGTAGTAGGTTAACTCTAGCTCTGCTCTAGCCTTACCAGTAGCCCGGCCCACACGGGCACGGAGTAGTTGGAGAGGTAGCACTCCAGCAAGATAGCGATGACACCAAGCATGATGGACGCACATCCCAGAATGCCTTGCAAGATAGCTGTCATCTATGGAGACAGAAATGAAAAAAAAAGGTGGAGTTGAGGACAGAAGGGGAGAGAGGAATGGAGAATGGGTAGAGGGAGGAGAAAAAGAGATAGGAGGGGGTGGAGTGTCTTAAATACGTCGTACTCACATCACAAGTAATCATCTCTATGATAAATACAAAATTGCATCAATTTAGTGGGTTGTGAATTATACAAGTTTGTCTTTGTGAGGCTACAACATGAGAATAGATGTTTGAAAATCGAATACGAAAACAAAAAACAACGAATGTAAACTTTGTTTTCAATCATTAACCACGAACATTAACACGCACATGTAAGGCATTATACATCATCATCATGTCGAGTTCCTTGCAACTTTGTGAAAAACGAACCAAAAAACCGACTCTGTGGTTTCCATACAAATGTCACTACGATGCAATGGAGGTCGTGATTAAAAAGAAAGGTTTGTCTGTGTTTTTATTCCAAGAAGAAAGACTTTGTAAATCACGTTGTCATATTCCAAATCTTTAAAGATGAACGTTACCAGGGTGATACTATTTTTGTACATAAAATCCATGCTCAGGCTCAAGAAACTCCCAAGGCATAACTCATACTACAGACTTCCTTGGAAAGAGGCCGCTTATAGAATCATTATTGTGAACATAGATGATGTTGTTCAATTAAGTCATGTTTTACTATGAACGTTTTTTTTTTTTTAATCGGACAACATTTCAAAGGGTCCCTGTCAATTTTTTGTCCGCCTAACAAAAGATCATGTTCATAGTGTTTAGTCCAGTTTGATTTTCTATAAATTGAATGCTTCGTTTCTTCTCTCCGCTTATAATTCATACATTCATAGTATATAGCTGTATATGAGAATATAATTACAAAACTGTATGGTGGTAATACATATCCAATATAATGTTGTTTTTGTTTTTTTCTCCTTCTCTTTATAAAGTTCTCAAAAGAACAGACAATCAATATTCAATTTCTATATTATAGCTCTTGTATATTAAGCTTATCATGTTTTCGCTGTGACTTTGTGTTTATCGTCCTGCTCTGCAGTTAGCAGTAATTGAGCTATGGCCTAGAATTTGTATGCTTGTATTTCTTTATTGTTTCTGAATGACTGATACAGGGATCTTGGGGGGGGGGGGGAGTCATATTGTTGATAACAATAATTACAATCCCAACTGAATGATAATAATAATAAACATATGAAAAAGGATTATAGTAGTATTAATCTTTACCTATATCCACTGTATGTTTGATATTGACCATTATGTAATATTTTGCATCATTATACTAGTTTTGTTTATGTCAAAGACTGACTATGCTGATGTATTATTGCTTTTATTTTACATGTGTTGAACAGAAATATGAATAAATTGAAATTAATAGGAGACAATAGTAATACTAGTGAAATATTTACATGACTCCTGCAGCGGTAGATTTTAGTTGGTGAAAGCATCATATCGGGTCGACAAGGCGGGAAATGTAGTCTCTCAAATCCATGTTTTATTCTACTCACCCCATCCTGAACACTAAAAATAGTGATATCTCATTCTGTCTGATCTTCTTAGCTATGAAGGAAACTGGAGATTTCCATCGGTCTCTTTGCTCTCTGAGCAGGATGGCAGAGTAATTATGTTTGATGATACGGTTGTGAATTAATGGAAGGATTTTAACCTAGGGTTAAACCCATGTTCATGGGCACGAGTCGGGCTTCGACTTCGATGCTCTATCTAGGGTCTTGGGTCGTGCGCAGATCTCTCATTGCGCATATATAAATGACTTTGATGTGGGTTGCACGGCAGGAGGGATGTGTGCGTGTGTGTGTGTGGGGGGGGGGGTGTAATAGGGAAAAGGGCGAGGGGAGCGTGGGTGTAAAGCGGAGGGTAGGGGGATATTACGAAGAAGAGAGTGAGAGGGTGTGCTGGGTCGCGCGATAGGCGTGGAGAGGGGGTAGGTGTGAGGTTGGTGAGAGGGGTGAGAGAGAGAGGGGAGAAGTTACGTAGATTAGGAGAGATCGTGTGAAATAAGGTGAGAAAGGGGGTGGGGTGGGTACTAGGGAAAGGAGCGTAGGGGAGGTGTGTGTAAAGATAGGGGGCTAGCTTATTTTTGACGTTGGAGCACTTTCTTTGGGCCCCTTGATTGTTACGTTGCTGTTATTGCATTTTCAAAAAATATTTTCTCTAATTTTAGATCACTCTCCCTTTACAATTAGTATGCCAATATCGGACTAAAATAGTTCGTCCTACAATGCTTCAGTCATCAGGCTCAGGTGCACCTATTATTACCGAAAGTGTGGGAGAACATTAGGAGAAGAGAAGGAAGGGAGACAAGGGTAGAGGTACAGAAAGAGAGTGAGATGGAGTGAGGTAGAGGGGGGGGGGGGGGTATCTATGTAGAGAGAAAGAGAGGGGAGGGAGAGAAAGAGATGGGGCAGCGGTGCGAAAGATCGAGGCAACGAGAAAAGGAAGCAGATAGTGCCGAGGGCAACAAATACGAAATGAGACGGAGACTGAGAGGGGCAAGAATGGCGATGAGAGGGACAAACCTAAAGCTATAAACATTTATCAAGATCATGTGCGCAAAGTCTTGTGATGCCTGCTGCCTTCACGTGAACACCTATCACTTCCATAGCTATAATTACATTTCCTCGAATACACAGAAATATGCCTGGGAGGGGTCTGAGAGTAAACCGAGTGGGTGAAACGACCTCAGTCCCCTACCACCTGTTCTCCTGAGGGGTGCGAGTAAAGGTGAGGCTAGGGGGCGAGGGGGCTTGGGGCTAGGGGGCTTGGGGCGAGGGGGCCTGGGGCGAGGGGACTAAGGGCGAGGGGGTAGGGGCTAGGGAGCTTGGGGCGAGGAGGCCCCGGACGAGTGGGGTAGGGGCGAGGGGGCTAGGTGCTAGGGGGCTTGCGGCGTGGGGACTTGGGGCGAGGGGGCCTGGGGCGAGGAGGGCGAGGGGCGAGGGGGCCTTGAACGTGGAGGCGAGGGCCGAGGGGGCTAGGGCGAGGGAGATAGGGCGATGGGGCTAGGGGCTAGGGATCAAATTCCCAAGAACTAAAAGGGATAGTCAACCCTAACATTAAGCTGGTTTTGATAAAAGCGGAAACATCAAAGAAACATCTTAGTGAAGGAGTGATGAAACCCCTTCAGATGATTCAGAAGTTAGGATTAAGTCTTGATTTTGTGATGTCACGTGCAAAATGCTCTCCCATTATGTTATGTATTATTTTTCTTTAAAAAAATCTTATTTCTCAAAAGGATGTGCATCATTTTACCTGTGCATTTCATATATCATTAGACACTCGTCTTTATAACATGGCTCAATTAAAAATATTATTTCTTCATCAAAAACAGGCAAAATGGCAATTCATTTAATCATACAGTATCCTTTGTGGATTTTCGCCAAACCTTCTTTCATGTTTCTGCTTTTATTAGAACCAACTTAACACCAGGGTGGACTTTCTCTTTAACATGTTCACCACCCGGCTCCCGTAAGCTAAGAGTTCATTTCTACCGTTCTTGGGGGATTCCTGCTCTTAGCACACACAAACTTGACAAAAGACTTCATCAACCAGCCTTAACCAATTGCATGAAATGAGTACCAAATCTATTCTATGTGAGATTGAAAATATACTGTTTGTGATGCAACCAATAATATGCGTACCCACGGATATACGTATTTTATTTTGTTTCAAAACAAATCCATATTGATGCATCAATAATAATCGTACCGCCTACCTTAATCCTTGTTTTATTAACGGTACTATAATATTGAGAATAAATGTTGTTTTATAGCATGACACTCCGGAACAAGCCCCGAGTTCCTAACATATATACATAACTCAAAGCAATCAACCACACTCTTCTGCTTACCCGAATAGAAACACTGCTGAACGTATTCTGTTCCTCGTTGTTACATGGAGGGCTCGTGGGTTTGGGTTTGGATTGCCGCTGCGGCGTCGCCGGTGCCGCGGTGTCGGCTGCCGGCGGCGCCACGGGTTGATGAGGTAGCCGGTAGTCGATGGGCCACTGGGTCCCCATGCTCTGCTTATGTTTCGGGGAAGATTTCGTCTCCATCTTGTCGTGCCTTCTCCTCTGTTCACCTTCTAATTGTCTGCTTAAATACAACTGTCCCTCTCGTGGCGTTGAAGATGTAGCGGTGACGGTGGATTGGTGATCACTCGCTGTAAAAGAAAAGGCATGATCCATATCATTGTTAAAATACAACTTCTTTTCAAAAAGGCTAACAGAAAAAGCATAGCGAAAAGGCAAATGTTTACAACTTTGCATTTGGTTGCAAAAAGTTTACGAAGATGTGTGTTGTATTGTTAATAACAAATAAATGTGCTTGTACTTTTTTGTTGATGCAATCACCTTGTCAGTAACTTCCCTCCATATGAATAAGATGAGCTAATAAGGTCTCAATATTATATACAGAGTCTGTGACTTCACCAATTGGGTCAGTATTTCAAGATATGAAATGAGTCTTGCAATAGGTAATTTTGACATTTGAAAACGGTTGAAAAACACTCGACTAATACATTCGTATCCAACGCTGGGAGTTTCGTGTACACAAAGGGCAAAACGCTTTGTCCGAGAATGGAGGGGGGAGGGGTGGGGAACCCAGAATCTCCCCTGTTAGAGGCGAGAGCTCTCACCACTACGCCACAGTGCTACCACAATGCAATCCGACATTTGTGGTTAATTTGACATTAATACGTCTACATCAATGTCGGATGACATATGAAACGTCCCTGGAAAAACGGTGATGAAAACCCTCGGAAGGCCCCAGTCGTTGGTCTAAAAATTGCTGAACGATTATGGAGCTTTATCGCTTCATCACATCTCTTTCGCCTGATGGATTTGAGCAGTCGTCTCGAGAGTCGCTAAATATTTTTCCATCTTAGGAAATGAATACAACTGACTTGTGTAGACAGAAAGGCTTACTCGGCGACATATACATATATTTTAAAGTACACATGTGCGGACTATTCTAGGACCCTGTCCGTAGGACCTCATAGTTTGTTGAACATTGTTTTTCTATCATTACTGTTACTATTACTGCAACCATTCCTGTCTATAAAACCACTTTTCCTTGAAGACCACCTTCTCTACGTCCCTTGGGGTGGTCTTTCAAACTAGGTTTTAGGGGATTTCTCTATGTATCATTGTTATCATGATTACTATTCCTTTGATTATTATCATCAATGTACCATTATTAAAGTTATTGATTAAGGGGCACCCCGAATAAGCGCTACCCCTTTATTTATCTTTTGAATTTGGTCTGTTATTAAATCACAGTTCTCCATCCTTCGCATGGCACTCGAATTTCCTGTGCGATGCCGTTTGTAATGCTTCTGGGGTGAACCATGAGTGAACCAACACTCCAGCGGCTTTTATCTGGGTTTTAATCAAAGAAAGAGGTTGGGTCTTTAACGAACATAGAGTCTGGTTCTCCTATACAGGGGATCTCCATCTAACGTTCTATCCGAAGGACGGCAATCGCAGATGTTAAGCAATGTCCTAATTCATGTCTACTGAACATTCTCAAAATAACGTAATAGACGTGTTATCATTGCATTTATTATCATTACATGAGTTTGCCGTGTACATTTGTGCAGCACATGGTTGTGTCCCTGTCCTAGCTGGGCCTCTTTCTTGCACTTGATCTGAATTATGGGTGCGCGGGGGAGAGGCGGGATCAGAATAGCATCAACTCTTCATTCCATTGATTGTCACATTATAGCAACCGCAAACCTGCAATCAAACGGTCTACCCATTATAGATTTTTAGAGAACCACAATTAATGCGTAGTGGGTTGGGTACGTTATATGTAGACCTCGGTTATATAAATATCTATCTATATATATATCCTCATAACAGTCGTGCCATGTCAAGTTTTGAGAGAGAACCACAACTTATAGATGGAGGGGGATTCCTTTTATGACTTAGCTTCTGTTACATTTCGCTGTCTAAATATATATCTCACTCACCCCCTCTCTTTCTCCCCCCCCCCCACTCTCTCTCTCTCCCTCTCTCTCTCTCTCTCTCTCTCTCTCTCTCTCTCTCTCTCTCTCTCTCTCTCTCTCTCTCTCTTACGATCATTACCTCAATGCATACTCTCACTCACTTTACACCCCACGCCTTTGGAGACTTGTGTCTTTTCTAGAGGATTTAATTACCCGTTTTCTGAAACTGAAGATAGTCTTACTCTATGCAAGCAAGATGCTCCCATACCATTTCATGACCATTTGCAAAAGTCATGAATCTCGGCAGGAATCATCAGTATACTCTAACGAAAACGGTATGAAATCTCACAGTCATATCTTCCCGAACATGTTCAGGAAAGGTGAACAACTACTTGTTTACGTTTGAACCACAGCGAGCATATTCTACAATCATAATCATATTGTCCCTTCCAGCAGCCGATGCGAGCAATGCTCCCATTGAACGCGTGCACTGTGTGGAGCGGACCGATGCGGACCATGCGCACAGCTGGTCTCTAGGCTAAATGTTTCGGACGAGCCGTCCCAAAACTTCCTCAAAATCTACTGATCGCTATAATTTCGCTTAAACTCAATTTCAAGTTCTATTATTGGGAGGGAAGTTCTAAAACAGTACTTCCTACCATTTTCCGTGTTTTTGTTCCCAAATTTTATTTGTACTGACCCGCAAAAGGGACACCCTTTCTATAAAGAGTCGTATCATATATCACTGCCCCTTCTGCCTCTTCTCATCACGTCTTTGCCATGTTTGCTCATTCCTGTTCCCCAGACTACAGGAGCCTAGCCGACTACATTGAGTCAGCAACTTGAAGTTGCACGACCAACTCATCGTGACTTTGCGCCAAACGCCGTGAATACATTTTACTCACAAAAGGTAGACAACGTGACAGTCGGGAAGTTGCTACTTCAAAACAAAAAAGCGAGGCACAGAGCATTGATGAAGGGTAATAAATCTAAGTCAATCGATTTTAAAAGAACAAAAGAATTTATATTTAAGGGCTCATATGAGAACATGTATAATCATAGCCTCATCATATGAGTATCACAATATGAGTAAAACAATACTATTGAAACGAAAACGATCCATTTACAGGGATTATAGCCTTAAGCAGACAACTAATACAATTATTATAATAGAAGTGATGAATATTTTGAATCATTTTATCAAAACAAGTGAAACATATTGTTGAAATCCTCTCTAATAATGACAAAATATGTTAACGATGAAATATCGTACAGTGATAAGAAGCATTAACATAAATAGCAGCAGATGGAGAAATGTATATGCATGTGTTTGCTTCTGGTATGTGTTCATGAGTATGGTTGGTGTGTGTGTGCGTGTGTGCGCTTGTGTTTGTGTGTGTGTGTGTGTGTGTGTGTGTGTGTGTGTGTGTGTGTGTGTGTGTGTGTGTGTGTGTGTGTGTGTGTGTGTGTGTGTGTGTGTGTGTGTGTGTGTGTGTGTGTGTTTGATCATGAAAGGGTATGAGCTTAAAACGTGTTAGAAAACCAGGGCCTTTCGACTTTGGGGAATTGCACTTCCTGACCCCTTTCGCGAACCCGATGAGAGGCGCAGAACATGATTGTGTTGAAAGAGTGGAAAGTTACGAGATACGGCGGCTGAAATGTATTCCAACACGAATTCAGGGCAGGATAAGATAGGAGGATAAGGCCGAGATGTTTGAGGTCTAGTATAGGCATGATGGGATGGATGGAGTGTGGTGGAATGAGCGCAAATGCAGGTTCAGTGTAAATATATGAGTTAAAAGCGCTGAAAACGTTTTCCCCTTTTCACAACATTTTTCTTTAACGCTGTAGATGGTCTGTCCCATTTTTGCAGTACGGAGACTGAATTGATAGAGCCGTTGGATCATCAATAAATATGTCATATTCATTCAAACCAGTCATTCACATGAAACAAGCAGTATTCAGAATGTCCACACAACATACCATGTAAGTCTATTGTATCACACATGAAGGCTTCGTTAACAAAATATAAATGACCATCATACAATTTGGCACAAAACATAACTAAAAAATGAGATGACACAGCAAAAATGTCCATCGCTGTGGGCTAGTCATGGAGGACACGTACACTACAGCATACTTATCCCAAAACATGACTTTGTCCGAAAAAATATCAAAGGAGAAACTTATATAAATTCATGTTATTTGTGCTTTTTCGATGTTTCATTATGACGATTGAAACGGATTTACAAAGGATTAATTCCAACTGACGGGTATTGCGGTCTCGAAATAAAATTGTAAGAATTGACGATATCAAGCTCAGCAGAGTTTGTAAAATATTGGAGTAATGGTCTGAACACCGTGTTGTTATATCTATAACAGTGAAAGCACATGTATTAGGATCCGACGAATTTGCGAAGCATAAAACTTGCGAGGAAGAACTAATAAACATTTTACACATCAATCGCACTTTGTTTGCTCCAAAGTATGAAAATATCATTTGAGTGTAATGAACTAGCGGTGTGATGCAAAGAGAAACATGTACATGTATACTAAAAGAACGCACACGAAATCCTTGGCCGGGTGCGGGAGAGATGGATGGAACAGATAAAGACTCACCTGAGACGGGATGCGGAGAGAAGCATTTAGCAGGCGTGGTGATGCAAGGGAGGGAATTTCAAATATAGTTCCCCACTGAAAAGAAGACGTTTGTTTCACGCTTCCCAATTGAATCCGCTGAATATTTCAACTTAAAGAACAGAAAAGGCGTGGACTGTGACTAAAAAAGAAAAAGAAAATATGGGTCCAGAGAAAAGGTGGGGAACATGCGTCCTCCAGTGGCTTTGATGTTCGAATGACGGGCCCCAGCTTACGACCCAGTGCAATATGACGGGATGTTGACGGTGTTAAGATTTGTGCCGAGTTTTATATCCTGCTTCTGTATAGTACAGATGACAGTTGGATCAAACTGTGCGGGAGCGGCGGGGGCCATACAGCGACCTGAGTCTCGTCGGTTTAGTGCAGTGTGCAAAACAAGCTATATTGCGTGATAAACTTGGCTACCCGTGTCTCACCCCCCCCCCCCTCCTCTCAAGTAATTCTCTATATGCCTCTATGTCGCTGTCCAGTTGTATCTTTCTCTCTATTTAGACAGTGTATTTGTTGTTATTAGACGAGGTGAGACAGAGACGAGGTGAAGTGAGTGAACACGGAACACGCGTAAAGGCAGAGGGAGGGGGGGGGGGCAGACCCAGGAGACAAGGGGAGAGACATTAATAGAGAGGGTTAGAGAGATAGAGATAATAAGAGAAAGAGAGACAGAGACAGAGAGAGACAGAGAGAGACAGAGACAGAGACAGAGACAGAAATAGTGCGTACGTGCGTGTGATAGAAAGAAAAAGTGAGACAAAGATACATAGAGATAGAAATCGTCAAACCCTGTCAAAGTTTGCAAAAACAACTTCAAAGTCTAGATGCAGTTTTGAATGTACAAGAGAGGGGCGATAACATGTGTGTAGGTATGTGTGTATGTGGGAGGGGGTGGCAGGGGCGGGGGTATCCCTGTAGCGGTGCCCTTGCATACTAGTTACCCCCCCCCCCACCCCCCACAAAACGCACAAATACCCTTGTCTCTACATGGAGAGAGTGCATCTACAAAATAAAAGAAATATTGAAACAACACTGTTGTATCATTTGACAAACTAATAAAAGTAGGTCCTTGAGCTAGAAACGATAAAATCAAATTGCATGTTGCTATAGAGACGCTCATACTCTTGGTCTACCCCTCTATCTCCTTCTCCTTCTCCACCCCCCCCCCCATCTCTCTCTCTCTCTCTCTCTCTCTCTCTCTCTCTCTCTCTCTCTCTCTCTCTCGTCCACCGTTCATTTTTCTCACCCCTCTCCTCTCTCTCTCTCTCTTTCTCCCTCTCACTTGGTTCAAATAGATCCAATGCAAAACGTTCAATGGATTTATTGTCCCTGAATTTGTAACACGTTTCAAAAGTTGTATTGTTGCTTATCCCATTCTTGTGCAAGATCGAAATCAAGCAATACGTGGGCACCATACCCCTCGCACCTACAATCCTAGACTCTAGTCATTATCATCTGTGATGAAATTAGGATTGCAGACGATAGGTTGACCTAATTTTGTGAATCGCGCCAATCTCTCTTCCAACGGGAATGAACATTGTACTTATCTCCTCCTTACCGACGTCAATAATTTGAAACTGCATAAGCCGAGACTCTGGTATGTCACCTCAATCCTGAGTTTCTGCGTCATGGTTTGTGCCCCCCTCACACCCACTCACACCCACTCACATCCCCCCCCCCCTCACACACACACACACACACACACACACATACGATTCAAGTCAATAAGATTATTTGCCTCATGCACATTCTGATTCCATCACCGACACTCTTCTTCGTACCTCTTCTCGCTTTATTACCATGATTACTACTCTTTTCTATCTCTTTATTTTTAAATGTATTTTTCTTCTTTGTCGTCACTCTATTTCTCTTCCAAGTCACCAAGATAATAGCAAAAGTCTATCTGGTCTCACCATACCACGACTCTACGCCCAGTCATTAACAGGTGCAGGTAAGGTGGGATGAGGACTAACATTTCCTATACTTATGTAGAGAGTCAGCAAAATTCTTTCTTAAATATTTTGAGATGCCTTTTAAGAACATTCACGCGTTTTAATTACATAATACTTCAATACTTCCAACATGGACACTGACAAGCCTTTTACGTCCACATGAGTACGAAATCGAAGAAAATGCTTCACATCTATAAAATCACACACTCATCCACCTGATTGGATATCGTCATGTAATTCTTGTTGACAATAATTGATGCCGTTGTGGAGATTTGACGACATGCTGAGTAGATTTCTAATTATTTAAATGATTTATTTATGTTATGAATAAGTCAACTAAATGAAATGGTATTGATGACAAGACGTATACGGAACAATAGTCTTTTATCATTACAAAGGTACCATATCTTTTCCTTGCAACACATAAGTTCATGGCCAGCCTTTTAGGCGAGAGTAACACGATTTAGCTCGTGATCTAACCATATGTATTCGCGAACTCGTTGCCAATAGTCTGGGCTATAAATAGACCACTTTAAACCAGAAACTAAAAATAGTCCCCCGTGTCTGACTCGTATGGATTATGATGCAGATGGATTAATCAATCTTGACAACGACGTCATTCTTGCGGATTCGTCAGGCTCGTCAGGTCGCGAATCAATTAAGATTGTCAACGATTAATACGTTAAACCCACGATTAAGTCATTACGTAATGAAAGGGCGTATGGCCTATCATTCTAGGTCACGCTAGTATTATTTGACAAGACGGATTGCGCTGAGTAAGAGGAGAAGCCGAACTGTAGGGGGTTCTTTGATTAAATCATTATTATCGAGTTTGCCAGAATATTGCGAAAAGAAAGTACAGTGTACTACATGAATAAAATCGTGACAAGTTTGCACTTTGTTTCAAAACATGAGTCTAATGCTCCTCGTTCAAAATAACTTATTGACATTCGTTATTGTTGGGTTGATGATTGTATGCAGCTAATTCTACAATGAAAGAGAAGTATGAAAAATAAGAGAGAAACAACACGCCAGTAAATATAAATTCGCCACTGAGTTTTTTTTCATAAATTGAGCACTGCAGCTCTGTGCTACAATCCGGTTGGTTACACTCATCAGTAGAAAGAGAGCATTAAATTTTAAACTATTTTAAAGCATTAAAGTTTTAAACTAAACGATATGATCAGAAAATAACAACTTGATTAAGTGTGACTGACATTGCACATTACTTAAAAATGGAGGTGTGTCACCTAATATAAGTTATGTTATAACATGTTTTATAGTGCTCGTAATGGAGTTTGTTTAAATACGATGTAAAGTGGCAAATGCTAATATAATTACCCTTATAACATGCTTATCGTGGATTTTTATATACCAGTGCTACTTACATAATACTTAACTTGTATTGAAAGAATTTGTCATAAATGCTCACAATTAGACAGCATAGCAGGAATTCATCTCATAAGTATGGCATGTATTATGCCGATTTGCAATCCCAAAATCTGCCAACGAAATTACACAAAAATAAACTTTCTACAGCACATAACGTTTTATCATCAATATTTAATGTCAGCAGGATTTGTTTCTTTTAAATGAATGAAAGTGTATTACTCGTATAATACGACTGAATAAGTGACATGTGTATATAATGAGTATATGGGGTATTCTAACGTCAACTTACCTGATTCGTCTGGTCTCGGTTGAAGATATGAAATATCAAATTTAAACTTGACAAACTGTTTGGCTACCACTAACTGTGGCCAATCTTGCAGTCGGATCAAGCACGCAATCTCAAAAGATGATACAGAATTCAGAATTGCATTTGTCGCAGTAGCACTGCGTTGTATTATAGTACAAAAGCCATGGTTCACTGGCTGTTGTCTTGACTCGCCGAGCGTCCCCCGTAGTTTGAGCTACATGGCTTTTGGGGGACAAGGCGGGAGATAGAAGACGTTAAGATACTCAGTCGCCACGAATGAGCAAAGTGAAATCCAGCCAAAATCCCTCTTTTTTTTCTGTGGCGTCAGATTATGATGAACGACTAGCACGGTACTTGAACCAGAGATCCCGGTTCAATCCTTACACGTGCTCTTGAAAGATAGGCAATGAATTGCAGGGTAGGATCATGACGCCTGCGATGAAAACATGTTACCATATCTAATAATTCCCCCTTTCCTCCGGTAAAATATGTGAATGGTGAGAGATATGTTCCATCGAGTGAAAACAAAATTATTATTCATGTTTGATTTCTGAGGAGTTTGCTCAAACCCCATGTCTGATAGCTGAGTTCCTGATCGAACTAGGGATTAGCAAGTACTCTCATTCTACCCCCCCCCCCCACACACACACACACACAGACACACAAAGTGTGCTCTGTTTCGTCATCTTCCGAACACAATGCTACATTTTAACTAACTCCGTGTAGAATCATATTAAGGGTATGTAATATTATTACTGTCGTGTGATGGTGAGAAAATATGGTGAGATGAGTAGAGTTGTTCGGGAATTCAGAAGAATTGTTACTATTATGAAGTTAAATAGTACTAAAAAAAAATGATTTTCATGATGATTTCCGGATGAAAGGGGTTTCAATATCGTAGTTTCAATTCATTGTGTAGCGTTGTCTGGTCGCTAATGCCAGGTTGTAAATTGGGTTGTCGATTGTAAATGTCAAAAAAGATTTCATTCGAAAGTAGTGACCAATGTTTGATGTTTTTGTCAAATATACATTCATTAAGACTATATTATAGATACAGAGAGATATGCATAATGCATTCGTAACCACATATAAACACACATAATATACCTATCATTTACATAGACGGATATGCAGATGACTAACCATATATTACATTATTGATATAAAGATAGGTAGATAAGAATAATCGATAGATGGATATATTAACAGATATATGTGAATAGACATGCAACTTATTAAATAGCTTGCGAGATATGTAGATGTGTACAGATGGCCATGTAGCGAACATTACAGATTAGTTGGCTTACTACGAAGATGATAAGTTGATGTTAACGATGAAAAATCAACTATACCATAACAGCTCTATTAAATGAAAAGCATGATACATTCAGCTTTTCATAATAAAGACTAAACCAATTACCAGCGAAACATTCCACAATCGGGTGGACATCAAGATATGCAATGCGACAAGACATATACAAAAAGATGAACGATTATTCCTGACGAGGGACCACATTCCCAGGGCTACTTGAGATATCGTGTCTATAGTAGGCATAGTCAGGTACCTGTTGAACAGGGCGCATCAATCTCTCTTGGCGAAGTGTGACGTGAGAGAGCCTACTCTACACGTGAGTCATCCATCATAATGTAGTGTTGAGTGGTCTGTTCCGACACACGGCCGAATAGAGGAAGAATCTCTCCGTATGTATTTTTTTTCTCCTGATCCTTCTCTCTCTTCCTCTATCTTCCCCTCTCTCGCTATTCCCACTTTATCTCCCTCCCCTCCTCTTTCTCCTGCACACACTCTGTCACGCCCCCCACACACACACATACACACTCTCTCTCTCTCTCTCTCTCTGTTCCTTTCCCCATCTCTCTCTCTCCCTGTCTCTCACTACCCTATGCTTGTCTTTCTGTCTCTTTCCGTTATCCCAAACCTTACCTTCCCCAACTCCTCAAATCTATTCGATCTGTTTTTAAAAATTTTCTTTAAACGTCAAATATTGAAATGATTTGTATTGAGCATATCTATATTTTCAAATTGGTATTCAAACGATTTGAAGGAAAAAAACACCACACGGCTAAAATCGGTAAAAAAAAATGAAAAAAGTGAAAATGAAATAATACCAGCATGATACCAGCAACAGATCCTGAACATTCTTAGAAAACTAAATGCGTGGGTCGATCGATGGATATCCTTTATTGTTAGTGTGTGTTTGTGTTTTTGTGGCATGTAGCTATCAACAAGTCATTGAATCGATTTATTTCGGCTAGCAAACTTTCTAAACCGTTTATCGCGTATAATTTGCGTGGCTGTATCGTAATGTTGTTGTTTAATACCAGACCTATGTGCTGACTGTCAAATAATTGTTGTCGTAGTCAGGTAGCGCTGATTACAACTTAACGCTAACAATTTGCACGAATGACGAGTCACTATTGACACTGAAGATGAGCTTTCGCTGCAATGAAACCTGCAGCCAAAGCATGAAGGACGATTTAGCCACCTTCGGTATACTCACGATGCGTAAGTCATGGAGAAAATGTGTCGTTATGGCAACAGATTTCCAACATCAACATCAGCTGGCACCACATTGACACAGAGAGTGTTCCGAGTGAACATAGAAATTATGGGGTTGACAGGGACAAAAACAATAAAGACAAAGGCCCCGTATTTCACAACGGTCGTTTAACTTAGTTTAACTTAACGTTGACTAACTGCTGTAATATTACTGTGGTGATTCCAAGGATAAAACCAATTATATTAAACCAGTAATGATGTTTCATTTTGTGTTATTTAGCGTCCGATAACGTTAGTCCAGGTTTAGTACACGTATTAAGTTAAAGTACCGCTGTGAAAGTTATGAATTTGGAGGTGCGTGTATGTGGGGGGGGGGGGGGGGATTAGTACTAACAGGTAGCATATAAAGCAATGTATACCACAAACACTTTACAAGCTGTGACAAGTTTGTTTGTGAAGTTTTACAAAAGTACTTTATTCCTTTGAAATATTGTGTTTATTGGAAGCTCGGTGCAGTACAGCTGGTGGCACATGAGGACATTCAGTGCATTATCATCAGGATGAGCATCCATCATGACGGATAGAAGTAAATTGCTATATAGCATCCCTGCATTGAAAGGACACAGCAGGTCACTTTGCCATGTCACTCAGCATGAATACGCATGACCTATTTATGCACTGTGTTTGCATTTTGACCACAGTAATGCATATGATATGTCCCATTGAACAACCTTCGGGTCGGCACTCATTCATCACCGAGGCATTTTCAGAGCAAACTTGATCAGTATTGGTTTTCAAATTGGTATTTTTTTAACCACCTCACCCCCCCCCTTAAAAAATAAATAAAGAAAGAAATATATCATTATTCCGAACGCTCATGCATAGTAAATAAATCGTCAAGACAATACTATTTAACGCAATAATTAATAATTGTACCAATTCGAGGACCAAAAGCATGAAAATATCGATATTCAGCGCGTTGCCAATTAAAGATTTCGTGATAACTTCACATGTAATTGAAGAAGTAATAATGATTAATTTTGTGCAGAAGTCTATGTTCTTTCATTTGATGTCCCAAACCATATTGTGCAACGTTCCGAGTGTGTTAAACGCGTCGCAAACTGGAGGAAGGTAGCCCCTTTGGTCTTCTGGGATGTCAAAATGATATACACCGTCTACACGTCGCTTGCAAGAGGAAGGAGAACGAGGTTCATTTCGCGACAGTATTATTAGTCACCTTGAGTTGGAATGCAGCTCAGGGGAAGTTAATCATACTAGTTGGAACCCAATCTGGTTTCGTCTTTGGGGAATACGAAAATAAACTTGAAAAAGTTCGTTGCTTCTGATAGGATTTCTAGAAGTCATAGTGCGGCACGTACTGCCATGTGCGGTGGATTTTAACACTCACTGCAGTGGAACTTGAGTAAATGATAGAGTTGTTCTAATCATGCTAATCTTGCTCAATCACTAATTTGAAGAGGGCCTTGCTTCTTATTACCCTCTTCTTTTCATGTCTTTGATGTTGCACCCCTTCCTTAAACATGTACATGTAGTTGTATCTCTTTCTCTCCCTATCATGTTTACCCGCATCCTCTCCCTCTGTCTCCTGTTCCATTCCTCTTTCTCTCTATCATTTTCTGTCGAACCCCCCCCCCCGTCTAATGCCCTCCCCTCTTTCTCCCCTCCCCTCCTATCCATGTCTCCCATGTCTCCTAGGCTCCTTCTCCCCCCCCCCCCCCCCCCTCTCTCTCTCTCTCCTCTCCCTTCATGTTGCCTTTCCACCATCCGTTTTGTTCTCTTAAAGGGAATATGCTGTACTGGGAAGACAAAAAAAAAGCCTTCAGAAGGTAATTGTTAGCAATCTTCTTGCCAATGGTCTTAAATTCATGTATTGCCCATTTTGGAAACTTGCTGAAAGTTATTTGCCCTGAGATGATCCACATTTGGAATAATTAGTGAATAAATCACAAATCCTCAAAATGTTTGGGCCCAACATTTTGACGATTTGTGATCTAATATTACTCCAAATGTGGATCATTTTAGGGGAAATAACGTTCAGCAAGTTTCTAAAATGAACATTACATGAATTTAAGAACATTGGCAGGAAGACAACTCACTATCACCTTTTGAAGGCTTTTTTGTCTTCCCAGTACAGCATATTCCCTTTAAGGTGGCGAATGGGGAAAAAAAATCATGTTCTTTTTACAATTTTTGTGTCATACCATAGTTTTCGGTGTGTTTTATATGAAATGTCCCTATATCATGCAAAAGAGTTTTTGTCGATGAATAAACGTCTATGTTATAATCTTATTTCATTCGCCTTTTTGTCAAATCATGATTTCGAGCACCAAAAATGAAACAAGTAAAAAAAAATCATTCAATACTGTTTTTGACAGGTTGTAAGAATGGCAGTAATGAACAAATTGATTGACAGTTTTTAGGGATTCCTATACATAAAGTAAAAAAGTTGCTTTCAAATCTTGATTTGAAATGGTATGAAGAAAAAACATCAGCAAAATGATTAAAGGTACCCGTACAACAGCCAAATTTAGCAAAATACTAGAGTACCCCTACCTTTTATGAGAAATTAAACCTGATGATGATAGCTGATAGTTACTGTATCTTTGTTGTTCCAAAATTTTCTTAATTTGACTTCCAATTTACATGAAATGAACGCTCTTCAAAATTGCAGATGATAAGCTTTATGTTGATACATGTATAAAGAATTTGAAGGGGGTACCTTGAACACATGAATATGTGACATTGTTGAACGGACTGCAGAATGAAGTGATTAACTCACTCGCCACCTTAATATTGTCATGTCTACCATGTATTCTTTTCCTCCCAATATTTATTTACTTATTCTTTGAATCTTCATCTCACCTTCTGTACCCTTCCATCCACCATTAGCTCTTCGTTTTTGCAACGAAAGCTGGTATATCATTTCCGATTAGTCAGTAACACATCGTGCATCGTTTTGTAAGAGTATTCGTATATCACATAATCACTATAGTACTGCCGCATGTGAAAATCTGAACTTACACCTACGTGTGAGCATGGATTCGTACGTGTGTTATGTCTTTTCAGATTGGCATTTCATTGGTGTGCACTCAATACGTGTTGTTTGAAATAGTTTCCACATTCATCTCTCTATTGATAAAACTCACATGAATCATTTTGATTTCCGTTAAATAAGTTGATTTCCATTTGAAAGATATACATTGCTCAGTCCGCCTCCCATGATTAGTACAAGAATCGGGGCTTGCAGCATCCTAACATCTTTGGCCTGTATTTAGAACAGAGGTTTTCCGCCCGAAATGTACTAAACCGCCAAATAAAATAATATAAAACATTATGATTGAATCAACAAAATTGATTTTATTATCACAATCACTATGGTATATCGAGTTTTTACATATGATTATTACAGTCAGTAATCGAAATAACCCATTGTTGTAATTTTTGCTGAAAATCAATGATTTTATGACGGCATCAGAGGATTTATTTTGCGCCCCATAAAGTTAGTCTACGTTTATTAGTACGCGGTCTGACTTAAAACACCGTTGTGAATATGGACCTTTATGAGCGATGGATGTATTTTGCACAATAATACACTGAAATCTTATAGAGCAGCAGTTTGTGTGACACATAAAGGGTGGAGATAAACAGCCACATGGAATTATATACTTATATATTTAAAGTTCATGTCTCTAATGACCAGGGTACATTGGAGGTCTATAATTACGTAATCTTAGAGCATGCACACATTCATTACCTGCAGTATGTGACAGATTATCTGTAGTGTCCAGAGGGGGAGATCAAAAAGCCATCATATCCTGTCCCCACGGCCCCCATTCTAGCCCCCTCCCCCTTTCCTTCCCAATGCTGCCTTCCACTTCCTATTTCTTTCGCAGTCATGTCCATTATCCTAAGCTGCATGTGATGTATCATAATTGCACAGGCACCAATTAATTTACACATTCCACTCCCTGCTACACAACTACCACCCCCATCTCTCTCACTCCTCTCTCTCCCTCTTTCTGGCTCCCTCTTTCTCTCTCTCTCTCTCTCTCTCTCTCTCTCTCTCTCTCTCTCTCTCTCATCACTCTCTCTCTCTCACTCACTCTCCCTCTCCCTCTTTCTCTTTCACTCTGTCTCTCTCCCTCCCCTTTGTCTCCTTCTCTCTGTCCTCTCTCTCTCTCTCTCTCTCGCTCTCTCTCACTCTCCTTCTCTCTCTCTATCTCTCTTTCTGTTCTATCTCTCTTCTTCTCTCCCTCTGTCACTTTCTGTCTCCCGCCATCTCTCTCCATCTCTGTCTCTTTGTATCTCTGTCTCTGTCTCTCTCTCTCTTTCCGTCTCCCCCCTTCTCTCTCTCTCTCTCTCTCTGTCATTCTTACTCTGACTCTCTCCCTCCACTTTCTTTCCTTCTCCATGTCCTCTGTCTTTCTCTCTCCTTCTTTCTTTCCTCTGTCTCTACTTCTCTCTTTCTCTCTTTCTCTCTCTCTCTCTCTTTCTCTCTTCCCCCCTCTCTCTGTTCTATCTCTCTTCTTCTCTCTCTGTCTCTTCCCGTCTCCCTCCGTCTTTGTCTCTCTTTGTCTCTTTTTGTCTCCATCTATCTATTTCTCCAGCTCTCTCTCTCTGTCTCTCTGTCTCTGTATCTTTCCGTCTCCCTCTTTCTCTCTCTCCATCTCTTTTTTTTTCATCTATCTCTTTCTCCATCTCTCTCTCTCTGTCTCTTTGTCTCTGTCCCTTTCCGTCTCTCTCCTTCTCTCTCTCTCTCTCTCTCTCTCTCTCTCTCTCTTTCTGTCATTCTTCTTTTTCCAGTGTATTTCCTCTCCATTTTAGTCGTCTACCAAAGCTTCCCAAGCGTCCTTATATTAAGCAAATAATCAACGTCGGTGAAGGTAATGGGACGAACTATCACTTCCGAGGCGATCTGGATGTAGCTATATATCTTTCCGAAGCGTTAAGCTGAGGAAAGATAGCGTATACATTCAGATCGCCGAGTGAGTGATAGTTCGTCTCATTGCCTGAAACCAAAAGTTGATTATTTGCTTTATATTCTACATCTGATACCAACAATCTATAAAATAAATGACAATTTAACGTACAAAAGCGTTCGGGTCGGTGCGGCTACATGATGTACTTTTTGGTTTCATATTCACGCGACGCTCCAAAACCCGGAAGCAAATTGAGTTTGTGCACGTTGCGATAAAGACTCAACAAATTCCAAAGAACACCATGCCATAGTAACGCTAATTCGTAAGATTTTGTCGAAAAAGCAAGAAGTAATCGAAATTCGCTTACCTGTGCGGTATCGGTGAGAACATAGATCCTCCGAGGATACACTTCATAATTCTAATAAAATACAGGAAACTGAAATTCTAGCTCAATTTTGGTACGAGGTGGTAGAGAATTGCACACTTGCTTTGGTGAAATACTGTGTGGGGGAAATGGAAGGCTTGCACTGCTTTGTACGTACGCCCGCGGCGCAGCGCGCTAGAACCACAAATTAGTAGTTACCGCGCACCGCCGCGTCGTCTGCGCCGAGCTATAGTCCGAGCTACGCACTTTTATTTCGCGCGTACTCAAAATATTGATCACGTGTTAGGACTGTGGGGAGTGAAGAGATCAGCGAAACTAAAAAGTACTATCACGTATCACCACATTCTTAGTGTGTGGAATATAATCGGGAATAATGATATATACAGTACATTTAGCACAGCCCTGGAAAGTTGAATGGAAGAACCGATAGCACCACCTGCAAGGTGGCGCTCAGAATGTAAGGTTATAATATTATCACTGGGTATAGCTATTTCATTGTGCAATGATACTATTTCTTTCGCAATCATGTCCATTATCCTAAGCTGCATGTGATGTATCATAATTGCACAGGCATCAATTAATTTACACATTCCACTCCCTGCTACACAACCACCACCACCCCTCTCTCTCACTCCCTCTCTCTCCCTCTTTCTGTCTCCCTCCTTCTCTCTTTCTCTCACTCTCTCTCTCTCTCCCTCTTTCTCTTAAACTCTGTCTCTCTCCCTCCCCTTTCTCCCCTAATTCTCTCTGTCCTCTCTCTCTCTCTCTCTCTCTCTCTCTCTCTCTCTCCTTCTCTCTCTCTATCTTCTCCTCTCCTTTTGTCAATTTCTGTCTCCCACCATCTCTCTCCATCTCTGTCTCTTTGTATCTCTGTCTCTGTCTCTTTCCGTCTCCCTCCTTCTCTCTCTGTCATTCTTACTCTGTCTTTCTCCCTCTTCTTTCTCTCCTTATTCCTGTCCTCTGTCTGTCTCTTTCCTTCTTTCTTTCATCTGTCTCTCCTTCTCTCTCTCTCTCCCCCCCTCTCTCTCTCACTCTGTTCTATCTCTTTTCTTCTCTCTCTGTTTCTTCCCGCCTCCCTCCATCTCTCTCTCTCTTTGTCTCTGTCTCACTCTATCTATTCTATTTCCCCAGCTCTCTCTCTCTGTCTCTCTGTCTCTCTGCCTCTGTCTCTTTCCGTCTCCCTCCTTCTCTCTCTCTCTCTCTCTCTCTCTCTCTGTCATTCTCCTATTTCCAGTGTATTTCCTCTCCCTTTTAGTCGTCTACCAAAGCTTCCCAAGCGTCCTTATATTCGTGAATAATGATATATACAGTACATTTAGCACAGCCCTGGAAAGTTGAAAGGAAGAACCGATAGTACCGACCGCAAGATGGCGCTCAGAAGGTAAGGATATAATATCATCACTGGGAATGGCAATTTCATTGCGCAATGATACTATTCATTCATGAATAATTCACGAATGAATAGTATCATACAATTATTGTAGGATAAATTGGGATAAATTGGGACACAAGACTTCTGGTCGTCTTATTGCAACTTGGGCTTAAAATAAATAACCTATATCAGACGTATATTCAGCCCAAGAGGGGTGCACATGTATATCAAGATCATATTATACATACATAAAGTACATGGATTATGCACATACATTCACCAGTTAACTGTTAATGAATTATTCAAGAAGCCTAGTGTAATCCAATGCCAACGATACCGTGGACATGGGCTGTTGAGTGATGAGAGTAGAGTAGAATTATGCTCTGAAGAAATCTTGTTGTGAGTTCGACATATCTTCGTATTCTGTATATAAAACAAATAGATACTGCTCTTATATTCTGGACATGGTTAAACTACAGTTCCGCGTTGATCTCAAAACGATACTATAATCTTATATTAATAGTAGTATTGTATTGAGATCACCTATAGGGCCTATAGTTTTAACCATGCCCTTAAGAGCAGTCTCTATTTGTATACTATAAAGCAGACCGTGTCCCAATATACCTTATAGAGTGCACACTAAAAACAAAGGCGGCACAGTGATTGGTTGTATTCAATCTACCAATCCGGGCACTACTAACAGATGCGGCACAGCGATTGGTTGTATACGACCCATCAATATGGGCACTAAGAACAGGGGCGGTACAGCGATTGGTTGTATTTAATCCAACAGTCCGGGCACTATGAATGGGGGCGGCAGAACGATTGGTTATATACGACCCATCAATACGGGCACTAAGAACAGGGACGGCATTGTTGTATGCGGTAAAATTTATTATGCGCTCAACATTATAAACATAATTGAAGATTTTGTGAAAGGTCATGTTAATTCATCCTGCAATTCCAATATAATTTTGAATTCCTTCAAAAGCACTATCACAGGTTAATATGGAATACTCAGCCACGAAGAAGAGAGAGAGAGAGAGAACAAAGGCTAAGTGTAACTTAGAAGGAGATATAGAAAAGTTAAGACAAGGTTTGTCAAATTAACAGAATAATGCAGAGCGTAAAGATTTTTTTGCAGCAACTATAGATAAGCTGCAAAAACAGTTAGAAGATATTCATGATTTTAAAACTGCACGATGCTATCGTTAGGTCACACTCAAGGTGAGGTGAACAAGCTAAAAAAAAGGCACCAATTTTTTGTGGTTTAAATAAGAAGAAAGCGGAAAACAGATGGATCTACAATAGTTGATCCCAACAATATCATGAAAGAATTACACGGTGTTTACTTCAATCTTTATGCTTTCCATTGGTCTGAGGACTCTAATAAAAATTTACTCTTTTTTTTTCGAAGAACTAGAAATACCAATGTATTCAGATGAACGAAAAGAAAAGCTCATCAAACTAATAACAAAAAGTGAACATTTTAGTGCAATTAAGACAATGCCTACAAATAAATGCCCAGGACTTGACGGCCTGGCTAAGGAATGCTATCTACTTTTTTAATGATATTTATGACATGCTACTTAACTCATATCGATTTTCTTTTGAAAATGGATCCATGTCCAATTCACAGAGGAATGGTGTTATTTCTCTCTTTAAAAGAAGACAACATACGTAAGAATATAGGCCAATATCTTTACTGAGTGTAGATTAAAAAAAAAGCATTGCTAAATGTTTAGCCTTGACTCTTAAATAGTTTATCTTAGATGTAACTCACAAAAACCAACCATGGTTTTCTGACAGGTATGAATATTGCTCATAATATACGGTTGATTATTGACTTGATAGATTACACAAATACGCATGAAGTTCCAGGAGCTTTACTATCGTTGAATATTGAGAAGGCTTTTGACAGTGTGGAACATCAATATCTGTATCAAGTTCTAGATCTCTTTGGTGTGGGTCCCAATTTCCTTACTTGGATTAAATGATTTTATAATTACACAAACTGTTATGATCTAAATAATGGTTACATGTTCCATGATATAAACACGAAAATATTTGTCTAATGAATTGTGGCCTAAAAATGGTAGATTTAAGGTCTTGCTCTTGATAAAACATGACTTGGTCTAAGCACATTTTAAATGAGGAATTCAATAGTAAATTCAAAGAAATTGAATTGTTGAATTTTAGAACATTTCATATTATCCCATTAATATTGTTTAAAGAAAATGCTCCAGACAAAATTTTAAAGAATGTCAATTTCAACTTGCTGAAATAATTAGGGGTCTATATATGTTAAAAGTAAATTGTTGACAAATTTGAACTTATAAGAAAAACATAAACAGGATCTTGAGTTGTTCAATAGAAATGTGTGTTTCAAATTATAGACATATTTCTTTTACTCAGAATGGTATTACAAAGATATTAGATATGTACAAGATTTGCGATTTGGAGGTACACAGTCTGAAGATATTTTAAAATTCTTGAATTGGTATTGGAATTTGATATATCAGCTCGTGACAGAGGAAAAAATATTTTTTTAATTAAAGCTATTCCATTATTTGGAGTGTGGTCCAATAATACAAGGAACCCCCATGATAGTAGAGTATTGATTAGTGATAATCCGTCTAGATTTTTTTTTCATTTTTAAAGATAATCTTTTCCCTATAGACAGAGTAAAAACAACCGGAATGTCTTTTTGGGGGGGATTGTGCAGAAGCACTGAAAAGTGGGTGTTTTTTCTGAAAAATAACCAAAGGTGTACAATTGAAACTCAACCGAGGTCTTTTTATATAAAAACTTACCATAAGGATATATCTACCAATGATTTCATTCATAATATTAAAAGATCTGATACTAATTTACGTATCCTTTGCTCAGTAACTTTTGCTTGACTCTATTGAACGCTGTATGGTTGATTGTGCGACTGTCAGTTGTCTTTGAAAATGTTTTTGAAAATATTTGAGGTCCAAATTACGGAGAGTCATTTCATTTTACTCGTTTTGAAAGATTGTTTGGGTGTAGGAATGACCACAAATTTTGGATGCATTAAATTTGTTCTTTCAGGCGCAACTATATCTGCCGTTGCAAATTTAGTAAGGAGAAACGAGACATTCAACAACTCCTTTCTTTTGTTAAAATTAAATCAAAACTCTCAGAAATGGTAAGCTATATAGGACCACAATTTCAGAAGTCTGTATTTAACAGTTGATGCCTTTTGTATGTACTTAAACTAGGCTTTTCTCATCTAAAAGCATTTTCAAAATGTATTCTATATACTGTAGTGTAGCAGTGTACATTTCAGGGCCTTATTGATACATAATGTGTGTATTCATAGACATGTATGTGTAGCTGTGACCCACATTACCGGCTGAACAACGTGCATGGGAAACAGGTTGGGACAGGCTGTGCCATAAGGTGGAAGGGATCCCCCGGTGGATCCCCCTTCTTTGTTTTGTCACTATTGTTAGAAATCCCTTTAGAGATGATATAGCCTAAGCTCTTTTTTAAGAGTGACCTCTGTAAATATTTTATTTATTGTTCAATAAAAACATTTAAAAAAATATCAGAACATGTACATAGACCTACTCCATACGCAGGTGAAGTTGATTTACAGGTGGCTGCAGTTTAAAGGTCCCCTGTCATCAAAATGTATGTCGACTAATGTTGATGCAACATAATATGTATATAACAAAATCACTAACCGTTCCTTAGAAAAATGTGTCGTATGTTTTAAAATAATTGCTTTTTTTTTCTCAGAACTGATAAGCCCCGCCTCCAAAATATCCTCCAACTCAAGATCCCCCCTGTGACATCATCAAAGGTAGAAATTAGCAGGATAATAAGCAGAATTTATGTATAAATTAAACATTGCAATGACTACCTCCCTTGCCCAAAAGAGCATCACATGTCTTCACACAATACCATTTAACAACCTTTCATGTGGGATAATCGTTTCCTTATGTCAGAAATGTGCTACCTATGTGATGCTATTATAAGGACTTGCAGGTAGTCATTGCAATGTTTAGTTTGTGCATAAATTATGTCTATTATCCTGCTAAATTCTACCTTTGATGATGTCACAGGGGGAATCTTAAGTTGGAGGATATTTTGGAGGCGGGGCTTAACAGTGCTGAGAAAAAATATAGAAAAATTATTTTAAAATATAGGATACATATTTCCATGGAACACTTAGTGATTTTGGTATATACATATTAAGTTGCACCAACAGAAGCCAACATATATTTTGATGACAGGGGCCCTTTAACTGGGACTTGCAACTACTATATTAAGTTTACAGTATTATTGCGGCAGTATGAAGGAAATTGAAACCCAGTGAAGGTGTTGGATGTCTATTGTGTATGTATTTTGCGGAA
Organism: Arbacia lixula; assembly: GCA_963669155.1. Taxonomy (NCBI): domain Eukaryota; kingdom Metazoa; phylum Echinodermata; class Echinoidea; order Arbacioida; family Arbaciidae; genus Arbacia; species Arbacia lixula. The sequence continues at coordinate 20,290,357 of OZ022582.1, read as the reverse complement.
TGATATCTATTCCAACATGTGCCCTGTTTAAAAGGGGGAATGTTTAGCCCCACGATTTAACTAATTATGACGTCACATGACGTCACATTACAGCTATGCTACGCGCGCACTTCGCATCACCATGCCAATACTGTATTAGTTTAACCATCCATACACCATGTCCATATGATATGCTTTGATGTACTGTGCTAGATGCTGCTGACATAATATTACTAAAAATAAAGATGGATAACTTTCACAGACAACCACGACGTCGGAACGGCGGCGCCGGCGGGAAGCGCAACGGACGTCATCGTCGTGAAGCTCGCCCAATACAGGGTATAACAAATCTTTCTGATGTAACATTTACACCCTAACCTAACTAAGTTTTTTTTTTTACTATCCGTCGAATGTGTCCATGTGTATACGTGTGCATACTGGAAAGCAGCTGAAACCATATCCTTACACAGGACCGCCACTTGCCACACCCCTACGCATCCGGCGTGTGCCAAGTGAAGGTCGTGTGTAACATTAAAGTTAGGCGCTATACACATGGCCGTGTGAAACCCGTGCTGTACCGACTCATGATAGTTATCAAACAAGTTGTTTTCGATCCTTAACAAGCTAAGGAAGTGGGTTTTAATATTACGCCTAGTCAAGACCTTATTTTATTTTATCAATGGCAAAGCAAAGACGATCATTAATCCAAATCAGATGAAGATAACAAACTTAGTCTCGTTTGAGTAACACTGCCAGTGTCAGTTCTAGTCATGTCAATGCCATGGCAGTGGCCAAGTGAGTGGAAGTTTTTGACGTGGCTCAACATAGATCTAAGTTAGATTGGAAGACTCCTAGTAAACTCTATTTTAATTTTATTATCTCTTGCTATATATCTAGTAGATTTTTTTTTTAATGAACATACTAATATCAACAATAGTAGGAATAGGTCTAGATCTAGACCAGAGTGAACTTCATATCTACATGTATGCTTTCAGTTTTAGATCTAGATCTACAGATAAGTCTACATTCGGTTTAGATCTACTGAAGATAGACTGAAAAATCAGTCTCTGTAGGACCTTGGACCCGCTGAGATCGCATCTGGCTCCTCCTCTGAATGCACTGTGTCCAAAAATGTAATTTTGATTAAAGAATGCCTCAAATGAGACGGTTATTCCTGTCTAACTGAAGATTACAATTAAAAAAAAAAACCTTCATGCTGTGTGTAGGTGTAATGACATTTCTATTTTTTCATCACAGTTTATTAGATTTACTGGCAAAAACAATATATAGGATATGTTATAGGCCTATTAAATACTACTATTTCAAGAGGTATATGAATAAACCAACAAATATTTTTTGTATGACACTGCTTATATCTCAATACTAGTTTAAATTCAAAAATTGTGATTTTTCACAGTGATAAATCTGAATCTAAAATTGTAACTGATTCATTCAGTGCCTTTAATTAATTAATTACTACATTACCTGCATGTAAATTCCAAATTTAAGTATTTACGCCATCTTTTGATTAGGAAACATCACCTTGTAAATGTTATCATTATAGCCCTACTTCAATATTGTATGATTATATTTTGTATAACTGTGTTATTAATCAATGAGACAATTCTCATAATCCTCAATACACTTGTTAAGGGTAAAGGGATATTAATGAAAAAATTATTTAATTTCATTTCACTAAAAATCTTTAACCGTAAGGTGACCTCACAACCATGTATAATCCCAAGGTGACACAGATGGTCAGTATCTCATACAGTTCAAAGTAGGGCTAATAATTTCTTGCATTTAAGAGCAGTCTTCTTTTATCTGTCATGAATACCTAAACTACGTTAGCCTATAACCATTTAAACAGTTTCGTTTCGATTGTCACTGTTAAGTTTCATTCTGGTGACATTTGTCATTTCATATGCATGACTAAAGATTATTGTGCCAGAGGTCATTCAGAATTGTGATAATGGTATTTTCAAAAGTTATGTAAAATGATTGAATAGAAAGTTTAATCGCAGTCATGTTACCACTAAGTGACACATGGAAAAGGTACTATAGAGTGGTTTATAGTATCTTTGAGAAATTATAGGCTAGTGCATAGTTAAAACTGCTGTCAGGACTTCAACTAATCTGACAGGAGGCTATCATGTGCTCTATACATAAATATATAGATCTACTAAATTTCCTTCCTCCAGGGATAGAATTATGCATTTTTGCTTTAAAACTGCTGAAAGTATGATTTATAACAATGGATATATTTTACTTATTGTATATGTTATTCTAGATCTGCATTTGGAAAATGTGGATTTATTTTATTATTTGTCTGTTTACATAATGTATATCATGATATAAATGTGTGCCAGTACCAAGTTAGCATTTGTCATGATAATAATTTCTCATCCCAATTTTTTTTCTCACAAAGGCACTTCATACATCGAACAGTTCAGAAGTCACCCTAGCCTGCAGCAGGGAGTAAATGCGCAAATACCTGATGCGCTTCATCTACCTCAAATCCCTGCATGTAGAGGAAGTGAAATGTCTGGTTACAGTCAGCCAAGACAGAGCACCGTGCAGTTACCCTCACCACTACATCCCCAGGCACCTCAAAGGTCCCGACTAGCACCGGCCCCCAATCGCAACATGGCACACCCAGTTGTTCCAGTCCAGCCTAGGATTGTGTTGGTGTCCCACCCAACCCCTAGACCAAACATAAACTTGGACTTCCCCTCAGCGCTACATCCTCCACGATCACCTGAGGAGCAATTGCCAGTGCCAATACTGGTGCGGACACAAACCCCAATGCCTGCAATACCGCAACATCCAGTCATTACCCCACCACAGCAGAGGACTGATGACATTTTCATGGTACCTCATGCATCCCCTCTGCCAAACATCAACATGTATTCCCCACCAGTGGTACATCCTCCGCAATCACCAGAGGAGCAATTGCCAGTGCCAGTGATCAGTGCATTGCAGGCACCGATGCCTGCAATACCACAACGCCCAGTACTTACCCCACCACAGCAGAGGAACGAAATTTTCATGGTGCCTCATGCATCCCCTCTGCCTAACATCCACATGGATTCCCCCCCAATGGTACATCATCAGCAATCACCACCAGAGGAGCAATTGCCAGTGCCAGTGATCAGTGGGGTGCGTGCAGCACCAGTACCTGCAATACCACAACGGCCAGTACTTACCCCACCACAGCAGAGGAGTGATGAGATTTTCCTGGTGTCGAGTCAATCCCCTCTGCCAAACATCAGCATGGATATCCCCTCAGCCCTACATCCTCTGCAATCACCAAAGGAGCAATCGCCAATGGCAGTGCCTGACCCATTGCCTTCACCACCACCAGAGCCTACCCCGCCACCAGTGCCTACCACGCCACCAGAGCCTACCCCGCCACCAGAGCCTACCACGCCACCAGAGTCTACCACGCCACCAGTGCCTACCACGCCACCAGTGCCTAACCCGCCACCAGAGCCTACCCCGCCACCAGTGCCGGCGTCACCACCAGTGCATACACCACCACAGCCTCTAGTTCCTGTTCCACCTACTGGCCCTAGGCCAGCCCCGCCAGCAGAGGCAAATGGCCGTGGAAGGAACCGTTGCAGAACAGGCCGCTACCGAATCTCAACGGGCAATGCCCCCATTCTTCATACACCTCGCCCACCAGTGTCAGGTAGGAATAAGAACTGCAATATTTGTTGTACTATAAGTTTTCACTTATATGTATTAGATGCAAATAATATCATACATGTATCTCATGGTATCGTACGGTACATTCTTCTTCATACTCACAGTCAAACTGCCATATAGCAAGTAAAAGTACATGACTTCTGCAGATGTACAGTGAATGTGCATACATTGTAATGCATATCATATCATTACTGTGTTTATTTTCAAGAGCCTGATATTTGAAAGTAAGGAATATGAATGTGACATGCTTTTTGTGTTAAATGTTGAGTCATTAAGGTAATATGGCAATAATATGTTTAGATATAGCATGTTGGCACATAATCTTTTCTTGAGAGTTTCCCTTGTATGGATCTGTACATTTATTATTTATTAATTCATATACATTGTACTATTACAGTGTTGATTTCCTCGAACTTCAGTGTTAGTTCAAGCTGATTTATTTATTTCTAGTGGCAAGCCTATAACATCTCATGTTTTTTTTTTCTTTACTACAAAAGTTTACCCCATTCTTTACGGAGCCCACATACAGGCTGACTTTTCTCCTCTCAGATATTGAGCAGCCCGACTCTGGCATAATCTGCTGCAAAGACAATATACAAAAGATATTCTGAATAAACTTCAAATTCCTTGTAGGGTGCAATTAACCCGCACCACTTTGTTTTTGCAGTTCCATGACAAATTTTGATATCCTAATTGTACCGGTGTACACAGAGTCTGAAAATCACTGTAATTGAGGAACAAGTTAAATAAAACATTATTCATCAATAAGCATTTTACAAAAGAAATATGATAACAAAATATTGCATGTAAATGCATTTGCAAAAAAAATGCAAAACATTTACATACAATCAGGCTTGTCATGTCATGATATAAATTGAATTGAAAGATGTATGATGCAATTTTCACTGTACATGTAATTTCACCCATGCTTGCCTAAATCTTTCATTCTTGGGTGGATTTTGATCGTTTATTTTACATTGTGGCATTAGCTTATCAATATTTTTGAGAAATTTTTGTATACCAGTATTCTATTTTACATTGATGTTAAAATATGTTGATGTTTAAATTTCTACCAACATTCCTATGAAGTGAGAGAAAATGCATTTATATATAAATTTTCTATTCCTTGGAATGATACTTTTACAAAATTAAAAATTGATATTTTTTTGTTAATGATTACAAGAACTTGAACTTTAATTTGTTATATTACAGAAAAAGGACATAAAAATGACATGTCTCTGCCTAAGTCAATGAAAGCACTATTAAAACTGTACAAAAAGTATTAGCCCACATTAAACTCTGTAGTCTGACTACTCTGTTTATATTACACTTAAATTTGTCCAATAAATAGTGGAATTTCCCAATTGTGCTTCAAGTAATTACTTTGTGACTGACAATGTGGTTATAATCACTTTATATTTCATATTCAAATTAAGTTAAGTGCCACTAAAATATAGCATGAGTTCAAAGAAGGTATCTGGGTAAGAATAAAATTGTTCTCATAAAAACTTGTCTTAAAGGACATGCATCAAATTATGTATACATTTATGAGAAAGTGTTTAGAATTGCATTTACATATTGTCTTAAAATCCTTATGTGTGTGTTCAGGCATAGCATGCTCTCTAATATCGATTCTGTCACATTCATGTTAATGATGAAATGCAATATACCTTGTCATGTTGGTAAAAATGTAAACCTCTACTATTCTATTGATATCTTCCAAAGTGTTGTGTTACAATTGTTGTGTGTGTTCAGGCATAGCACGCACTCTAATATCGATTCTGTCACATTCATGTTAATGATGAAATGCAATATACCTTGTCATGTTGGTCAAAATGTAAACCTCTACTACTCTATTGATATCTTCCAAAGTGTTGTGTTACAATTACCCAATCCATGTCAAAAGTGGTGTATGCAAGGCGTAGAGGCCAATATACCATCTTGAACTTTGTGTCTTCAGATGACCTGCCTTGTCAGACTCCTGAAGCGCCCTTCACGATCAATGGTCACTCCATTTTCAAGAGGGGTCACATGGAGAGCACTGGGAACGTCTTCATGACAACAGATCGCTTTGGCCAGGATGATAGCGTCATCCCTTTTCGAGACCAGGAGGCAGAGTCTCCAAACCGATCTAGCAGCCAGCGCTCTGCCTTAGGCAGAGCCTCTGTGAGCAGAGCTGCTGTCATGAGCAGAGCCTCCATGAGCAGAGCCTCCACTGCAAGCAGAGCTTCTACCAAGACTGTCATCGAGGTGAACGCCGTCAACGAGTCAGAGGAAGAAGCCACTCCTGCTGAGCCAGCCGAGACCGATGCTCCAGAAGATGAGTACAACTATGATGATGAGCGCTTTGAGTCTGACGATGAGGAGGATGAGGAGAAGGAGGAAGAGAATGAGGAGGAGGTGGAAGAGGAGGCTGAGGTAGAGGAGGAGGTGGAGGAGGCGCCAGTGTCATTCCATGCCCCCCGTGCAAGCTCCCCCTCTCCAAGCAGCAGGAGTGAGGAAGAGATCCCTGAGGAGATTGAGGGGCGTGATTACGCATCACGCAGGCGATTCCCCTATTAATTTCACAACTATTTGCAATTTATCATTGGGTCACTCTGTAGCATTGTTTCCACTTCAGTCATCAAACCATTTTTTTTATCTATTGGCTCATACATCTAAAAAACACTTGCTTCATATTTGATAGACATCTTTGTCTTTATTGATGTCACCTGCAACAAAATTTTAAAAGCTTATGATCTTTTTCTGTGTTTAAGGTTAAAGCGGCAATGGCTTCCTTTACCAAACAGGCAACATGCCACCTTAATTGCTGCATATAGGAAACATGTACACCTGTATTTCTTAGGGGGTTGAAACAAATCTTTATATGTTGTGGATGTGTTTGTATGTTTTCTTGTTTTGTAATAATGCCTCACACAATAAGTGTACCATCTGATTGACTCTGAATTCGTGAGGGTGGTATTTGTTACTGAGTCATGATCACAAAGTGGATACTATACATGTATGTATTCTGTGTTTATATTTATGTTCTATGTTTCTATGTTCTATGTAGTGAACTTAATGTTTTTCCAACCACTGTAAGATAAACAGCATCGTTCTGTCCAAGCAGAATCAGCCTATTGTGACAGAAATACCACCATTCTGTCCAATCAGATGCTGCATATTTTGACAGGAACACCACCATTCTGTCAAATCACATGCAGTCTATTGTGACAGAAACACCATCATTCTGTCCAAGCAGATGCTGCCTATTGTCACAGAAACCCCTCATTCTGTCCTATCACATGCAGTCTATTGTGACAGAAACCCCTCATTTTGTCCAATCAGATGCAGCATATTGCGACAGAAACCCCATCATTCTGTCAAAGTCTACCTGCAGATCATAATTTGTTATGTTCTATGTTTCTTTGTTCTATGTAGTGGACTTTTAAATGAACATCATCTTTCTGTCCAATCAGATGCTGCCTATTTGGGGAGAAACACCATCATTCTGTCCAATCAGATGCAGCCTATTGTGACAGAAGCAGCACCACTGTGTCAAATCAGATGCTGCCTATTTTGACAGAAACATCATTCTATCCAATCAAATACTGCCTAATGTGACAGAAACCCTATCATCTGTCCAATCAGAAGCAGGCTATTGTGACAGAAACACCGCCATTCTGTCAAATCAAATGCAGCCTATTTTGACAGAAACACTATCATTCTGTCCAATCAAATGCTGTCTGTTGTCACAGAAACCCCTCATTCTGTCCAATCAGATGCTGCCTGTTGTCACAGAAACCCCTCATTCTGTCCTATCAGATGCTGCCTAATGTGACAGAAACCCCATCATTCTGTCCAATCAGAAGCAGCCTATTGTGACAGAAACACCACCATTCTGTCAAATCAAATGCAGCCTATTGTGACAGAAAAAACATAATTTTGTCCAATCAGATGCTGCCTGTTGTCACAGAAACCCCTCATTCTGTCCAATCAGATGCTGCCTGTTGTCACAGAAACCCATCATTCTGTCTAATCAGATGCTGCCTGTTGTGAAAGAAACCCCATCATTCTGTCCAATCAGATGCTGCCTATTGTCACAGAAACACCATCATTCTGTCCAATCAGATGCAGCCTAATGTGACAGAAACCCTATCGTTCTGCCAAAGTCTACTTGCAGATCATACCATATAATTTGTTATGTTCTATGTTTCTATGTTCTATGTAGTGAACGTTGTGTTTTTCCAACCACTGTAAGATGAACAGCATCATTCTGTCCAATCAGATGCAGCCTCTTATGACAGAAACACCACCATTCTGTCCAATCAGATGCTGCATATTGTGACAGAATCACCATCATTCTGTTGAATTAGATGCTGCCTATTGTCACAGAAACACCACCATCCTGTCCTATCAAATGCAGCCTAATGTGACAGGAACACTACCATTCTGTCCAATCAGATGCTGCCTGCTGTCACAGAAACCCCTCATTCTGTCTTATCAAATGCAGCCTAATGTGACAGAAACCCCATCATTCTGTCGAATCAGATGCAGCATATCGCAACAGAAACCCCATCATTCTGTCAAAGGCTACTTGAAGATCATACTTTATATGTTTTATGTGCTATGTTTCTATGTTCTATGTAGTGAACTTAATGTTTTTCAAACCACTGTAAGATAAACAGCATCATTCTGTCCAAGCAGATGCAGCCTCTTATGACAGAAACACCATCATTCTGTCCAATCAGATGCTGCCTATTTTGACAGAAACACCACCTTTCTGTCGAATCAGATGCAGCCTATTGTGACAGAAACACCATCATTCTGTCCAATCAAAAACTGCCTATTGTGAAAGAAATGCCATCATTCTGTCCAATCAGATGTTGCCTATTGTCACAGAAACACCATCATTCTGTCCAATCAGAGGCAGCCTATTGTGAAAAATACACCACCATTCTGTCCAATCAAATGCTGCCTCTTGTGACAGAAACCCCATCATTCTGTCCAATCAAAAACTGCCTATTGTGAAAGAAATGCCATCATTCTGTCCAATCAGAAGCAGCCTATTGTGAAAGATACACCACCATTCTGTCCAATCAAATGCTGCCTATTGTGAAAGAAACCCCATCATTCTGGCCAATCAGATGCAGCCCATTGTGACATAAACACCATTCTGTCCAATCAGATGCTGCCTAATGTGACAGACACACCATCATTCTGTCCAATCAGATGCTGCATATTGTGAAAGAAACCCCATCATTCTGTCCAATCAGATGCAGCCTATTGTGAAAGAAACACCATCATTCTGTCCAATCAGAAGCAGCCTATTGTGAAAGATACACCACCATTCTGTCCAATCAGATGCTGCCTATTGTCACAGAAACCCCATCATTCTGTCCAATCAGATGCTGCCTATTGTCACAGAAACCCCATCATTCTGTCCTATCAGATACAGCCTATTGTGATAGAAACCCCATCATTCTGTCCAATCAGATGCTGCCTATTGTGAAAGAAACCCCATCATTCTGTCCAATCAGATGCTGCATATTGTGAAAGAAACCCCATCATTCTGTCCAATCAGATGCTGCATATTGTGAAAGAAACCCCATCATTCTGTCCAGTCAGGTGCAGCCGTTCGTCACAGAAACACCACCATTCTGCCCAATCAGATGCTGCCTATTGTGAAAGAAACCCCATCATTCTGTCCAATCAGATGCTGCCTATTGTGAAAGAAACCCCATCATTCTGTCCAATCAGATGCAGCCTATTGTGAAAGAAACCCCATCATTCTGTCCAATCAGATGCTGCATATTGTGAAAGAAACCCCATCATTCTGTCCAATCAGATGCAGCCTATTGTGAAAGAAACACTATCATTCTGTCCAATCAGATGCTGCCTATTGTATGAGAAACTTAAGCATTCTGATATATTTCCAAGAAGTGTCCATGCACAATTTGCACCCAAATTCTCATTAGTTTGCCCTTCTTTTTCATTTATGTATGTATGGTGTAATAGTGAAGCTTACATTTCTCTGTCATGTATATAGCCAATGCATGACACTTAGCTGTCATCTTAATAATGATAATATCCAATATCTCACCAAGACTTTTGTCAGCACGCCACAGCAGAATACACAAAAGTATACTGTAGGAAGTCCACTGCTTGCCATCATTGGTGGACTTTACTACAGGACTTTGGCTTTAGCAAAAGGTGGTGTATACATGTATGTCTCCCGGAGAACATATGCATTTCCTTTGTTCAGGGGGAAGAAATCAATCCATTCCCTCTGAACAAAGAATATGTCTGCATATTTTCTCCAGTGCTATGCTGCTTGTCAGCTGTGGTTGCACCCACCAATTACCATCCTTGGTGGTGTACACTGCAGGACCATGGCCGTGGCATATGCTGCTTGTCAGCCCTTGTAGCATATGTTCACTGAGTGAGTGTGCAGAAGTTTTCCTTGATCAGGGGGGTATCAGAATCCAGACCCCCTTGAACAAAGAAAGCTTTTGCATATTTTCACCAGTGCATATGCTCCTTGTTAGCTGTTGATATATCTACCAATTACCATCCTTGGTGGTGTACACTGCAGGACCATGGCCATGGCATATGCTGCTTGTCAGCCCTTGTGACATATACTACAGCTCAAAGGAATTGGCATTGGGTAAAGGAAAAGGGAAGAAAGGGAAAGAGCCGCAGTTTTAAGCCGCGGTATGTTTTGTCCAGTTCAGCATGAAACACGATGCATTAGCCTAAAAAGCATCATGTTTCTTGCTGAACTGGACACAATATACCACGGTTCAAAATTGCAGCTCCTTCCCTTTCTTCCCTTTCCCTTTACCCGATGCCAATTCCTTTGAGCTGTAGTGTATGTTCACTGAGTGTGAGTGTGCAGAAGTTTTCCTTGATCAGGGGGGTATCAGAATCCAGGCCCCCTTGAACAAAGAAAGCGTTTGCATATTTTCACCAGTGCATATGCTGCTTGTTAGCTGTTGGATTACCTACCAGTTACCATCTTTGGTGGTGTTCACTGCAGGACAATGGCCATGGCATATGCTGCTTGTCAGCCCTTGTAGCATATGTTCACTGAGTGAGTGTGCAGAAGTTTTCCTTGATCAGGGGGGTATCAGAATCCAGGCCCCCTTGAACAAAGAAAGCGTTTGCATATTTTCACCAGTGCATATGCTGCTTGTTAGCTGTTCTATTACCTACCAATTACCATCCTTGGTGGTGTACACTGCAGGACCATGGCCGTGGCATATGCTGCTTGTCAACCCTTGTGGCATACACTACTGCTCAAAGGAATTGGCTTTGGGTAAAGGAAAAGGGAAGAAAGGGAGAGAGCTGCAGTTTTTAGCCGTGGTATATTTTGTCCAGTTCAGCATGAAACACGATGCATTAGCCTAAAAAGCATCATGTTTCATGCTGAACTGGACAAAATATACCGCGGTTCAAAATTGCAGCTCCTTCCCTTTCTTCCCTTTCCCTTTACCCCATGCCAATTCCTTTGAGCTGTAGTGTATGTTCACTGAGTGTGAGTGTGCAGAAGTTTTCCTTGTTCAGGGGGTATGCCGGAATCCAGTCCCCCTTGAACAAAGAAAGCGTTTGCATATTTTCACCAGTGCATATTGTTGTTAGCTGTTGGATTACCTACCAGTTATCATCTTTGGTGGTGTTCACTGCAGGACAATGGCCAAGGCATATGCTGCTCGTCAGCCCTTGTGGCATATGTTCACTGAGTGTGAGTGTGCAGAAGTTTTCCTTGATCAGGGGGGTATTAGAATCCAGACCCCCTTGAACAAAGAAAGCGTTTGCATATTTTCACCAGTGCATATGCTCCTTGTTAGCTGTTGGATTACCTACCAATTACCATCCTTGGTGGTGTACACTGCAGGACCATGGCCATGGCATATGCTGCTTGTCAGCCCTTGTGACATATGTTCACTGAGTGAGTGTGCAGAAGTTTTCCTTGATTAGGGGGGTATCAGAATCCAGACCCCCTTGAACAAAGAAAGCGTTTGCATATTTTCACCAGTGCATATGCTCCTTGTTAGCTGTTGATATATCTACCAATTACCATCCTTGGTGGTGTACACTGCAGGACCATGGCCATGGCATATGCTGCTTGTCAGCCCTTGTGACATATACTACAGCTCAAAGGAATTGGCATTGGGTAAAGGAAAAGGGAAGAAAGGGAAAGAGCCGCAGTTTTAAGCCGCGGTATGTTTTGTCCAGTTCAGCATGAAACACGATGCATTAGCCTAAAAAGCATCATGTTTCTTGCTGAACTGGACACAATATACCACGGTTCAAAATTGGAGCTCCTTCCCTTTCTTCCCTTTCCCTTTACCCGATGCCAATTCCTTTGAGCTGTAGTGTATGTTCACTGAGTGTGAGTGTGCAGAAGTTTTCCTTGATCAGGGGGGTATCAGAATCCAGGCCCCCTTGAACAAAGAAAGTGTTTGCATATTTTCACCAGTGCATATGCTGCTTGTTAGCTGTTGGATTACCTACCAATTACCATTCTTGGTGGTGTTCACTGCAGGACCATGGCCATGGCATATGCTGTTTGTCAACCCTTGTGGCATACACTACAGCTCAAAGGAATTGGCATTGGGTAAAGGGAAAGGGAAGAAAGGGAAAGAGCCACTGTTTTGAATCGTATATTTTGTCTAGTTCAGCATGAAACACAATGCTTTATAGCCTAAAAAGCATCGTGTTTCATGCTGAACTGGACAAAATATACCACGGTTCAAAACTGCGGCTCCTTTCCTTTTTTCCCTTTCCCTTTACCCAATGCCAATTCCTTTGAGCTGTGGTGTATGCCAGTGTATGTGCTGCATGTCAGGTCTGATTGTACCCAAATAATACCAATAGGTACAATGCACGTAGAGCATAAGCTACATTGCATGCAACAGGTTGTGTACTTGTTATCCGCACACAGAAGTGCCCCTTCCATCTGTGGCACAGTGCGCTGCATGTGACAAGTCATCTGTGGCCATGTAAGACATGCTGTTTGTAGCTTGTCCTGGCTTGTGGCTGTGTGGCAGGACATGTAGCATACCATCTGCGGCATGATCCACTTGTGGTTAACCTGTCAAATTGTCCACTAGTGCTGGAGGAGCCCAAAGGATTTAGTGTGGAGGTCTTCAAGTTGCTGGGTCCCGTCCATGTGAGGGTTTGTGTCTTTACTCGGCCATTTTAGTTTGGTGATGGTCACAGGTGTACATGTGTAGGAGTTTCTTTTGTTGATGGGGGATGTTTTGGCTTAGTCATCCCCCTGAAGGAAGGAAACTTCTTCATATGCACTGTGGCGGTGGCATGCAACCCTCACCTTGGGGACTTCTCTGACGCTTCTTTCATGGAGCTGTGATTCCTGGTCGAGGATGGTGGACACCCTCGTGTTGGCATTCTGGCATTGGGCCTTGGGGTGGATGCATACTGCAGGGTCATTGCTGTGAGAGTTCATACCCTTGTGCTGCTCTTGTCAGTTGCCGGGAGGTTGTCTGGTCTCACCTGTGTGCCGTTCGTTGCGGGAAGCATCGGGGCAATGAAATCCTCTGCTCTGATGCTAGCCTTGCTCTTTGGTGGTTTCGTCCTTGTAGTGATTCAGTTACTGCTGGGGAGTGCTGCAAGGCTTGCAGTAGGTTGGAATGCTGTGCCAACCGAATTTATGTTTCGGGTTCCCAGGTAGTCCGTCAACATAGGGCGTGGTTTCTCCTGCACGCACTTCGAAGGGTCCAGATTTGCTTCCCTTGCAGTGGGGAGGTAGGTGTGAAGTTAGTGCAGGGTGATTACCAAGGTAGTATAGTAACAGTTGCGGAGAGTTGTCTTGAGTTGCTAATGCGCAGAGATCTGGGCTTTAACCCTGAAGTTGATGGAAGTGTGTATAGCAGAATCAGGTGAAGATATCACCAAAGTTATGGATATGTGGTTGACTGATCTAGGGCTTAGATAGTGATTAGTGTAGGGCCGCTCACTTTACACTGATGTAGCTCAGTTATCCTAATAAAGATATACAGTATAGATGCAAGCTAAAATCCCCCTTCCTCTTTGTAAAAACTAATGTTTATCCTTGAAGTTTGGTCAAGTTCCATTCCTTTAACAGGCAATCAAATGGTGTATGTTTTACTAGAGCACTTGTGAGTCATGAGCTGGCTGGACTTGCTCCTTAAAGTGCCAGAGAACAGTGCAGTAAAACCTGATGCTGCAATGTCGAGGTAAGTTTAAGTTGTAGTTTTCTTCAAAGGTTTTCAATGAGGATTTTTGTCTTTGACAACTTCAGATTTCAACTTCAAATTTTTAAAAGTTTCTTTTAAGTTTAGTTTCATAAACAGTTTATCAATCAATGTCTGTCTTACTAGAGTACATGTGAGTTATGAATGCTGGCTGTACTTGTTCCTTAAAGTGCCAGAGTAAAGTAAAGTATGGTGCAATGTCAAGGTAAGGTTAAGTTGTAGTTTTCTTCAAAGGTTTTCATTAAGGAATGTTGTCTCTGATAACTTGAGGGGCTAGGAACCAGCTGGGCTAGCAGAAAGATTTTTCTGTCAAAAATACTTAAGCAGATGTTCAAAACCTACATTGATATAGTGATATGTACATACAGAGCTAGGTATCTCCATAAGACAGCAGCTGGATATGGGCAATAACAAAAATTAATGGACAAATTTCAAAATTTGAAAAGTGTATGTAAGGAAGGCTACAGAGTTCAGTGGAAGTTCTTATATTCGGTATGTTGTATGTTTTGAGAGTGCTTTCATTTGCACCCAATTTTGTGTTCAAATCTTTGTCGTTAATGAGATATTGAACTATACATGAAAATGAACATATGAGAATGGGACTTAAAAAATTGCTTAATTGAAGTTTATCAGTATTTAAAAGGCTAGACAAGGAAATGATCTGAATGAATATATGATATTACATGGTTTAAAACAGAAATACAATTGATTAGACCAAGAATGAATGAACAGCAAGGTTTTTTTTTTGACCAACGGACAAATTGTAACGTGACTAACAGTGTATTTGTGACCTGTCACCACAAAACGACCAATAAGTCGGATTTTTTTGGTTTTTGTTATTTTGATGCAGCTTTGAAGCCTATACTCTAAGCTTTAAAATGGTATATAACTCAACTTGTATGGACCAAGTTAACCCTTTCAAATTACAGAGAGAATGTGAAGGTGTCAGACGCACTTATCATTTGGATAACAGAGATTACAGGCTCTAAAGAAAGTGGTTCATTCAAGAGTGCTGAACCGTGCGCCATTGTCCTTGGCACAAAAAGGTGCAATTGAAACCCCATAGCAATCACTATGAAGGAACAATGGGTTTGAGCTGAAACTTGGCCCAATTTTTAACAAGGTATCAATCATTACTACTACAAAGTTTCAACGTCTAAAACTGAATATTCTTTAAGTTATGCTCAGTTGTTTGAGAGCTTGATTATGATAAGGACAATCTCAGCAAAGTGACATTTTTTTTTTCAATGTCCGAAAAAAGTTATCATTTTAAAACCAAGAAAAAACATATTTCTATTTATCATTTTAATCTCAAATTTTAATAAGATGGAAGATCAAGAGTTGTACTTTTGGAAAATACCAAAAACCCAAAATCGACTTTTCCATCCCAACCAAGCTATTTTTAGGGTTGCAGCTGTTTACGTGGAAACTCCCATTGCGACTCATTGGTCGTTTTGTGGTGACAGATCACATTTGTTCTTGCATTTAATACTGAACAGATTTCTGGTACAAAAACTGACATTATTGACATGACATTAGCAATGATATATGTGACACATTTTATTCTAAATGCACATAGTTTGAGGAAGATTTGCAAAGACGTGTCATTTTTTTCATGTCCTTTTAATGTAACGAAACAAACAGACTTTCAAGTTCTTGTAATCCCTGAATTTTTTTCATGATTTTGTTTTGATACTGCAATGTAGGTCTAACCTTCAGGTATTGGCATGAAAAATATAAAAAGTTGACATCAATGCATCTTCCTACTTCACCCAAATATCTTGGGAAAGGTACCATAAAATGTAATGTAGTACATCATAGAATTGCCCATATCTTTAACACGCACAGTTCATCATTTTGAAAGTTTTTTTTTTAAGGTTAGTTCCATAAACATGGTATCAAATTATGACTCTTTTACTAGAGCACTAGTGAGTTATGAGCTGGCTGGACTTGCTCCTTAAAGTGCCAGAGAATAGTGCAGCAAAACCTGATGCTGCAATGACAAGATAAGGTTAAGTTGTAGTTTTCTTCAAAGGTTTTCAATGAGGATTGTTGTCTTTGACAACTTCAGATAGCATACATTGTAGCAGATCCAGATTTAAAACCTATATTGACATTAATGGCAATACTGAGCTAGTTATCTTCATAAGACAGCAACTTGATATTCAGAACACCCATACTGTGTTTATTTTTAAAGTGTTTTTAAGTTAAGTTTCATCAACAGTTTATCAAATGATGTTTGTCTTACTAGAGCACATGTGAGTTATGAGCCGGCTGGACTTGTTCCTTAAAGTGCCAGAGAATAGTGCAGTAAAACCTGATGCTGCGATGTCAAGGTAAGGTTAATTAAGTTGCAGTTTTAATTCTTGAATCATTGAATGTTGTATGTTTCACTAGAGCACTTATAAGGTATGAGCTGGCTGGACTTGTTTCTTAAAGTGCCAGAGAACAGTGCAGTAAAACATGATGATGCAATGTCAAGGTAAGTTTAAGTTGTAGTTTCATGCAAGGACTTCAATAAAGTTTGTTTTCTTTGATAACTTGAGGGATTGGGAACTAGCTGGGCTAGCTCCTGAAAGAGTTTTCAGTCAGAAAAATACTATGCATTGTGGCAGATGTGTAAAACCTACATTGACATAAATGGCAATATGTACAGTTGAGGCCAAAAGTTTACATACACCCGCGGAATTCAGTGAAATTTGTTTGCGGGCCAAACATTGACAAATCTACTATATCTTCAGAACTATAAGTACGTCCATGACGAATGTTGGTATCAAATGATTGAGCGTATAAAGTTTTGTCACATGATTGGAATGCCGTTGGGATTGAATTATAATTCAGTTGGAATTTTCTTTGTAGAAAAAAAGTAATATTCCTGCTAAATGTATTCTATTGTTATTATATTTTCAAACATCGTTTCATAGAAATATATAAATGTCAAAGCTATGAGATCTATTACATTTTCTATCATGATGTGTCAACACTGAACAAAAAAGTGTAATCTAAAATGCATATGTTGAGAAGTAACTAGCACAAATATGAAATGTTATTGTCAAGTTTTAATTTTTAATTTGTCTAAAATATTTTCTGGGGAAAATGACACCTAAATATTTTCAGCTTCTGATAACAAATCGATGTGATGAAGGGGCATGACAAACTCATTTGTTTGATATCAAATTTGTCATGATAGCACAAATATTTTATAAGATACAGGAAACTTTATGACATTTGGCAAGTGTCAACTTTTCCTTGAATTTCCTGGGTGTTTGTAAACTTCTGGCCTCAACTGTACGTACATGCAGAACTAGGTATCCCCGTAATGTTTTGCTTTTTTTTTAATTTCAAAGTAACATCAGGTTAATGAAAGAGGAAGCAAAATTCATATCTATGCATATCTCATGCACTGTCAGATTTTGTAAAACCAATTGTACAGAGAAATGCAAATGATTTTGTCATTTCTGTGATGAAATTTCATGATTTGTTTATGATTGTGTATATTTTTATAAAGTTTCATGAGTATTGCATGTTGCATTAGGTAATTCTTTGTAGATAGCGTAGAAGCAAGCTTTGTTTAGCATTGATGATTATGTCCTTAGTAAAAATTAATCAGACTGTATATACATCAGTGTAAAATATGCCTGGCCAAATTGATCTTTATCTTATCTTTGGCTTTAACCACCCACTTGTCCACAAAGTTGGTGTAGTCAGAACCTTGTTCTGCTGTGGAGATTCTGTCTCCTTCACCGATAAAGCTAAGAACTCTGCAGACACTGGTACCTCAGCAGATTAACCTCTTAGAAGCTGTGAACACACACATCTAGGCCATCCTCATGCATTAACTTCACACTTGCCTTCTTGGTGTAAAGGACCCAGATCAGGGGTTCACGGGGGGCGGGTAGGTGTCTCGACGCCCTGTGTCAGCGAACATCTGGGGATAGAAACATATCTTCAGTAGGCACGCCATTCTAGCCCGCTGCCAGCCTTCAGCAGTCTTCAGCAGTTCGCTGGATCACCAGAAGGATTAACCATCAAAAATGAGCAAGGTTTAATAGCAACAGAGCAGAGGGATTTGTTGCCCCGATACTTCTTGCAACTAGCGACACATGGGTGAGGCTGGGCATCTTTCCGGTGACTGATTGCGGCAGCGTCGGGGCGTGTTCTCTTGCGGTAGTGGCTTTGTGGTGTGCATCACATCTCAGGTGCCTAAGGTCAGAGTGTTGGCACATTGGGTGGCACTGCCCTTGGCTCGGAGTTGCAGTTGCATGAGAGGGGGGTCAGGGGAGCCTCCTGGGTTGAGGGCGGCTGCCCATTGCTGGGCCGAGGTGGTAGAGTTGGGCACAGGCTTTAGCTTGTGTATTGGACCCAGTAACTTGTGGTCTTCCTTGCTATTTCTTGGGAGCTTCTCCAGCATCAGTGTATTTTTTGATGGGTCAATCATCTGCCAATTGTCTTGGGGCATTATGAAGATGGCAGCTTATATAAATGTATCTCCATTATCACACCGTACGTGCATTCCGTTATCACTATAGCCCCTTCACTGTTGAGTAGATGACACTGACTTTCAATTCTTCCTGCATGTGATTGGTGTGAGCCACCTTTAATCACACCAAGCACATGCAAGGGTCTACATGGCCAGTTGAATTAGAGGAGTCATTGGATTTTGCTCTTCCACAGTTGGAGGTATAGTGAAAGTAGCATTCCAACGCACTACTGCTAAGGGGAGGTGGCAAGATTTGAATGGATATCGAAATCGGTAGCCCCCAGCCCTGTGCACTGTTGTGTTTGTGGCGGCTACTGCAGATATGACAGCACACTAGGTATGGGGGTGTATGGGAGTACCCGTTATTGGTGTGCATTCATTTCCTTCTACTGAACCTTCATCAGCAGTGCAGGAGCACTTTCCCTTCAGTCCCTTGAGGAAATACCCTACCGGTTCACATATAGATAGCAGAAACCGTCCTGAGGTTTCTGGTCCCACTTAACCATGATGAAATTGTGGTCTGTAACATCATTCTTCCATACTGTACAATGGTGTGTCTAACGATCATGGCACTAAATGTACCTTGATCTCTGATGTATCTTCATCTACATCCACACCTGTCCCATTCCAATGCATTGCTGCAAAGGGGATGTGGCAAGATTTGAATGCATATCGATATCGGTAGCCCCCCTGCCCTGTGCGCTGCTGTCTTTGTAGCGGCTACTGCAGATATGACAGCACACTAGGTATGGGGGTGTATGGGAGTACCCGGTATTGGTGTGCATTCATTTCCTTCTACTGAACCTTCATCAGCAGTGCAGGAGCACTTTCCCTTCAGTCCCTTGAGGAAATACCCTACCGGTTCACATATAGATAGCAGAAACCGTCCTGAGGTTTCTGGTCCCACTTAAACATGATGAAATTGTGGTCTGTAACATCATTCTTCCATACTGTACAATGGTGTATCTAACGATCATGGCACTGAATGTGCCGCGAGCTCTGATGTATCTTCATCTACATCCACACCTGTCCCATTCCCATGCATTGCTGCAAAGGGGATGTGGCAAGATTTGAATGCATATCGATATCGGTAGCCCCCCTGCCCTGTGCGCTGCTGTCTTTGTAGCGGCTACTGCAGATATGACAGCACACTAGGTATGGGGGTGTATGGGAGTACCCGGTATTGGTGTGCATTCATTTCCTGCTACTGAACCTGCAGCAGCAGTGCAGGAGCACTTTCCCTGAAAACTTCCTAATGGCAGCATGGTCAGGCAGTATAGATAGCACACATTGAGGTTTGGGGCCTTACAATCCACAGGACCATCAAACATCTCATCTTGCAGCATTCTTGCATATAGTGAATTAGCCATTATGTATACATTTTTATTGGTGCCAAAGAAAAAGCAGTGCCTGAAATTGTCTCTGGAGATAAATATGTTTTTCCATGTCTTGTTTTGCAACATTTTTCTTTTAACCAAGAATGGGACTTTCAGTGATATAAGCCATGATCAAGATCACAACTTTTCCCTCCATGTCACTTAAAATGCCACTCACCACACTGCTGTACATGTAGATCATTTTGCAGTGTAGGATATGTAGTCCCTTTGGTCACGACTTGCACACTGCTGTACTAGATCATTTTGTAGTGTAGGAGAGGATAGATAGTCACTCAAAATGTGTTTTGTTATGTTTTGTTTTCTAACAGTGTTCTGTTTCATGAAGAATGTGACTTTTAGTGATACATTCCATCATGATCACTACTAGTACCTCCATGTCACTTTATGTGACATCCACACACTGCTGTTCTAGCTAGATCATTTTGCAGTGTATAAGAGGATAGATTGTCACTCAAAACATGTTTTGTCTTGTTTTGCTTTGTAACATTTCTGTTTCATGAAGAATGTGACTTTTAGTGATACATTCCATCATGATCACTACTAGTACATCCATGTCACTTTATGTGACATCCACTCACTGCTGCACTAGATCATTTTGCAGTGTAGAAGAGGATAGATAGTCACTCAAAATGTGCTTTGTCATGTTTTGTTTTGTAAGAGTGTTCTGTTTCATGAAAAATGTGACTTTTAGTGATTCATTCCATCATGATCACTACTAGTACCTCCATGTCACTTTATGTGATATTCACACACTGCTGTACTAGATCATTTTGCAGTGTAGAAGAGGGTCACTCAAAATGTGTTTTGTTTGGTAACAGTGTTCTATTTCATGAATATTGTGACTTTTAGTGATACATTCCATCATGATCACTACTAGTACCTCCGTGTCACTTTATGTGATATTCACACACTGCTGTACTAGATGCATTCCATCATGATCACTTCTAGTACCATCATGTCACCATACCACACTGCTGTAGATCAGTTTGCAGTGTAGGAGAAGACAAATTACCACTCAATGTCAGTCATTTTTTGTTTAGTATCTTTGTTCAGTCTCAAAATTAATGTGACTTTGTGATACATACCATCAGTATCACTACCTCCATGTCACACCACAAGTGCCATTCACTGCACTTAACTCCATGTTATCTAATTGGCAATGT
Source organism: Arbacia lixula (assembly GCA_963669155.1). Classification (NCBI taxonomy): domain Eukaryota; kingdom Metazoa; phylum Echinodermata; class Echinoidea; order Arbacioida; family Arbaciidae; genus Arbacia; species Arbacia lixula. The sequence continues at coordinate 20,269,410 of OZ022582.1, read as the reverse complement.
GCTTGCAGTTTGCTCATAGTGGCTAGTGATTGCTCTTTAGTGATAGTGTAAGTGGATCTTCAGGGCGGGGTGGGTGTATTGGGATGGGTGGGGGCTTTAATGCCTGCCACATGTAGTCACCTGTTTCTAACAGCCAGTTTTCCATAGGTACCCTCAGATGAAAGCCATTCACTGTCCACTATATGGGGTCACCCGGTGGCTGAATGACCTTCATCTGGGGGCACCTGTGTGAGGCTGTATGTTGGACGATATGACTATATGGGGCAGGCATCAAAGCAAACAAGATCCCCTTGCAGTATTGCTAGAGAGCAGCTGACCACTGAGAGAGACATGCAAACACCACCCATGACCACTGCAAGGATGGCAGCACACCATTATGGGGGGTGTGGGAGTGCCGCTTATTGGTCGCCATTCATTTCTTGTCATTTACTCGAGGCAGCTGGACAAAGCGAAATCATAATCGTCTTTAATATTTGTTTGTTGCATATTGTGTGTATGTGTCTATGTGTAGTATTCCATATTAGTAGTGATGACTCTATCAGTGACACTATTCCATCTCATGTGACATTTACCGCATTGCGCATCCTAACTAGCTAGCAGAATGTGACTTCTAGCGATACATTCCATCATGATCACTACTAGTACATGTACCTCCATGTCACTTTCTGTGATATACACACACTGCTGTACTAGATCATTTTGCAGTGTAGAAGAGGATAGATAGTCACTCAATATATGTTTTGTCATGTTTTGTTTTGAAACAGTGTTCCGTTTCATGAAGAATGTGACTTTTAGTGATACATTCCATCATGATCACTACTAGTACCTCCGTGTCACTTTATGTGATATTCACACACTGCTGTACTAGATGCATTCCATCATGATCACTTCTAGTACCATCATGTCACCATACCACACTGCTGTAGATCAGTTTGCAGTGTAGGAGAAGACAAATTACCACTCAATGTCAGTCATTTTTTGTTTAGTATCTTTGTTCAGTCTCAAAATTAATGTGACCTTGTGATACATACCATCAGTATCACTACCTCCATGTCACACCACAAGTGCCATTCACCGCACTTTACTCTATGTCATCTAATTGGCAATGTGCTTGCAGTTTGCTCAAAGTGGCCAGTGATTGCTCTTTAGTGATAGTGTAAGTGAATCTTAGGGCGGGGTGGGTGTGGGACGGGTGGGGGCTTTAATGCCTGCCACATGTAGTCACCTGTTTCTAACAGCCAGTTTTCCATAGGTACCCTCAGATGAAAGCCATTCACTGTCCACTATATGGGGTCACCCTGTGGCTGAATGACCTTCATCTGGGGGCACCTGTGTGAGCCTGTATGTTGGAGGATATGACTATATGGGGCAGGCATCAAAGCAAACAAGATCCCCTTGCAGTATTGCTAGAGAGCAGCTGACCACTGAGAGAGACATGCAAACACCACCCATGACCACTGCAAGGATGGCAGCACACCATTATGGGGGGTGTGGGAGTGCCGCTTATTGGTCGCCATTCATTTCTTGTCATTTACTCCAGGCAGCTGGGCAAAGCGAAATCATAATCATCTTTAATATTTGCTTGTTGCATATTGTGTGTATGTGTCTATGTGTGGTATTCCACATTAGTGATCATGACTCTATATACATTACATCAGTGTCACTATTTCATCTCATGTGACATTTACCACATTGCACATCCTAGCTGGCAGTCTTAGTGAGAGCAATGTGTACTCACTCAAGATGTGTTGGTCATATCTGTTTTGTAACAGTGTTCTGTTTCATAAAGAATGTGACTTTTAGTGATACATTCCATCACGATCACTACTAGTACCTCCATGTGACTTTATGTGTCATTCACACACTGCTGAACTATATCATTTTGCAGTGTAGAAGAGGATAGATAGTCACTCAAAATGTGTTTTTGTCATGTTTTGTTTTGTATCAGTGTTCTATTTCATGAAGAATGTGACTTTTAGTGATACATTTCATCATGATCACTACTTATACCTCCATGTCACTTTATGTGACATCCACACACTGCTGTGCTAGATCATTTTGCAGTGTAGAAGAGGATAGATGGTCACTCAAAATGTGTTTTGTCATGTTTTGTTTTGTAACAGTGTTCTGTTTCATGAAGAATGGGACTTTTAGTGATACATTCCATCATGATCACTTCTAGTACCATCATGTCACCTTACCACACTGCTGTACATCAGTTTGCAGTGTAGGAGAAGACAAATAATGACTCAACATCAGTCGTGTTTTGTTTAGTATCTTTGTTCAGCTTCAAAATTAATGTGACTTTATGATACAGACCATCAGTATCACTACCTCCATGTCACACCACAAGTGCCATTCACTGCACTCTACTCTTTGTCATCCAATTGGCAATGCAGGATAGGAAAAGGGGGGGGGGGGGTAAAGAGACACATAGATATCAGTGTCACTGCAACCTCATCACTATCAATGTCACCCCAGAGTGTCTGTATGGAGCCATATTCATAACATCCTTTAACCAGAGGAATGGACAAATGCACCTCTACTTTCTTCTCCTTTCTCTCTTCTTCTCGTCTCCTGTTCTTAAAATATCTTTTCTTTCTATCTCTTTAATGAATTTGTCCTGCCCACCTGTAAGGTCAAACAGAGAAAAAGATCATAAGCTCTTAATTTAGCAAAACTTGGATATGTTTTCAGAGTACAGTCAGAACTTTAGATTCGAAACAACAAACAATCATCAATACTACTTAAAAATCTACCAGAATTGAGAAAATACCAGGATAACAGGAAACTCAAAATTCAATTTTCAGTAGATATGGATTCTGTTCAAAGGCAGAGTCTTAAGTTTACACAGAAATACTGAGCCTTAGATTTAAGAATCATTTAGGTTTAGGTGGAACAAGTTTGGGGTACAGTCAGTGATGGTAGGAGCAGCCCCTCACACGGTCTGATATAAGATCTGCCAGACTGTATCAACCTGTGCATTGTCCAACACCATGTGCACTGGGAAAAGGGACAGTACAACACCACTTCACTGGAAGTTTTTCAACATCATCCACCATCTAGACTGGACTGGATGCCTAGCAGACCACACAGCTTCCATCATGCCTCCACCACCTCTCCTCACTACTCCTCAACCATCGTCAACCTCCACCGCCACCACCACCACCCCTACCTCCACTACCACCACCTACCATCCTCCTGACAGCACCTACCATCAACACTGCAACAGTGACCATCTTACCATCCAAGGTTGCACCAACACTTCTCGCTGTCATTCTTCAGTTTGCATCTGTCATCTGCTTGAACACCACATCAGGGCAATGTCCACTGTGCGAAGATATCAAAAGTACAAAAGCAGGGTAGAGACTGGTGACATCTCATCGGTCCTTGTCATTTCATCTGATAACATCCATCTTGCAGTACATTTTAGCCATCTCCTGTATCACCAACATCGATGCATTCAGACGGCTGTCAATCTCGCTTAGATGTGGACTCACAGTTGCCCAGCTGCCAAGTAGTATGTTCTTGCCAAATTTAATATGATTTTCATACTGAAGTTTGGCAGTATGGTTTCAACCTTTTCAGCACATTGCCAATTTGAAGATTTAGTGATCAGTTGACCCTTATTGTGCTTTAAAACATCATTACGAAGGGAATTATATAATCAGTGAATGCCCAAAATGGATTGAACTTGTGCAGATATGTATGCTTTTTCATGTGATATTTTATATAAAAAAAAAAATATAGCACCAAACCACATAGTTTGTGGTCCTTGGTCTCAAATGGTTAAACCAGTATGTAACCATGCAAGCATTGTGTATGCCAGTGAGTGTATACCGTACAACGTTGTCGTAATCAAAGTTGCACTACGCTGCTGCTGACATTGGCATGTGTACATGTACAGTATATATTTTTATTTGAAAATACTGCTTTCTATGCTGAGCACAAATTCTGTGTTTTGCCATAACAGGTTGGGAGTTCACCTTACCATCAACCAACACTGAGGGCTGACACACCAGAGGGTTGCAGCATTCATCAGCTCAGAGTAGCACAATCACCATCATGTGTTGTTCTTGTGACCTGTGCCAAGGCCTCTACCTGCTGTAGCAACCATCTCCACAGCACCATCTACAGTCTCTCCCCATGATCTGGGAGAAGTCGTCAACTTGTAGGAATTGAGCGCCACACCCACCCCACTACTTCAATCCCCAAACCGTGTCACAGTGACCCAATGATAAAATAGGGAAATTTGCTGTGCAATACTTTGTTGTCAAGGAATAACCACAATTCCATTTGATTGCAATGATAACAAAAATTTAGATGAATCTACAATTATGATATGAGATTTACATTTACAATGAGATATTTATGATGAGATTTAATTTTACAATGAGATATTTATAATGGGATTTACACTTTCAATGAGATATTTATGAGATTTATATCTTTAAGTTGATTTTTAAGAAATCATGAAAATGATGACAATGTGCAATACTATGTGACAATCCGATTATGATAGGAAGAAAAGTGTACCACACACTCCACTACAACACAACACCTCAAACCTGCAAACCCAGATATAAATGCCACAATTATTCATAGTTCAAGGAGTTAGGAATATTGTGATGCAATCATGAATAACAATTTATTGAATTGAATTATGATGATCTGATATTGAAATATTTTGAGGAGACTACTGATATTGAGATATTTTTGATGATACTTCTGAGCATGAAGCCAGATATGATGAAACCTGCAATGTGTTAATCAAAACCAGATAGGCATTATAGTGCAACCATGCACTCCACAACAACAATATAACAACTTACCAGCAAACCCGGATATAATTGACATAATAAAATCAGCAAATCAATGGTATTGTATTGAATATTATGGTGAATATCTGTTTTGAGAAGTATAGGTCTATATATCAAATAAAATATTAAAAAAATTGAAAATCATCGATCCCACCCTGTATTTGATTTACATGTAAGAGTGATTCGTTTCCTTCCCATTGCATGAAAACCCTTTAGTATACTTCTATTTTTTCACTCAGAATCATTAGAGAGGTTATAAATTAGTTGAACAGGATTGCTTGTTGCATGTAAGGTGATTGATAATGAGCTTGGTGTATTAATTCATCAGCCATTGTGATTGCACGATTGCTTGCTTGCACAGGTGTATGAACAGTCAATATATTACATAATATGAGGTGATTATGATTTCCTGCATGGCAGAGTGATTATATGATAAGTAAGTTCATGGCTAATTACAGCAGGTATGATTGACTGATTTATCCACATTATTTGTAATTCTTATTTTTGTCTTGATTGAGTGACAATTTTATTGATCCATGAGTCACTTCCTGATTGATATAAAACTCACTTTTCAAGAAATTGAGTGATGGTGAGTCATTTTCTGACTGGAAGAGTGAATGCACAAATGAGTGACCGAATCTGAGAGATGCAAAACTTTGCTTTCAATCAGAATATCGCTCTTTATGTGTGTAAAATTATAAGTTTTTAAAAGGTTTCCCCTCCAAATCACTGTCTCTTTCTCCCTCTTTCACCCAATTCCACTTCCACTTTCACCCTCTTCACAAGTATCCTCCATCCTACCAAGTCCTCTTCCTTTAATACAAATCCCACCCTGCTCTTCCCTTCCCATTCTTCCTCACGCATTCTCATATAATAGTTAATGCAATTCTGATTTTTTACTTTAAGGAAAAGTAATCACATGCAGTACATTTCCCACCAAAGACTATTGTGGTGTATCACATATATCCTGTCCTCAGCACTCAAGAATTTGCTCCTCCGAATGATAAAGTATAAGAAACACATTTGTATTGAATATGTTCAGTAAACTAGCATCTTATCATCTAACTGTTGGGAGCTCTTAATCTGATTATCAAGATTTACAAGTATCTGCCGCAAAACAATCGCAAATCATGTGATCACTTCTTCTTCAGACTTTGGAAAATTAAAAATTTTACCCTAATGCCACAATCTGCAATGAATGAAGAGCACAAACATCCAGTTGTTTTAGCATTCAGTTGGGTCTAATATGTGTAAAACAATTTTATACAAATAATACATCTGTATTAAAACATACGAATACCTTACTTTCAACAAAACTGTCCAAAGTTGTAATACAACACTGGCCATCAATTGTTGCAAGTTCTTCTAAATTCCTTTCACAGAACAAGTACAATGTGCAAACATAATTTTATTTCGAAATAATGCAAATGAATGGACTTGCATACTTTAAACAAAAACGTCTGAATTGAATCTACATTATGAACCACAGCATTTTACATGAAATGTATCTCCATATTACTGCACGTATATGTTGTTTACCGATTGGTTTAAAAGTCACCAAAGATTTGTCAGCAATACGTCACTGAACATGCACCATACTGAGGGTTATATTTAAACAATTACCCCTTTTCAGAAAATTGTGTTTACTTTTTAGTGCCTACCTGTGTGTTCCACTTATTTTGAAAGCTGTGAAACTGAAAGGTTTACATTTTGCAGAAAGGATTGAAACCTATCTTATAATAAACACATTATTTGGGAAGTAAAATGAAACATTAGATATAGTTTCCTTTCATTGTCATATTAAATAATTTCAATACAGTAAAATATATCCAGAAGACAGACAAACAAAATCATGTTTACTCTGAAGTGTATATTTGGGTGTAAAATTGATTAAATTGACACAGTTGCACTTTGTCAAGATCTGAAAAGTCACAAAGAAAGTATCTAATACTTGACTGTAACTAAGCACACCAAGTCAGAGGTAAACAACAGCCGCATGATCAAATGAAGTACAAAACCTGTCTACATTGTTCAAGTATGCCTGACATATCAGCTACTGTTCTATTCCCCTTTTGACTGAACAGGAGAAATAAATCTGTATTTCATAGATACACAATGCTCTTATTACAGAAAGGTACATATGCTTCAAATAAATAGTTCTGTACTTGTATTGCACTTCAATGGAATAATATGTCACATTTCAAATGATGTATTGCACTGATGTGGACAACAATTTGATAACTCAAATGATTAGTAGTAGGCTCCTTGTATATGACATCCACTAACAAGTGCGCAGCATTTACAGACAACAACCTGTGTCAAGATCCTGTCATATCTTATACAGTACACCCATGTTTGGCTAACCTACCCTTTTACAATACTGCTTTAAAGTTTCAAACAATAGTCATTACAACAATGATATTAACATCATATAGCAAAACAAAATCCATTAGAGTATTTATCAAAAGGTAGCAGACAAAAAGTGTGCAATGTTGAGAAACAGCGCAAAAGCTCAGTCACTCGTAGCATACATACATAGGTTATTGATCTAGTAGTACGTACTTGAAAATCATATTTTCTGCAGCTTTTATCAACCCCCTCCCCCCCCCCCCCACCCCCCGTTCAAATATTTCTCAATAAAGGGAGAGGGTTACTGCACCTTGTCAATTTACACATCTTTCCTCAATGTTGACATTTAAAAAATAGCTAAAAATGTCATGATTAGACAAGTAGAAGGGATTTCAACCTTTTAGAAAATAGGGACAACCTCATATGGAGAAGTATGAATATGATGAACAAATTACAAAACATATGCATGATGATCAGGTCATGGCTGCTACAAATCCACATGGAATTTAATATGTTAGATTGGACAATTTCTACATATGAATTGAAGGTATTGCATCTAAACACTGATTCAATAGAGGTTACTCTTTCCAAAGCATCGTACATACCCCATACAACACTCCTTTTACATCATTCTGTTGATTATTTGAATGAATTGTTATGTGTACTGGTGTGTACAGTTATTTTAATGTGAAATTAAGGGAAACATGGTAATTGAACACACCTTATAGCCTGTTATACGAATACAGGATGTTATACAAATTTACATTCCACATACTAAGAATGTTGCTATATGATTGGTCAAGAGTTGATCACGTGATGAGGCGTAGTTTTTCCTATCAGATCACCTGAGAATAAAAGTTCGTTACACTCTAGGTGATAGTACTTTTTGGTTTCGCTTATCTCTTCACTCCTCACAGTCCTAATGCGCGATTAATATTTTTAGTACGTGCTTAATAGAAGTGCGTTACACTCGGATTATCAGTTTTATCTCAAAGCAGACGCTGCCGCGGTGCGCAGTTTTGCAAATTTGTGGTTATAGCGCGCTGTGCACCGCGGGCGTACGTACAAAGCATGTAAGCCTTCCATTTCCCCACACAGTATTTCAACAAAGCAAGTGTGCAATTCTCTACCATCTCGTACCAAAATTGACCTAGAATTTCACTTTCCTGTATTTTATTAGAATTATGAAGGGTATTCTCGGAGGATCTATGTTCTCACCGATACCGCACAGGTAAGCGAATTTCGATTAGTTCTTGCTTTTCCGACAAAATCTTACGAATTAGCGTCACTATGGCATAGTGTTCGTTGGAATTTGTAGAGTCTATATCGCAACGTGCACAAAGGAGTGTGTATGTATGTACACGTACATACAACTACATGTACCAGCAGTGCAAGCCTTCCATTTCCTGGTACATTTCCCCACACAGTATTCCACCAAAACAAGCTGTGCAATGGTCTATCACCTCGTACCAAAATTGACCTAGAATTTCACTTTCCTATATTTTATATGAATTATGAAAGGTATTCTCGGAGGATCTATTTTCTCACCGATACCGCACAGGTAAGCGAATTTCGATTACTTCTTGCTTTTCCGTCAAAATCTTACGAATTAGCGTCACTATGTCATAGTGTTCCTTGGAATTTGTAGAGTCTAAATCCCAACGTGCACAAAGTCAATTTGCTTCCGCGTTTCGGAGCGTCGCGTGAATATGAAACCAAAATGTACGATCATGTAGCTGCTTTTGTACGTTAAATTGTCATTTATTTCATAGATTGTTGGTATCAGATGTGGAATATAAAGCAAATAATCAACTTTTGGTTTCAGGCAATGAGATGAACTATCACTTCCTCGGCGATCTGAATGTATACGCTATCTTTCCTCGGCTAAAAGCTTTGGAAAGATGGCTACATCCAGATCGCCTCGGAAGTGATAGTTCGTCCCATTACCTTCACCGACGTTGATTATTTGCTTAACATACCTCCTTCAGCTGGAGACTAGTAAAATCTATCTGCAATTGGTGCCTTTGATTGTCTTTATTTCCTTCAGGGCTGAGAAGGAACTCACAACTCTTATTACTACCCTCTTCTTCTTCCATTCATCTATTGATGGGGGCCGGGAGGGGGGGGGGCAACTAAAAACTAAAGCTAAAAACAGTTTGTGGGTTAAAAAGGTAATAGATCATTTGTCTTCTTTTCACGCTTTTGTTTTCTTTTTCTTTTCTTTGACACAGTAAGTGGGTAAAATATGCTGAAAGAATACAACCCCCTGGGGTTACCAAAAAGTTAATTACTTTGTAAATAGAATACAAATATATACAGCTTCAAGAAAAGCCAGTGAAATCTATCCGCAAGAGGTGACTTCAACAGTATTTTTTTCTGAGAGGTGTAGCTCCAAAGAAAATCAAAGATGACAATCGAAGACAGTGGTGTCTTGAGCTGAAGGCAGTATACATTTGTTTTATATCCCTGGTCGAGACTTTATGATGGACCAAGCAGGAAGCAAATTATTGCAATTCCCAAAGATTCCTCTAATGTTAGTATACAACTATTTCATGATCATGAGGGATCTTGTGGAATCTGTTTGCACCCGAGGTTAAGTGGAGGGTGTGTCGTACTATTTTCCCCCGAGGCCCCAGGGAAAATGGTACCGCACGTCCTCCACTTCACCAAGGGGACCAATAGATTCCACAAAGATCCTGAATAAAGATAATGAAATATTTGTTTTATATCCTTCATTGATATTTTTTGTTCATTAATTGAATCCGTACCATCAACCTTGCGATATGCTCTACGCTCCGAACGTTAGGAGCCCGATTCAAATGTTTTTTTTATTTCCTGCGGCTTGAGCAGACCAACAGAAATTCAAGTTGCACCTCGGCCGCAACACCGCATGAGTTCCACTAGCACACCCAATAATTTTCCGCTAAAACACAAAAAAGCAGCTGGAAAGAAATGTATTGCATGGATTTTGTGCATTTACCCGGGATGAACCAATATCGAGACAGAAGGAAAAGGGCCACTATTTTTGTAATGACGTCACAAAATAATCTTTTTCTTCCCTCTGAGCTTCTTCAGTTCTATATAGTTCACTCATTTATAGTCATGTGACACACTTTTAACCAAAAATGAGTGATATAATTGTAATTATAATTGTAAATACAGAGGAGCCACTCATTTTTTGTTTCTGCGGCTTGAGCAAAACAACAGGATTTCATGTTGCACCTCGGCCGTATCACTGCTAGACTTTCCCGAGCGTCCAATCCTGCCTGCTATAGCCCAAAAAAAGAAGCTGAAAAAATTATCAGGTACATTGTGTGTGTTGTGCTTAATACAACAGAGATGCAGGGACATTGAAAAGTACTATCCGCCCTCTGAGCCCTCCGACATCACAAATAGTACTTTTTAGCCCTCCGAAAATGTGACGTCAGAGGGTTCGGTTAATGCTTATGTTAGCTTAGTGAAGCATTTACATTATGATATACACCAGTCCTTATGTCATAAAAAATGTGGCACATGCTCTTCTTTAATAATCTTGACCATGTTGACAAGTACGGTTGTTTGTTTTCTTTCCCATTATTGTGATTTAATGATGATGTCAATTGGTTGCTTATTGTACATTCTACAAACCAATTAGAATGCACTTCTCTCACAAAACAACAACTGTAGTCAGGGTTTGTCCACCATGGACATCAATTATAATTGCCTTTGCCATAATGACAGTCCCAAAGAGTCCTTTACAGTCTCTTGTCTGTCTTCGACAAAGTGGGTATGTAAACGTCACTTTGTGTACAAATATTTCTGCTCTTTTGCGTGGGAAAGCATCAAGAGTAAACAGGTAACAAGCAGCCACAGAGCAAAATATGTCTGTGTGACCATATCTGAACTTGTGCACAAGGAAACCTGGGTATGTGAGATGTGTGTGTTGGCTTAGCATCTAATGCAGCAGCGGCACGTGAAGAGTGAAGGCTACACAGCGTCCACTGCCTGGTCCAAGTCAATATCATCCAGATAGGACATCATGTTGGCCCCAATGTTACGCAACATCACCCTCTCCATCTCCATCCCATACAGCGCCTGTCTGCCCTGCTCACTATGGATGAGGGCGGCTAGGCTTGTTGCCCCAGGTGACCCCTCCATGTAGTCATCCTCATCCTCCAGCGAGTCTATCCTCCTCTTGTGTTGATGTGGGCGGTGCTGCTGGTGTTGTTGCTGGTAGTGGTAGTAGCTGCAAGGCATGTTGACCAGCATATCTCGCTGGGGGTGTCTTACGAGGGGAGCCCCGCCCATCTGAAAAGAACACACATGTGGGTGGGGCCTGACCTGCTGCCCCACCTCTGGTTGGTAGATGCACCCTCTGCTTCCTTCACAGGTGTAGTAGGTGTCCCCACTATTGCCTGGGGTGTCGTCAGTCTGGAGGGGGGAGGCTGGGCGATGGATGTCCCTCAGGGCTAGCCTCATGGAGCTGGAGTCCAGCTTGGGTGGCCGGTCCTCCAGCTGCTCCATCTCTGCTGTGTCCATCTCAATGGATTGTGCCCCTCCTTCCTCCATGCTGCTTTCTGCATAGGAGCAGGATATATTTCACACATAGATATTCGGTTTACTAGTAATTTAGTCTCAATTCAAGATTTAGATCCATGATTGGAAAGACATTTAGAAACAGTTTTAATCTTCATTATAATCCAACCCTAATACCTACATTCTCCCTTTGGCTCCCCAGCAATCCCATCTGATACTTCTCAACATAATCAAAGGGCAATTCTTACGGATAATGGTCTCAGATTTAAACAAACAAAAACTTTTTGATCCATCTTTGGAAAGACTTTTAGAAAAATTGTATAACTTTTCATAATCCTCCCCTCACACCCCCCCCCTCCAGCTTTCCAACAATCCCCTCTGAATCTGCTGTACAGAATTGATAGGTACCTCATATGTGTTATGGCTCCATGTTTTGAAAGATATTTGGAACAGTAAAACCCTTCACCCTTCATTAAAATTGCATATATGCCAATGATGCATGTTGGCACATGCAATGTGCACACACACACACACACACACACACAAACCAAAGAGCAAGCAAAGGAGTAAGCACCAACCTCTCCTGCTGCCCCGTCTGCTCCCAGCATCGTCCCCTCTGAAACGGCTGTAGAGCACCGGTGGGTAACGCTTGGTGAAGACGTGGTACAGACCCAGGTACAGCAAGCCAGACAGGCCCACCAGAAAGGCAGAGGCACGGAACAGGTTGCGGCCACCAAAGCGGTCATACACCAGGCCCCCCAGAAGGGTTCCCAGCCCCTTCCCTGTCATAAACAAGACACAGGAATTGATATTGTGAAGGCAATATATGGTCCACCCCTCCCCTCTCATGAATAAAACACAGGAATTGACATTGTGAGGGCAATATATGGATGGTGGTTGATTGACAGGTGTTTTTTATATTTGCAACACATAAATTATCATAAAAAATCACATATCCTTAGCTGCAATAATATGGTAAAAAGTATTTTTTTTACCAGAAATTACATTTGAGGGGTCTTTTCTCCCCTTGACAAGACAATACAATTCCATGATTGAATAGCTCTGTAATTAAGTTAATATCTTCATGAGATGTGAACTCAAAGCCCACTCACTGGCTTCATAGATAATTATTAATTGTATTAACATAGAGCACAGAGAAACCCATAGAATGACCCACAACTAATTCATGTTTCGTACTACTGTTTTCATATCTTAATCAGATAAGAATTCTAATCAACTTAATGATGATGTCCAAAATATTTGTTTGTATGAATAAAACAGGCATACAGCACATAAAGGTCTTGAAATGACAAAATATATCACTTTGTTTAGACATTATAGAGGCTATAAGGTTTTGTTTTGGTGAATGAGTTTGTTTAGTTAACTCTTTCAGTACTAAGCACTGATAGCCTCATATCAATAGCAGCTATGCTTGCTGCCTATGGGACTTGACTTGAGGCAAGAACCTACCAAACCCCATGTGCACACTGGTGAAGACTGCCTGTAGAGTTAAGGCCAGACCCGGTGGGGCGTTCTGGTTTGCATAGGAGGTGCACGCAGCCCAGGACAGTCCATACGTGATGCCATGCAGAAGCTCAAAGGGGATGACGGCCCAAGGGTTCACAATGAGGGAGTACCCCAAGAAACGAACGGTGTAGCAAAACAGGGCAAAGCATAGTGCTCCAATGTGTCCCGTGAAACGGATGATCCTGTTGGAGAGAAAGAGGAACGGTACCTCTGCGATGCACGTGAGGGTCAGAGTCAGCCCCATGAGTGTGTGAGACGCGTGCAACTCCTGGAGGAATGGGAAGAGGAAGGTCCCAATGACCCCAAACCCCATACCCAGAACACATACAGTCACCAGGAACCCCAGGATCTGGGGCTTGCGGATGAGGCGAGGCACGCTCTGGCACTGCGCTTTGATTGACGTCTGAGACGGGAAGACGATGAAAGTGGCGGCAACCATGGCTGCTAGCATGAAGCCAAGGAACAGGTAGTAGGCTGGGTCAAAGTGTGCCACATTGTGGTCTAAAACGCCTTGGCTGGCGTAGTGGTCGATCAGGATGCCTGAAATGAGAGCAAACGCCCCCCAGCCAAAGGCACCCCAGATGCGCTGCTTGCCATAGTCATCGTGTTTCTGCTGCAGAAGCTCCATGGTGGTGGAGTGCAGGATGGGAGACGTAGTGCACATGAAAGCCCGGCTGAACAGCACCAGGATGAGCAGCAGGAAAAAGGTGTAGAGGAAATCAGGCTCTGCCACCGGCATGGGGGTTGGTGATGCAACACTACCATCATGACAGTAGCAGGAAAAAGAACTGGTAGATAGGTTGAGTGGTGATGTCAATGATACATTGACTGTTGAAGGGCTGCCCCATGGTGTCCGGTTATTGCTTGAGCACTGTGCATCACCAACATTATTCATTCCTTGGATTCCCAGTTTACAATTGTAACAAGAAAACACACTTTCAAATGACAGACAATCATGCAATTCTCCAGCGAAATCGTCACCTGTCGTATTGCACTTCGTAGTTCTGTTGTCATATGCCTTCTCAGGTTGCAATAAGCATAGTGCTTGACCACAGAAAGGAGCGCTGCCTGAGCTCAAATTCCCTCCATTTGCATTCCTTTGCCACTCACACGAAGCACTGTTGTTAAGAGCTTGGCAAACATTGCCACAGATACCGAGCCAAGAGTCACTTTTGTCACCCCCTATTTCCATGAGCATATTTGCGCTTGAGTTTGATGATGAAAGATCTGTCATGTCAGTCACGTGCAGATAGTCTGTAGTCCTGAGGTGAGGCATGAGTTGTGTTTGTGCAGTGAGTAACTGCATGGTGGTATTTGCTGCTGCCGCGGAGGATGAGGAGGAGTCAAAGGCTCGCAGGGAGGACGGGACAAAGAAGGTGCCAAACAGGAAGACTGTAGCGCCCCCTATGGCGGCAATGAGGACAGAGCGGTGCGTGTTGAGGCTGTCTGCGATGCTGCCCCATAGGTGAGTGAAGATGAGGGCAAGGAGGGGCTCAAGGCCCCTAATGAGGCCGATCTGGGTGGGGGTCAGGCCCAGCTGCCCCATGTACAGCGGCAAGTAGGGCACCAGACTCGCCAGGCCTGCCAAGGAACACCAAAGGAAAATATCATTAGTCATTGTTTTGTATTGTTTATTGTGTTATTTGCAAATGGCCTGTATGTGAATGAACTGCCATTTAATTATCCCTGTTCTTATAGATCTTGAAGTCAGTTTCATGGGACAACTATTAAAATTCTTAATTTTGCAATAAGTTAAATCATATCATGTTAATATTATTGTAATTTACATATACATTTATGTATACATATTGATTTTGCTTAGTCAGTCAATGTTGAATTAACATCATTTGCTGCTTCTTTTTCTAATGACAGGACTTACGTAAATCATTCACACAAATTACCCAAGGAACGATTGTTACCTATTGATCAATAAAATCAATAGGTATGATGTATAGGGCTTAAAACGAAATGTAGGGCTATGTTGCATATAGGTTTTCAATCATTTTAACTTCACTACCATGGCAACAGCCAATGAGCTTTCATTATTGCACCAATTGCCATGGTAGTTATCATTGATGGTAAGTTACTATAATTGAAAAGCTATATGGGCCTGTCTACAGTAATGGGTACATTTCTGTTACATTTACTGTAACATTTGAATAAATCTCTTAAATTTCAATTATTTTTTGTGTGTGTCTTAAAAAAACCAGCCAATGATAATAATAAAATATCAAAGAAATATATTGATTTTCACTTTACAAGGTTTTGTATGCCTCAGAAAATTTGCCCTGTACAAATTTGCCACAGCATGTTAGTAACAGACAGCCGACTCTGTAATACACTTGTCTGTGCGGTTACCACTGTGATATGGCAAATATGTACAGGCTTAGTAAACTATATTACTATATATAAATATATAATAATGAACATTCAGAGCAGGATTTTAGCTGAAGTTATTTTGGAGGAAATGAATTCAACACTCTGTCATATTTTGATGGTGCAAGGTGGTCATAATTTCAAATGATTCAATTGTGCCAAAAAATATCACTTTACTGTAGACAGACCCATATGCAACATGGCCATTAACATGTTGATGTCTTTTTAGAGTGCCATGTGTAATGTTAATGAAAAGACTATTAGGCAAAGTAGATCCATGGATAAGTATGGTGATGCAATGCAATGCTATGCATGCTGAAGTCAACTTGAGAGAATCAGTTTCTAAATCGACTTATATACCTCACCTCGATAATCCTGTTTCCTAATTGGCTGACAGGCATGAATTAGTTTTAACCATCCCCTTATTTGCATAAATATCAGTCAATAGTACATTTACTAATTTGCATAAATAGTGGGAAATATTATTTTATTTGTATAAAAAGTAGTCAATAGTACTTTAATCAACATGAATTTGCATAAGGGGCAACCACCTTGTGCTTGAGTCAGCTGTCTAACATAACTTTACAATGCTTTTTGCAAGATAAATACTATGACTAATGAATGTGCATGTGTTACATATACGTACCATGATGGATTTGTGATTTTAGTATCATTTTGCGATAACCTAGTGCCTGTAGTTTTAACCATACCGCTTAGAGCAGTCTCTATTTGTATACTATGTCTCTATAAAAGTATAAGCAAAACACAAGGTTAGAGCTTGAACTTAACATAAAACTTGAACCTGTTTTTGGTACTGCTAGCAGCTAATGTAGCTGATCCAAATGAGAAGGCTAATGAACTGGGTTTTTTTGTTTATGCTATTGTCACATATCAAAACATTAAAGAAAGAGATACAATGGAAGGTAGTGCACACAAATATTTTGTGTGCAGTAGTGAGTCTTTTTTCACACTGTGCACATCCTCCTCTGCGTGAATAAAATGTCTGTTCAATGAATTTATATCCTGAAAGTCGATACCTAAGTCTGGCATTTGCTCTCCTGTCCAGCTGCTTTTCAATTATGCTCTCCTTGATGAAACATTGATTGACATTTTCTGGGGTGAGAGTGGTCTTCGGTGGAGTGCGGCTCTGTCAAAACATGTGTGCGCTGGAAAGTGGGGTAATGTGTGTACGTTTTTGACCTTTCATTGCAAATGTCAATTTGTCAGGTTGGATGACAATTGTAGAGACTTAAAAAGGGGCCTTATAACTGGATCTCTTGATTTAGGAAGTGGAAGAGAGGGAGAGGGAGAAGAAGAAAGAGACAGAGATAAATAGAGAGAGAGAAGAGAAGGAGATCAAGTAAACGAAGAGAAAGGAAAGAGAAAGTGTGGCAGAGAGAGAGAGAGCTAAGGGGTGAATGAAAGAGATACAGAGAGATAACAGAATGACAGACAGATAAGAATAGAGCAAACAAGATGGCTTTATTGATTTTCTACAAGCTCATGTTGCTTTATTATAGTTAAGTTCATAATGTATGCTCGCTCGAAAGGAAGATCTATCTAAATTCAATTTACGATCTCATTTCTCCTACAAAATAAAATCAGAAATAAAGAGCTACTTTGTAAGATAACTTTTATAACCATGCTCAAAGAAGATAAACATACAATAAATATATAATGACTGTTTTTCACTTAAGGCTTTCCATTTCATAGTGACTTAGCCATTGAGCACTTCAATCTTTTATATCTATACTGCTACATTTATGTGTATAATACATAACAGTATATAACAAAAACATGTCAGCAAAATCTTTTCAAATAAGCAGCCTAATCCCAACAATCCAGGTTCATGACATTTCAAAATTTGATTTCATGGTATCTTTGCATAGAAACAAGCTACTAACATCCTACACTGCCTCCATACCAATTGAGGGGAATCCATAGAGTAAGCATATTACTGAGCCAATTCATTTTGGTTGTCAACCCTTATTAACGTTAACAATAATGAAATTCTGTATTTTCACTGTGCGTGTGCATAATTCCCACTGAGCCACCAGCCATACATCCATCCATCATTCTTTATGGTTATAGGGCATTCATACAGCTCATCCTCTACCTTATAAACTCATCAGGAATTCTTGATTAGGAGTAGCTGAATTCTGATGACAAAAGTGTAAGTAATACAGTACACACATTCTATTTTTAGTTTGTCTTGTATACACATATTTTGCCCTCAACTTTCACAATAGTTGAATCTCTATTTCTGTACATGTAAAGTATGTGTCACTGTTGCAACATTGTGCAAGTGAATATACTTTATAAAGTTATGTGTAATTGTACATTACCAGCAAAAGAGGACAGTTTCTCATGATAGATATGAAGTGAGAAAGTGTATTTGTTTACGGACCCTTCTCTCCATTTAACATTTAATCTATTTTTTTTTAATGTTTGCTTCTTTCAGTGTGTAATTGTTTACATGTACGTTGTATTAAATTTCAAATCCCTTTAAGTAACTTTACCAGTATCTGCCACTGTTGTCATATTGCACTGGTAGAGAAATGTATACTCCCATAGAATACACTATTGTGTGACATATATTGTGAAATCCTTTTTCTTTATGCCCTGTTTACTGATTTTTTTTTTATAAATCAAATAAAACAAAATCAGTGACAAATACTTTGTCTGGTAGGCCTAGCTACTTCAATGGAAAGTCACTGTATGTTTAAAACATTATACAGCTGTCATAAATGGATTCACTGATGATGCAAGTCCAAACCATGCTATCAAACAATAATAGTGAATTTTAGTGAAATGCCTTTCTGGGGTAACCTAGAATATAAATAAAGGCATACGTACACTAGTTACTATTAGCATGCTCCATTCTTCAACATTCAATCACAGGATGGAGCATGTTACCCTCATGTACAACTGGGTGCATGCCTACAAACAAATTCCTAAATAATGTGTTTTACAAAGAGAAACTACATATCCCTCTCGTCGTTGGAATCGACAAGCACACATTTCACTCCTTCCCTATACCAGCACACATTCTGCTCTACAGGAGTTGTACTTATTTTCATTGCAGAGGTGTATGTCTGCAGAATTCAGGGATAACTACCAACTCTGCACATGTGGTGCTAGGTTCAGCATATGACAGGGAGTCAGTGACATGCAGGCTTGCTGCGATGGAGCACGTTCCACCAGGTTTGTTCCATGCCCAACACACCCTACAACACGCCGCAGCACAGACTCACGGCAGAATGTGTCAACAAAGCAACCTATGTACAGGAGTAGTCTCTCTTTGCCCTCAGGCGTTGGTATTGAGGGGCAAACACTGTTTGCAATGCGCTTGGGCAAGAGGGAATTCACACGGCTATAGTAACAGTGACGGCATGCAGCGCAGTGTTTGGCCTGTTAACAAGAATGTATTTTATTTGAATAAAAAACTCAATAGTGTGTACTCATGGTCATCATATTTGATTCATAGTTCAGCATGCACTTACTGATGTCCTGAATATTGCGTTGACATGACATTCATGCATGCCATATCAATATCCAGCATTGATAGCATGCTGTACATGCAGGATTTGGTTTGATGAGATTTTGTTTCAATAGCAAACCCAATAGTGTGTACTTTGAGCATTCATTTATTTGAGTAATTGCTCCACAGTTTAGAACTTATTTCTTATGCTCTTCATCTGAACATTCAAGCAATACCCCATTTAATCTCTGCCACTCACATTTGTGAACTAGAAGCACCAATTAATAGCGCTGGAGATTGTCATGACAAACAGAATGTGATGTTTGAATGGACATTCAGTCAAAAAGAAGATTAATAGTCAAAAGATGTGTTCCTCATTAATGCATCATTAATTATATATTTCTATGAAATAACTTCCTTTTTAATGCTAAATATGTTACTCATTGCAGATAAATCACCAGTGACAATTGTTTGTCTCGAAGTGTATGGTCTACAAGAAATCTAAAAAGATCACGTTTCGTGTGCCGCTGCAACACTTTGTCAGGTGCGATACAAAATTGTAGTGAGTAGGGGTTTAAATACCCTTTGGTCAGTGCGGTACACTAACCGAAAACCCACTCCTGAACTTCTTTTTTTTTTTGTAATACAAATGCAGAGAGCTTGCTAGCTTACTTCATCTGTTAAATGTAATTCCCAGTCTCCCCTTCATGTTGAACCAGCAAGGATGACTCAAATATTCAACCATATCCATTGCAATCCCTAATAATGAGTATTATTCACGTCAAAAAACAATTATGGTTTATAAACGGGTTCCTTTTCCTGCACTACTTGAAAAATTGACAGGTATAATACTGCTGTGTGCTTGCATATACTTCATGATTTTTTAAAACATCACAGAATCTAAATTTAGAGACTGTGTAAAAGATGCCTGGTGTCAGCTCAAGTATGAACTGATCATTATGTATTCATGCAATAGGAACTTCCCTACGGGGAGTAGACTGGATGTGGACAAGGGTTCACTTTCTTGTTCAAAGTCTCTGTGCATTCCTTTGAAAATAAGCATTCCCTTGGCAAACATCATAATTAATACAGGAAAAAATAGTGTGCAGATGTATGCACATGTATGTACATGCACAATCTTTTTACAGCTCATTTACTTTCGGGACTTTCTCTCTTTCCTAAACAGTCTAGTCCTTTGGCTAACAAATGAATCATAATAAAGGTACAAAAGATATGTAAATCGATGTGCATGCATGTGCAATCTTTATGCTATTCATTAACGTGGGGTATATTATCTCTTTCTTTAAATGTCCAGTCAGGACAGATGGTTTGATAACTTTTTTATATTTATTTGTTTCCTCTTCATTGTGGAATTTCATTCCACCATCAGATTCCTATAGTCATTTACATCGATATCATGTTGAAAATGTACTGTAACAACACTGTTTCCTATGACAGAACAAGTGCCCAGATGCATGAACGCTGTAGGAAATTATGTTGTAGCATTCTATACAGAACATATTACCATAGAAATCTAGTGCCAGAAAATGCAAAAATTGTCAGATGTATCAGAGTTTTAACTGCCCATTTGACCATGCCTCTTCAGCCAGCCCCAGACCCCTTTTTTCTACCTCCATCTCTCTGTTTACCATCTCCTACAGGGCCCCATTCACCTACCATCTTAATTCATCCCTTTATTTGCCTCTGAATATCTCTACTTCCACTGACAGTGGCTATCATGTAAAGTGACAGCCTCCCACACATAGATTACACCCTTAGGCTAATTCTTGATGCTAGGTTCTCTTTAGCTTCTGTGACTGTTTTCCGGGAACTGGATACACTTCAAAGACCCATGCAGTGCATAAAAATGTACTGATAATGGCTTCCTCATGTCAACTGTTTTTTTCTGTAAAGAAGACTAGTTGAAAAAGCTCAGTACAATTATTTGTAGGATGGGCATAAATTGTCTTTTGTTTGGGGTGGATGAAACACACACATATTCACACACAAACACACACACACACACACATATACAGACACGCCCTTTCCTCCTACCTTAAAACATTTCTCCTTAATATCATGTACCCTATAGTCACATGTATACATTGTGATGAATGATGATTCACAGGAACTCGTTATGCTGAGCAAACTACTTTTCAGAATTACATTATTCACACTCCCATGCCTATAACATGTAACACCATCTTAGATGGACTACTAATGCTCTACAAATTAAAGTTCAGACAACGCAATCAGAAGACTCACCGGCTAAATGTGTGAAATATACCGCCTTCACGGGCAGCAGCGCCCGGTTGACACGAATCGTCATAGTGGCGGTGCTCCCAGCGCTACCCCACTCCCTGTCTGGTTCTGTCCGGTCCGTTGATACGTTTATTAGTTTCTCTGGGCGCTGGGGCACTCTGGTTTTCATAGCCCCGGGTAGCATGTTGGATTATGAGCACCTCTGTCCTGCAGCCGCATTCTTTCCTTGCGCTATTCCGGGTTGGTTTTTCTGCCCTGGCACTGCCTGAGGAAGTTCCGCAATACTCATTCTTCCATCTGCATGTTGGGAAATGTATTGATGGAAGATGAATGAAGACACATCAGAGGAGGGGCGGAAGAAGACGTCTTCAAATGCAGCATTGCAAATACAATAATTCTTTGTGATGGGATTGAGATAGAGATAGAAGAAGCAAGGAACACGTAGAAGCATATGTTATCCAACCACACAGGATGAGGAGGAGAAATAAAGAGGGAGAGGATTGGGAGAGGTACCCCAGCTAGTAGGAGAGAGGAGAGGAAAAGGGATGAAGAGAAGGGGAGAGGGAAAGGGAGGAGGGAATGTTGAAGCACATTGCCCATGTTTGAAGGAGAGGTGGAGGGGAGAGTGAGATACGCAGAGGGAGAGAAGGAGCAGGGGTTATAGAAGCATATTACATAAGATTACAAGAGAGAACAGAGAGAGAGAGAGAGAGAGTGAGAGGAGATAAATATCGTGCATTCAATGTGTCTAAGGAATTTAGCCAATGCCTGACTTCTGAATATAGATAATATAAAAAAATATATGTAGCATTTCAATATGGAACTCTTCATTGAACTTTTCATTTTGCACTAATATAGTAGTGTGTACAATTCATACAAAGCAGTATTTTTCTGGCTGCACAGAATGAGTTACTTCTCTGATACTGCACCCTTAAAATTACAACATCTTCAGTACAGGTATCCAAGAAGAGCTCAAATTGATTAAATTTCAATCATAAAGAAAAAAATGTAGCTGAGAGCTACGGCCTGCACCACGGCTGCATTTGTGGCAAAGTTAATTGGAAAATGAAGAGGTTTCATTCCCAGAGGCTAGAGAGAGAAAATAACCCAGATTCATTATCATGGCTGGTGGTCACCTGAAACACTCTCTGTGATTCTCAGGTGCTCATTAATTGCAAGTTTCATTTTGAGGATGTAGACTTGAACTTTCAGTGTTCAAGTTTGTTTTAAGACATGTACAATCTTAATTGTTATACAGGTGAGAGCTAAAGTAGGTTTAACTCTGTTATATGGTAAATGTACCAGCCTGGTATTCAAAATTTGTGATTTGAAAATGTCATGAATTTCACAAAGAGAACATATGTACTAGTATGTATATGAATACAATGAAACCTACTTAATCCACCTGTATAGAAAGTCCACCTGCTTATAATTACTACATTTCTTGTCTCCTTTGAATGATATTTTGAATTTGAATGTGTATTAAGACTGTGATGGTCTATCCATGCAGGTTGGATTGTGGTGGTCTATCTAGACAGGTTGGACTGTGGTGGTCTATCTATAGGCCCTACATATTGGACTGTGGTGGTCTATCTATACTGGTTGGACTGTGGTGGTCTATCTATACAGGTTGGACTGTGGTGGTCTATCTATACAGGTTAGACTGTGGTGGTCTATCTATACAGGTTAGACTGTGGTGGTCTATCTATACAGTTTGGATTGTGGTGGTCTATCTATACAGGTTGGACTGTGGTGGTCTATCTATACAGGTTAGACTGTGGTGGTCTATCTATACAGGTTGGATTGTGGTGGTCTATCTATACAGGTTAGACTGTGGTGGTCTATAAATGTAGGTTGGAATGTTTAATGTTTCCCACCGTACCATTCTTCTACACCATTCATTTACAACCTTCTGATCCTGCCTTCAGGTATGTATTAACTAGCTCTCAGCTCCTGATGCAACATCTGCAGGGCTTCCATTTACAAGAAGGGCTCCATGATAAAAGGGCGTACTTCCTCTCCTAGAGGATGTAGGCCGCTACATTACATCTCCTCAGCACTCAATCAATCTCGGCTCTTGCCTTGAGAAGCAGGCATTTGACTGAGTATGGTGGGGGCGGGTGGGATAAGAGAGATATGGAGCATGCTAAGTAGGACATGCAACATGCAGGGTTTGAGATCAGCCATGCACTTTCTGAATATTTGTATTCATGAGGCAATCTCGTTCCATGATTAAAAGGAGAAAGGAAATAATGAGGTTTTGCTAAAGACAGCCTATTGATAGATGCAGTCAAAGAAGAATCTAGAATATAAGACAGCTCTCATCCATAATGTAAATTGATGCCAGTGTATGAATGCATCTCATGGATTTAGAACAAAATGATCTGTCATAAAACATACACAATGAGAAAATCTGAGCCTCCCAAGACAAACACAAACAAGTATGTATGAAAAGGTGCCTCATTCAGTAAGATTCTTTAGAAACTATTACTTACACTGCACATACATGTAAATGTTGTTATGATGCACATTATGTAAAAAATGCACATTATGTAAACAATGCAGATCATGCGTTAAATATTTCCACATAGGTCAGCGGATTGGTACACTTTTGAAATATTACAGTTGTACTAGTTTCATTTTTCTTAAAAATACTGTAAGAAGAGCTATATATGTGAGCATCAAAAATTAGTAGACACTTGACACTCTTGTTACTGCTGATTTGGTAGGCCTGCACATCAGTAGTTGTATTTGCATTACTACAACCACTCCATAATATTGATCACATACATGTATTAGAAAGAATATCTAAACTGTTGTTAATCTCTGAATGTCTATAACATAAAAACAGTGCTGAAATACAAGCATCTTTCCTGCATGCAGGTTTCTCCATTCATTTTGCAGCATCCATTGAAGTCACTGCATGCATACATGTACTCTATAGCATCGACCTTGTTCACTCAGCAGTATTCATTCCCCTGAAATTAATTTCTGCCCCACTGCTTCTATTTCTGCAGCGACCCTTCTTTTGTGAAAAATGCCTTGGAGACGAGAATGAAGATGGACATACACACATCTCGAGTAATGAGCAAAAAGCTGAAAGGGGCCTTCTGCTTTTTTCATGCTTAATCAAGGTTAGCTTGCACTTACTCGAGTTAATTCTCCTTGTGTTAGAAGGAATTCAAGGATCACTATGCTACGTTTTTTACCTTCAAATATTGAAATAAAGAACTGAATTTTAGATGAAGCCAGCCTAATTAGTTTCCTAATAATTAACCATCACCACACATCGCATGTCAAGTTAACGAGAAATAATAGAATAATGTTCACGTACCACAAGTAAGTTAACTAATGCAGTGAGTAATCTCATTGCGGATCAAGGTAATTTAGATACCGTCAACTTACACAACAAAAAGAAACTGTAAGCAACAAGAGCCCATGTGAAAACTTGACTGCTTGCATCTGTAGCACACAAATACAGAGTTCAGTGTTTTGATTTCATTACACTCAAATGTAGAGAAATCAGAGAATATCAAATTGGAGTTTCCTTTGTCCTTGTGTTTTTGCAATGATTGCAAATATGCCTTATTTCAACATTCTGAAAATCTTTGTTAGAGTGTGTATTTGACAATCATCTTTGGAAAAAGTTCAACAATCAATCCAAAGTTATACATGGAGAATATCTACCTTGAAAGACATATTTTTTTTAAATGTTTTTAAATGCTGCACATCAAATGTTTTAAAATAAATGTTTGAACATGTGTTTATCTTGCTGTCAATGTTATCAAAGTTTGCATCCTGCATGTAGTCCTTTAAAATATTAGTCAGGGAGAAAGGACAAGGATGTTGCATTATTGGTTATAAAGACACCTGATGGTGTCATATTACTAATTGACTTGCCAGCACACTATGGCACTATTTGATGAAGGATGAACAACTGGCCACCCAATTCCACCCATGG
Source organism: Arbacia lixula (assembly GCA_963669155.1). Classification (NCBI taxonomy): domain Eukaryota; kingdom Metazoa; phylum Echinodermata; class Echinoidea; order Arbacioida; family Arbaciidae; genus Arbacia; species Arbacia lixula. The sequence goes on along the minus strand of OZ022582.1, from coordinate 20,244,119 downwards.
TAAGAGCACAATGTTTCCCTTGTGGGTACATGGCGGAAAATTACAATCACTGCTCATTTGCTATCTCAGGTTACAGTGTAAATGGGAAAAAATACTTAATCACTCCCTGTCAATTTCTTGGTAGAATTTTCTTTCAAAATGTGATCAATTTGAATGTAGCTTGAGGCAGAATCTAATAGAAATTCATGAATTAATGCATGTGTCCTACATGCATGACATAATTGATGACAAGCCTCATCTGAGATGACAACAATCTCACAATGGAGTCAGTTTTTTCAATGTTTTTGTAAAATCACAATGGAAGAACATTTCATAACATTGATAAAGGATGTAGGCAAGCAGAGGAGCCAAAATGCATCACAAATGTAGATATGAATTTATTCTGCCCATCTTTATCGGCTTATCAAACATGTAATCCGTTCTTTGCTGAGCATACCTGTTTGCAGGTGGGGCTTTTCCACTCACACACTGAGCAATGTGACTTCCACATAATCTGGTGTATGGACCATAGACAACAGGCAATCATTAAAAGTCAAATTCTTTATAGGACACGATTAGGCCACACCCATTTGGTTTCTGCAGTTCCATACCAAATGTCAACATCTCAACTGAACCAGGGTTCACAAAGCCCAAATATGTAACCATGTGCAATAGGGTATACTCAAGCTGTAAATGTTGATTAAAACATTCCGGAAAATATAATGAATAGGCAAAATGCAAAGCATAACGTTATTGGGAGTCATGCAGAAATGTTGCAGCACCTACATTCTACACAGCGCCTTTATTTTTTTGCTCTCAATACTTAGCCAAACACAAACAAGCTGAAAATTACATTTGAATAAATGGCAGATGCATAACATGAGAGGTCACCTCACGATATCATCAGCAATCACTGAAAAATGACCGCCTAACAAAATTTTCAGCTTCTACCAGAGGAAGCACTCAAGTGGAAACATGAAGTAATTGACCCACTTGATAAAACAAACAATACTGAGTTATAAATGTGTGCATAAGGACAATGCAGCAAACTCAAGTGTTGACAATGTTGTGCCCCTCAGTTCCTGTTTACATTGTCTAATGCACTCTTGAGTGTGTATCATTTGCTATACATGTATGAAGTCTTTAACACCCTAAACCTAGACAATATTAAAGGATAAAAAGGAACAGTGATGAAGACATTGATAATGGTCAAAATGATGCTAGGTCCTGCCACCTAAATTGTGAATAGCCCATCAAAATGATCAGTCACCATATATGTATATAAATCCATTGTAAGTATGAAATGTGATACTATCGTGGAAATGGGTGAGAAAGACATTGATTATTCATTGCCATCTGGCGTGGTTGATTTGTGCCAAATGTTTTGTTTGTTTGATCAATCAAAGCTTCCCGAACTTTCTTTGAACAGTAATATTCATTAAAATGCAACTTGAACATACCCCCTTTATGCCTTATGATGTGTGTGTGTGTGTGTGGACAGCCTACAGGAAGAGCAATGTGTAAGTTAGAGATTAAGATTAATACCCTTCTTGTGTCAATTTTTATTAAGAAGCAGTGCTGGTTGGGAAACAAAGTATACCAATAAATATTGGCAAACAAAGAATTAATAGTAAATAGGGGATTTATGATTAATGATGTTGTGATGAATTAGCTTTTAAAAAATTTGTAAACAACAATTCTAGAAATACTGTAGTGTGTTCACATCTTCTAAAGATTGATGAAGTCAATAGGATGATAATGATGATGATGATGATGATGATCATAAAAACTAATATAAGAAGAGAAAAGGAAGGGGTTTATTATACAACCAAATACAACCCTGCCCAACATGCCAGAAATAGTGTGTTCACATCTCCTGAAGATTGATGAAGTCAAAGAGGATGACGATGATAATGTTGATAATAAGAACCAAAAGCCAATAGAAGAAAACGTACAGGAAGTAGGAGAAACAAAGGGTTCACTCAATCAGCATATCTTTAGGGCTATTAAGCAATTACAAAAATTACAAAACATGCAAGAGACATACTGTTAAAATCATTTCTTAACATATTCTTTACTGAGCCTGCAAACACTTTTCTTCACCTAAATACAGGGCAGCATGACTCCCATAATCCTTTGTATGGGAAATAGACAACAGGCTATGAATGAACTCTAAATTCCTAACAGGGTCAATTAAGCCCCACCCAAACCCCGTGGTGTGCAAATTTTGACATCCTAACTCTGCCAGGGTTCACAAAGACTGAAAATTCAACCACGAGCTATCTTGCATCAAAACTTATGGTATTTTTGCATGCTCTCAAAGACTTGAGCGATAAATGACATTAACATTTATATTACATTACATTTACATAATGGTAAAGCTGGCCAAACAACAAATTGATTTTAACCATGCCCTCAAACATGCAATCAGTTCGGGATTTCAGATCCTATTTGAAATTAGAGCAATACAACTTTTCAATTGCAATTGCTTGCAATTCATAAAATAGTTTAATAACAATGACTGTTTTAGCAAACCAAAATGGATACAATGCATTTATCATTTAATGATCATTAATCTTTAACCCACTTTGAGCTGGATACACAATAACGCTATGGGCTTTTAGTGTATATAAAGATGCAGAAATGTTTGAGTGACATGTTTACACAAGTCTGAACCTGAATTATGCAGAATGCAGTAAATATTGTATGTATTTTGTATTGTATGTTGTACAGCAGCTTATGTAATTAAATAATGTAATATTTTTGCAAAGGTTGGAGAAAGATTGCGGGTAAACTCCAACCACTATGCCCACCGCCCTATTTCAATTGATCATGTATACATCACCATAGACTTGCCAATAAAAGAACACATGAATTCAGATGAATTAAGTAGAGGCAAGGTTCCTACATGATAATTTCATTTCTCCAACATTGCAGTCTTCACAATCTATAGTTGTGATTGGGTCAAAAATAAAAATGGAAAGTTATCAAGTATACCCTAATAGTCTACGAAGACTGATCACATGATATATGTCAGAGGCTTGTTAAGAATACTCACTTACATCTAAACAAACATCAATCATGACCATTTACGACATCACACAGAGTTTATGGCAAGAAGTTTTATGGGACATAAAACAACGATCTACGTAGCTCGGCACACCAGTCAACGTGCAGCTCGCAGGTCTATGGCATGATTTCACAGGCGCGGGAGTGGAAATGATAATTTTTAGGTAATGCACAAGAGACAGAAGGGAGGACAATTTGAGGATTAGTCATCTCAGGAAGTGTGACTCTACTCACAGTAGCAGACAGCACATGCAGCACACAGTACTGGTGTTGCCGATGTACATGCAGTACATTCTGAACACAAGGCCATTTCTGTGTTTGACTATGTCAATTGGTTTTATAAAAATCCATTGATTTATGGATTTTGCCTTCTTCCACTTCCGTAATCTATTCCAATGAGCATGGTAGAACTCAATAAATTAAAGCGCATTTATTATGGCTACTAATTAAACTATAGCTTAACAAGAGAGCATGCATAAAATACAGTACATGTATGTGCAGGTAAGAATCTATCCCTCCTCCTCTCCTTCCACCTTCTTCTACTACTTTGATATATTTCTACTATTACCACTCAATTCTTTACAAGCTATGTACATATAATACACTGTCAGAAAAAAAAGAAGTTAGAATTAGTGCCACATCAAGAGTTAACACTAAAAGTATCATGCACAATCTGCATGGATGAAATCTGCTATGACTAATTACTTAATCTTTCCCTCTATTTACACGTATAATGATTCACCCTTGATTAATTGTCATGCTTAAAAGACAAAAGGAATAGCGGCCGTCTTTGAAAACAATCATAGCCAGTGCCAGAAAGTGGAATGACCTAGGCTGGGCAAACCAAACTGGCATGCATCCTTTTCATCACTCCTCAATGCCTGTCAGCTAGCCATGCCTGATTAAACTTCTGCTCCCATCATTTTGAGAGCTTTTTTTCCATCTAAATGAAATTCTGGCATATCCGGGTGATGTTTGCTTTATGCATTTCCAAAGTGCGTGATATCAACTGTATCATCAGAGTAAACAGATTATAGCATGCTGGGAAACTTATATTAAATTTCCTAGGTATGATTCATTTTACTGCCATATTTCATGGGCAACAGGTCACATTTATTTATAACATCAAATGCACTATGCAATTCATGTAATTCAAAGAATTGTGTAATAATCAATATAAAGCATTTATTTCTAATAGCCTGCCGATGATCACGGAAGAGTTTCATATATTTCTCTAATTTAAGAACAGAAATGACAACTTGGTTTTGATGACACTATTATAAAAAAATAAATACTTCTTTTAACTATCCTTTTACTATATTCTTTTGTCTACATTTTATTATGGTAAAACCAAATAGTAAAATGGTAGTGTATTAAAATAAAAAACACCTACATGTATTCACTGTTTTGCCGTAAGTCTTGTATCATGAAACCTCATACACCTTTCTAAACATTCTTCAGATAGTAGGCATTCACATTATGAATCAATATTTGCCTGCAACCAACTGAAAAGAACAATTGAACTGAAATTCAACTTTCCAGTCAGTTGAAACTTTGGGATTGCAATACGGCAAAATGCACCTCTATAAAAGATACAGCTGCCTTACTGTTGCCAGCAAGAAAACTGTATTTATCATGCTGTCAATACTGGCCGGTGATCCTGCTCAAATATCCTAGAAATCTTTAAACACAGTTTACCATCGGGCATTGGGCATTCCCTATTCATCTCTTTTTAGATGATGCCTTGCACATCAGCTGTCTTAATTAGAATAAATGGCATAGAATCGAGTGTTAGTTGCAGCAGATTGCAGCAGGTATTCTTAATACAGAATGTTGCAATGGGTAGCAGGTTGTGATCAATTGCAAAATTGTTAGAAATATAGCAATTTAGCAACTAATTCTTTGTGTAACCTGGCCCAGATTGCTGGCCTGAATTGGTGCATTTGTTGTACACAGTGCATTACGCTTTATAGATACTGAGCAGCTTCCCAAATAATCTGCTGTAAGACAATAGATGACATGCTAAGAATAAACTTTAAATTCCTTACAGGGCACAATTAAGCCACGCCCCTTTGGTTACTCCAGTTCCACAGCAAATGTTGAAATCCTACACTGTATCTGGATGAGGCTTCACTAAGCCCCAAAATCAAAATGTGAGTAGATCTAACTAGTGAACAAAAATAATGATAACTTAACCAAAATAATGATAGTTTCCTCCCCCCCCCCTCCTTCCCCCTTTGCCACACCCTGTGATTATAGCTAGTACATGTAGCAGCATACTCCAAACTCGATCGCAGCCAATGACCTGCCTTGTTGTACGTACAAATGACTCATTCCACACATGAGGCCAGCACTAGCTGAAATCTTGGGGGAGTTCACGTCCTGCTGCTACCCCTCCACCCCCGCCCCCCCACCCTTCAACGTTATTACCTCAACCCATTCTCTAATGTGTATCATACCTCCATGAAATCAACAATTATCTCTTGGGGGTCCCAGGGACACTTCCTCCCAAATGTTTTTGACCAAAAGTAAGTCAAGTTCATGTAATGCAGTCTATCTATTTAGTAGATCAACAAAAGGGAGATGTTTATTGCTGTAAGATGAAGCAATGAACATACAGAATGTTGTATTTTGTTGATGCATCTGATAAATATTACTGTACCCCATGAAGACAGCTCAGTGGAGCCAGACGAAATCTCAGCAGAGCCTTCCTGTGGAACAGATGACCATCACTTGGGTCTGCTCATCCATGTAATGTGCCAGCAGGCTGCAATCCAGCCTCTGCAAATCATTTTAATTACGACCACGAGTAATGGAGTATTGATCTGGTACAATCCATATTTTTTTCTCTGATTGCTACAAAGTTGTAAAAATAATTCATGATAATAGAGCCATTCTGATCATCCCTGTCATGATGACTTGATGTATAACTGATTAGTTTTATGGAAATATTCTTTCCTCATATGGGATATATAGCTTTAGACCCTATACTATACTGGCTAGAACCTAAAGTCTCTTTATCATGAGCTTCATAATACAAAGGGATAAGATACAAAGCAATATCAATAACGCAGGATAAGTTTTGAGGAAGATGCAATCTCTATAGTAAATACTGACATAGCCTATACTATAGTCCCATTAATATTCGTAATGATATTAGTTAATACTGATGATGGAAATGGAAGCAAATCTAAGCCGTAAGCGCATTGATATTGACATCGACAAGTGAAATGCTCTAATTTTTCAATACTTCTCTGTACTTACCAATCAAGATTATATCCGTTAGACTACATCTGCTTTAGAGTTGTTCAAATGGTCGTCAAATATAAATTAAAAAGATTCTAATCTAAGGACGAAGCGGCGTATTTTCTGTCAGCGTCTGATGATGTGATGATGCGATGCCAACGGTTGTATGAACGAGCTTGGTTGCTTTGCTCCCTTCTTATTGTTCTAATTTGTCACTTATAATCTTCGAGATATCATTCACTCCAGAAAACTAATGTGATTCCCATTCTCCGTTAATGATCACTGGTGATGACACTGGGCCTTAGTAGCTATCCTTTCATGGCTGGTTTCTTAAACGGTAGGATATGCGCAATACTACGCTCGCTACCATGCGTTGCCAAGCTAGCTATCACTAAGCCCGGTAGCTGTGCTATAGAGCGGTGGTAGTAATCGTATGATACGACTACTGGGGAGCGAACAGACGACACTGCCGGAGCTACGAGCATGGATGAATCATCGTCGCTTGTCCGTCCGCTCCATAGAGTCAGACTTGCGCAGTGTGCAGTGAAAGCATGATGCATGCAGCGGCCCCAACCATACACTAGCGTTGGTAGATCTCATTAATATTCATCATCACCCCCGCGTACACACGTTAGTCATCAGCACAAAACCACCAACGTATCTCCACTGCCGAATTTCATAGTCGTAGTCGAAGTGTGCGCGCATTATAGGGTTATAATGCGCGTACATACAAACACACAATACAGTTTGGAGACGGGGTTGCACGCGGCATACACTTCTGTTGATAACACACAAAGTGCACCGTGGGGACGATGTAATACCACAATATGCGAACAGGTGGTGGTGCTATTCATTTACCGCGATGGTTCTTCATGTACTTAGGATGGTAGCGTTGTAGAATGAAAAAAAGGACACAATTTCCACTTTTACATCAGGTACACCATTTATTACTGATCAGAGTTTTTAGTAGTGGATTAGGCATTCCCCTTTGGAGATGGGTTTATATCTACTACAGATCGCTGGAAGAGTCATTTCACAAACAGAACAAACCTATTATTTATTGATGCCCACTTTCTCTTTCCCTCTCATCTTTCTCTGTTAATGCTTTATGATTCTCTTAAAATATCACACACATACATACATAGACACCCAAAACACATACATGTATATACATGTACATACATACACACACACACACACACACACACACACACACACACACACACACACACACACATATATATATATATATATAAATTCGAATAATTTTTCTTCTCCGGCGTTTCATTTAATTTGTTTGTCTTCACTTAGTAATCAGCGCCATCGCATCCTCTATTCTTCTTATATATATATATATATATATATATATACACATGAGTATGCTGGCATATTCAAAGTGGAGGAAAATTCAAAATTCAATGGAGAAAGATTAAAATTCCAAATTTTCACTGAAGAGAGCATTAACTTGTGTTTTCAAAATCATTGTGTGAAATTTGCTCTGTGCTTGAAGTCCAACCCTTATTCAAATCTTTGTTTTCTTAATTTGGGTGGTCTATACTGTATAAACGATAGTAATTGTGATTTCTGAAATAAGTGGAGATTTTGCGAGCATTGTAATGTTTTCACACCATGTTACCATGGATAGGCTCATAATTGTACATACACAAACACGCTCATACAAACGCGAACACATGCGTCTCAGTTCACCTTCTCTATTCATTGAGTTGATAAAATGTTGATAGGTGCGTCCAAATTGGATTACCCAATCGTTCAGAAGTTCACAAAATCATATCAACCATTGACACAGAAATAAAGAAGGATTGCTAATTTTTGTTTAGCAATAAGAAACAGACATTTTATTCAAGAAGTAGGAACACAAGGTATACAATACACAATTATTTTTTTTACATCAAAAAGTTTTTTTTACACCCATCCAGCCATATCAATATACATTTGTGTATGCTATTATTTCTTTCCCACTTCATTTAAGCATGAGTACTATCACCATAAGGTATTCATATATTAATTCCATGCCAACTACACATTCAGTCAATTGATTCTGTGTGTTTTAAGACAGTGTACAATCAACAAGAAAACTGACCTTCTATCAATTTTGCTTTCCCTTAATGCATTAATAAGAAATAGACAAACACACTTGTCTCAAGCCACAATTTTGATATTATATATTCATAATCATAAATGTAACAATTAAATATATACAATATGAACTTATTTAAATCATTAAGCAAGTCTTAGAAATGTTAGCCCCTTTTATCTCTCTTAGATATACATTTGATATGACTTATTAATTCCTATTCTAAAGAATAATCTGATTACATTGCACTGTTTGACAAAGATAGCTGAAAACACAAAATTCAGGAAAAAGCTGGAAAAAGCCAGAAAGAGAGCAAATATAGAAACCCTGTCCTACAATTCTACATATTTCTTGATCTCCCTGCAAAAACTACCACAAAAATCAGAATATGCATACACTCATGTACAGGAATGCATAAGAGAACAGGTAAAGATTTAAGAGGCTGTTGCAAAAAATGAAATAAATAGGTGTAGGAAAAGAAGAGTTTGTTTAGGAGTAATCCTAACACTTACCCAACCCCTAGTCAGGTTTCAGACAAATGAATCATTGGGTATATATACAATGTTTTATCTTTCAAGAACGCTACAGAACATAGTGACAATTGCAATACTCATTGTTGTGAATTGAGATTGAATGAGTAAAATGCATTCAACTGCTGTAAAATTGATACTGACACTTTCAATCTCTATCTGATGATCATTAGGTGATTAGAAGTATACATGTGTTATTGTATACCTGGGCCATATATTTCTGATACTTGTCTTGGCCCAGCTAGTTACTAAAATGGCATACATCTACATGCATTCTTCGTATCTTGCTAGGCTACTAAGATTCCACGAATATGGCCTCTCATCTAATGGTACATTTTTTTTCCATTTAGATTTGCCACTGTTGTCAAAATGTACATATTCAAGAAACCTCTAATTGACTGAGTTATTGGTCTCAGTTTGGGAGACACTGGATTACAACTATTTAGAGTCAAAACAAACAGGAATGACTATGCTCTTTATATCTTGTGGGGTGGGATGGGAAATGTCCTATACTCTATAAGGATGAACATATTATATATTCCCACACTTTTGAATAGCATGCCAGAATTCACTGATATCTGTGTTACGCATTGGTCTAATACCTATTATAAGTGTTGAATTTGACTCAGGATTTGGCACCAATTTGAGCGGCCTTGTATCACGCACTCCACATGGACTCACAAGATATTATATGTATGAATGGTGAGGTATTGCTGCATTATCGTCTCAGACTCAAAATTTGATGATTCACTACAGCGCTGACAATCAAATCAATAATTTCTACTTAATTCTTGCTAACAGGAAATGGTTGACCAAACAGTTAAAAAAAATAAACAGATTGTACATTTTTGCTTCACCATCGCTTTGTATCATATTAAACTACCAGATAATACAGATCAATTTTGTAGAGAATGAAAGTGCATTGGGGTGTTTTCTTTTCTCTGTGACAGCCATCTTTTTGAACTGCAGGGATGCCTATTACATATTGGCCGAAAGGCCAGAAAAATCACAGAAAATGAACCATTCTACTCACACAACACCTGTAGGGGTATAAATAACATCTACCAGGTATGAATTATAGGTTTCTCCTGAAAACTGGTATTATTGTAAACAGGTGAGTTAATGCAATAGTCAGACATGAACTTTCTGTGGAGAGCTGATAAAATAATGAATGAGTATGTCTCATCTTTATGAGACTCTGCAACCACATAATTAATTATATTCCTAAAATCTGGAACAGTGATACCCATAAAAATGCCTAGAGAAGTGAAGCTATGGTGGGGAAATGGTTACAGTTCGTTATTCCAAAGGTTCGTTATTCTGAAATATGTAAATTGCCTATACCTCGATGCTCGTTAGTCCGAAAACAAAAAAGGATTCGTTAATCCGAGCATATGTGGTGTGACGTTCAGAATAACAAGTGCTTCCTGGTAAAATACTCCTATTCCCTATCCCTAATGTATGTAACCCAAATTGAGTTTACTCATTCAACCCTTAAAGCAATGAGAAATCGACTTCTAACTGACAAGTATTGACAACATTGAAACCATTGTTTGAATCAATCATCCTAATAATTTTATCCCATTACAAACCTTCTACAGTCTTAAACAAGTACAGAAATAGTCTAAATAAATCAAAAGTTTCCTGATCCAAATGACATTAATACTGAATCCAATTCACCAGCACCCTTTAAAAAATGACAACATCGAAGATATCCATCCTGATATGAGAAAGCAATCTAGTTCCAGGCGAAATTTCACACTTTTGCTCTTGTGGCTATTTAAATATCCTTGTAAGTTAAAAGGAGTATTGTCTACACTAAAGTTGACTGAACACACAAAAACTGCAGGTTTCTACCAGTCTAAGCACATAAGCTTTATACATCCTGTGACATGTGAGAAAAGACCACATATGCTATTAAGCAATACTCCTTAAAAAAAAATAATTTGAAACAATTCATACATAGCTAACCAAATTATTAAAATCATTTTTACAACAAGAAAATCTAGATATGCATATTAATTCTAAATGAGGAAATATTCTAAATGAGGAAATCATTTACTAAATTACATGATTATTTGATTCTGTTCAAAAGTCACAGCCTGCTTCTTTTAGTGACAAATTGTCAATTCTTTACACAATAAATAATGTGACCCAATTTCAAACAGTCGGCTTAAGAAACAAGAGAAGGAGAGCAAGCAAATGCACAACTGCTGAGAGCACGTCATGGCCACTGATAAAAAAACCCAATTCTAGCTGAGTGTGCCCACCAACATATTTTCAAGTCATGTTCAGGAGTGTGTGTGAGTGCGTATGTTCCAATACAAAATAAACTTGAAAAATGTTGCAGGCTGATGGAATATAACAGAAGAATGCACTGCCTGTATACACACTAGCATAGTATATCAAACACTGTGTACACTATCTGCAGTGCTTAGATTGACCACATGAGTTATGTAACTGAAGAACACAAAACATTTTACTGATGACAAGTGTAAATTATTACAGATACATAAGGTGTGGACTCCCACACTAGGTTCCATTGATGCACAAGTACTGTATAAATCTTGATATTCTTATCTATACACTGTACATTATTATCAGAACTCATACATGAGTTAATGCTTGAACAAGAAACAGTGCTTGCTAATATACAGCTGATACTCAAGATCAAACATACACTCTTTCTGTTTACATAGTGCAATCATCATAACGTATCATCAATCATCAACATATAAGATTATTCTAATTCTCATAATTAAAATCTGCATCACACTTTATAAAGACAGCTTGAAATGTACAGCAACAAATCAAACATATCCTTGAGCAGTGCTTTAAATGTACATGTACAAACTATAATTGCTACTCTCCAAAGCTATTCATAATCAAATGCTCTGTGCCAAAATGTTATGGATCACTAGCATGATTTTTGGTTTCTTGACTTAGCAGAACTCAGGTCTCATGCAGCTGGATGCCCAGACCACAAAGCATGGAGAAGAGCCATGAAGGAAAGGATACCGTTACAGAATGGCAAAAGCACTGAGGAACAATGATGGTGATAATCAATAATGTAGATAATGATGATATTTATGATGACAATAATAATAGTGATAATAAAGAAAATAATGATTTATAACATGTGAATTAAGCTATGCAATAATCTTTGGGGCAGTTGGAGAAGGCAGTTCAGGCATTCTTTAGTCTAGGCTACAATTGTTTTTGGTAAAGGTACAAAGAGACCTAAAAAAAATGGGTTATTCATCAATTCAAAGTTTGCATACACGTCACAGCTAAGCTGATAAAGGATTCTTTGATTTATTACAAACAAGTAATCTGTAGAATTATTCTTCTCATTAAAACTTGATACAAACATCTCTGCTTTTTTAATAACATTGTAATATGGATTTTCAAAAAAAAATTGCAAACACGTAATTCTGGCATATTCCAGGTTATGGTTTGCAACACACCAGTTATTGCTATGTTGGGGAAGCCTTTGACAAGCTTTATGATGTGCATGAAAGATGCTTATACTTGGAGCATGAAAGAAACTTGAATATATTGAATTAAACTTGATCAGCTAACCTCCTTTTCATGTGTTCAGCAACTTAATGCCGCTTATCACAAGTAAATGTAAGACAAGGGTTTGTTGCTGTTTATCATCAATGGAAGAAGATAGTAATCATGTCTCCACAATTCCTTGGAATTACTAAAATTACAAAAAAGATTCCACAGTATTTATCTTCATGGAAGCATGATGATCCATAAGAAAAATGTTGTTTTTTCATAGGCTTCACACACTTAATGTATGAAATGGCAAACTCAGGCATTGCATAAATGCAAACTCCAATACAAACTAATAACGTTGGGAGAAAAGCAAAAGTATTCATTATCATTCAATCTGTATCTCTATGGAACATGGTTTATTAATATGTTTTTTTAAGCTTGAGCTATACTAAGATGTAAAGGTTTCATACAGAAACAAATTGTGCCTCAACCAGAGGATAGCTAAGGCTAAGAAAAAAAACTTGTATCTTTTTGCAACAAAATATCATACTTCCTGATGCAGTGCTTTTTTTCTACACAGCTCTTGTGTTCAATCTCTTACTGATGGCAGCAAACTATTTTGTTAAAACCTCACAAATAACATACTCCATAATCTATACTGTATTCACCACCACCATCATGAATACAGACAAATAGCAAAGTTATTTCAAGCAATATGTCCTCTCTGTATCTCCGAACCTGTACATCCACAAGTTAATTAAAATAAGTCATAGGTCAGTATCATATCTCTAGTACAAAGGTCTGAATAATATTTACATGCAATACATATAGAGAAAGAGGAACATATTTCTGTTATTACATACATATCACCAATTTGGCACAAATATGTGCATAGCATATTCTAGAAACTAATGCACAAATACACACCAAAATTGATTCTACAAACCAATTATTGGGGAATGACAGAACAGATTTTTCCTTGAGGATATAAATAACTGTACTATAAAGCTAATTACTAGGCTAAAGAGGTTGCTGTTGGAAGTATTTTCTATACTTGCACAGTATATGATCATTTTCATTACAATCGTACACCATGTGGCATAAATACCTCACACAAAGAAAGCTTGCAAATCAACAAAGTTTGAAATCGAGGGATGGCAAATGAATCATTGTTGCGAGCTGTGTAATTAGAATTTTTGATTAGAAAGCAAAACCAAATGGAAATGTGAAACATGAAAGCAGAGTTTCTAAGAATTTTATGGGAGGCATGGAGAATCATTGTGTAGAATTTCACCTCATCTACATGTATACAAGTATGTCCTTAGTACAATTGCACTTAAATCTCAAAATTTTCCAACCACCAATTTCATGTATCACACAGAAATCTACCATGGTAAAGACTTCTTATTATCAAATTATTGGAGATTCAAAACTTTACATGTCTAAAATAAATTTCTCAAAAGTACAAAAAATTGTTGGGTTAAGCCCAACATTATTGAATTCCATTAAAGATTGTCCGTCCCTTTTGCAAGCTTAAAATTTGAAATCGTCTATCACGATCGTAAATTGAAGAAAGTGTGATTCAAGACCATTTCTAAGAATATAGCATGTTGAAGCTTTCTTTATATGTAAAAAAATCCAGCCGTTAAATTTCAAACCGACTTTTTTCGTACTACGAAAAAAGTATTAGTCTTTGTTACAGTATCTATGTGGTCATTATGCATGTGTGAAATCCTAATTTTATGAGTAACTACCAAACTTTGGAGATGATTCCTTCCATAGAACATTTTTTTTTTCATAATGCGTTTTTTAATTTGATAAACAGATTAATCAATAAAGCAGATATTTCAACAAAAACTGCTAAGAGTCTGAGGTAAAGACTATTAATCAGACATTGTTTACGTGCATTATTTGAATTTTACACTACGTATCAGTTTCAAATTGTGAATATAGAGCTTGCTAACACTTCCCTATATGTTTTACCAATGTTTCGATGGTTTTGTGGTGATATGAAAAAGGGACTAGCTGTCTTTAAGAGATACCGATTAGTCAAGCGCTGTGACTCTGTTGGATATGCACATCAGAATCACCTGTTGATATGAATCGTTTTCAAAAGGCCAATTTTCTGAAGCACTGACAGGAGTTATGTCCATACGGTAAGCCAAGAAAAGTCAAGAAGGTTGCTTTCTTCACAAGTTCATTCACATGAAGCTTAAGATTTAGACTTGTAGATCTATATGAGTGCTGCTGGAAGGTAAAATCAAGAGAAGTGTAATGAAATCTGCACAATGACCCCAGATCATCTAAGGCCCCTGTTATCCTTCAAGGCTTACCCTTAACCTTCAAATTAACTTTGAAGTAAAAACCAGCTTCTTCCAGTGGCTCATGCACACAGAAAAAATATGGCATCTGTTGCTTTTTTCCCTTTATACAAAATCAGTTTCTCAGCTGACACAATTATAACCTAATAAAGAGTTAACTGTTTTTCATATACCAGTAGATATTCAATTTACTAGATGAGGCCTCATAGCATACTTGAACATGAAGAATGTGAGGGGAGCCTGCAAAACTTGGAAATGAAGCTCTTTGGTGTTACCACTAAAGCACAACTCCAGCTTAACAGTACACACATGAACAAACTTTTGATCTGTTAAGACCAGCTATTACAAATAAAAATATTTATATTTTTAGAGGAAAATGGGAAAGAAAAACAGTCATAGAGCAGATTTGATATGCTCTGCTTAAAAGGTTACACTAAAAACAATATATCTATGCCTTTGGGTTTGAACTGTCTCTCCACAGTGGTGGATACAATGAGGAATGCAAATACACAACAAAATGGCCCTCTATTGTTCTAGTTTGGCCAACTGTGCCATGTTGTTGCCCTGCTGTGTGTGGGCTCAACCACGCTGCTTATGCACAAGTACATGAACATGGCGGGAAGAGGGTGGACACATACACAACGACATGATTGAGTAGCAACATGACAAGCCAGCACATACTCTACATAGAGTACCAAAGTGTGATATCACAGCATATTATCACAACAACTGGTTCTGCATTATATGGGTAAGGTAAAGTGATCATTATGATGACTTGACCAATGAGAGCGCTTGACATGAGCCTATTAACCAATGCCAGGTTGGCAATGCCGGACCAGCTAGCCTCTCACTCCTGTGGCGTTGTTTCAAGCCAGAAACCTGCATGATCACGGGTGTGATGAGAATACCAGTTGGTACAGATGGCGCTATGGTGTTGGATGACTGGTGCCCTCTAGTGGCTCAGGTTGGACGCGCTCTCTAGTGACTCTCCAGGAATGACGGCTGCATCTCGCTGGGCGGCCTAGGCTTGATGTTGAACTGCTTAAGGGTGGCCTGAAGTGCCTGCTGGTTGCCTGAGAAGTAGGCTGAGATGGCATTGTGGAACAGCAGCAGCTGCTTGTGCATGACCTTCACCTGGACATTCAGGCAAAATTTACATTGAATGCAATTAGACTTTACTTGGGTTTAGGAATAGCCAATATATTGAGCCAAGAGAGGGAGAGAAATGAGACAGGTGTACACAGGGAGACAGAAAGGGGAGGGTAAGAGGGAGAGAGAGAGAGAGAGAGAGAACAAGAGAAAAAGAATGAGACAGAGACTGAGAAAGGAGGAGAGAGAAAAACGGGCATACAGTGAATGAAAAGCCTGCAAGTCATTCTTTGCATATGTGATGCCTCACAGAAATTATGCATGATTCGCCAGCAGTAGAAGAAAACAATATCACACCTTTTAAAATACAATTTTATGAAAAGAAAGACTCACAAAAAAACCCACCAACCTTATTCTCATCCAAGAACCGAAGCTTGACAGATACATCCTGCCTCAGCTTATCAAACTTGACCTTCTGCGCCTCATACTTATTCCTGGCTTCGTGGAGCTTAGCCTGTGTCTGGGCGTCCTTGGGCGCTAGGGTCAGGTGCTCCATGTCAGCTCGGTACGCGTCATACTCTAACCTGCACAGAGAGGCCAATAAAGGAATCAGTGCATTCTGTTGAGATGGTCAAATACATTTCTCTAAAGTTCTATAAAGTTAATGAGCATCAAAGCAAAAGAATACCAGAGCAGCAAATCTGTCTTATTTTGAAGAAAATCTCAGAAAATATTCAGTAGAAGGAATTGCCATCCCCAGGGTTAATGTCACAACGTTGCCATGTGTTTTATAGCTTTTTTACAACTAATGGTTTGGTAACTACCATAGCAACAGCCAATGAGCATGAACCAAGTTGCCATCACGGTAGAGTAGCAATTGTTGGAGAGTAATGGTTATCATGGCAGTCACAGCACAATAGGAAAAAGAGAGATCTCAAACTTCACACATTATCTTTTGTAAACAGTAGGGTGAAATCCCAGTGTAGGGATTCATTGGAATTAAGTTATCATAATAGTATGTGTAATTTACTTTCCAACAGAGGTGAAGAGAATATTTTTGTTGAATTCCGAGCAGCAGGTGATCAATCTCAGTGGTCTATTCAGGACTCGTGTTTTAGAGGGATTGGTAACAGGACCAGGCTATTGTTCTCAATTGCACATCATATCCTATCCTACAATCCTATATACCTGGCTGATTCGTAGAGTTTGACAGTCAGCAACGTATCCTCCATCGTCTTGTTGCACAACGTGCTGACGCTGGATGTGAAGAAGTTGAGTGCACTCAGTAGCGTCTCCCCGTTGGCGCACAGCGAGCGCTGTGTCTCCGAATTGTACGAGAATTCTTCTTGAAGCTCCGGCGATTTCTGTGAGAGCTCACCAAAGGCGTCACCAAGGGAACGCTGCGTCTGGACTACCAGATAGAATTGGTTGGTTAGCGCCCTCGTCAGCTTGAGGATGTGTGCATACTTACGCTGCGTGTCCCGCAGCACCTCAATCTGAGCCTCCAGCTGAAGGTCCACCGTCCGTGACGCCTTGCCCAATTTTTCCTGGACAAAGATATTACAATGCATTTTACTATGAAAAAGAGATATAGAGTCAAGAGGGTGTTCACCAAGATGTGCATAAATAATGCACAACTTTATGTACGACAGGTGACCTCTTCTTGGGTGTCAAATCAGATTCTCAATGATTTTCATTCCCATCAGTGTAAGTTGAAATCTGATCTATGTAGATTAAAGTGTCTGAATACAAGCTTGATAATATGTCAATTTTGATTAGGGGAGTAGGAAATTAATCCCACTATGTTAAAACAAGAATGAATTGGGGCATCTCATGTTTCACAAGAACATGTCATTAGATATGTGTAAACTTGTGCGTAACTTGTGCACATCTTGGTGAAACAGGACCCAGATTCAAATGTGAGCAGATGAATAAGGAGACATGTTTTACAATCTATTACAGGACTAGGAGCAATTTGACAATCATTCATGTGGTGTAAATGGATAATCTTCTTTGCTCAGAGAACTTGAACCATTGGTTGAAACTGGACCATTGAATTCCTTGTTGTTGCAAAAATAGAAGTGTGGTAAAAACAAACAAACATCTTCCAGATTTTTTACCTTGTTCACTGACCTTTGACTTCATATCGATTTTACCTAAACTGTAGTCAGTCTACTTACATTTAGTGACCAATTATAGTACGGTATTTTTAATTTCTCTATGGGCTATGTTTTTCACAATTTTGACAGAATTCATTAACATTTGACCATTAACAAATATGGCCTCAAATGTCATAAATCTATCCCCATGCAGTGATCCATTCATTGTACTCCTTAGAGATGAATTTGGTCCATCACATTTCTAGTTGAGAAGTTCCTTGAAGGAAGGTTTTTGCAGGGTGAGAAATATAACATGAGGCTTCGCAGTCAACCATTGCATTCCTTGAAAGGACTGTTGAGTTATTCTTCTGGAATAGCTGTGAAAAGAGCTGCTCAGGGAGTGAGTGTGAAAGAAAAGAAAAGAGACAAAGTAGACAGAGCACAGAAGAAGGGAGAAAGAGCAAACAGTCTTTTTAAGGACTACCACATGAATTGTACCACAAAACTCATTATCAGTTTCTGGTTATAGCTAACGCTATTCTGAGGCCCCATGAAGCCTCCTGACTGACCTGTACAATTTGTCTGGTGCACTTGTAGGTGGAGATGCTCCAGTTTCTGAACATATCCAGCCTGGCTTTGGCCATGGCTGAGGAGGTCTGGTCTCCATTGCCTCCACTGGGGCCTGCCATGGGGTTGCTGTACCCATGGCCAGGGTCACTGCTGGGGCTCAGGTCACCTCCAGAGGCACGCTGGACTGGGATGGGGGAAGCTATTTATTGGGTGGATTAGGTCGGATGAAGAGAAGGGGTGAAGTTGGTTTTTTATATCTGTCTTACAAATTGGACATGTAAGTGGAAGAATATTTGTTTGCCTCTCTTCTTTTGGTCTCTACATGATGCACATTTTTAAATACTTTGAAATATGTATGGTACTGCTTTCAAAGACCAATAAAGTGACTCGTTTTCCCATCTTTACATCAATATTGTTGCTCTACTGTTAATTATTATTACTTTTATCAAATCAATATAATCAGTCTTCTGTTTAATAAAAACTTTTCAAAGGCAGAGTCTTCATGGTGACAAATTCTATAAGAATTAAAAAGAATGTACATCATATACTTGGAATATCAGTATTTTGACAATACAATTGTAGAATTTTTCTGTAGGATAAGTACATTAATACATGTGCAATGATTTCTCTTTCATTTTAAGAAAAGTTGATGATCATACAATGAATCATATCATATGTGATATGTACTAAATAATTTAAAATCAATAAATTGTTTATTACTTAAGTTATAGTTAGTTCACACTGTTACAAACCCTCAGATATCAGATGGTGGACATGAAATAAATGTTAAATAACATACACAAACCAGTGAAAACACACAAAATAAAGATAAAGCTCGATACAATGTGTTATGAGATAAATAATAAAGAAATAACTGCAGGTACAAATATATGTTTAAAATTGAAAAAAAAAAACACCAAAAGAGATTGAGGTGTTTCACCAAGCTGTTCGTAAGTTACGAACGACTTTACGAACGACTGGTGATCCCTTCTTGTGCTAAATGCGACACCACACTTTGTTCATTGAGAATCTGATTTAGCACAAGAAAGGATCACCAGTCGTTCGTAAAGTCGTTCGTAACTTACGAACAGCTTAGTGAAACACCCCCCAGAAACTATTTAGATGTCAAACCAAACACAGCTTTCTTGATACAGAGTATACCTTGAGAATAACACCCTGCTGAATGCAGGTTCCAATTCTGTGTGATGACATGTACAAAGTACATAGATGACAACTCTAATTATCTGTTGAGAATGTTCAAAGATCTCAATTTTTGCCTAAATTAGCATGGACATGACACCGTTCAACAATTATGACCAAATTGGAAAGCATGTAAAAAAATTGATGAATTAATTTAGCTAAAGAAAATGAGTGATGGTATCACAGCTTTGTCAAATCTTCATCAAAATGATTTGTTACACATCAAGACAGAATAATCAATGTTTTAAATGATACATTGCCCATCATTTAAAAAAATGAGCAACATTTCCACCTGACAGTTGATCAATTATTGTGGAGGTTTGTGAGAAAGGCTATCAAGTGGTCTGAAAATCACAAACCTCATATCGATACACGAGACATTGATATCTGATTTTTTTTTTGGCATTCTTTGAGGAAAGGTGTGTCATCATTGATACTAGTACTAGATCTAAATGAGATGTCAATGGCATTCTAGGGCAGAAACAGGCACATAGTGTATGAAAGGAATAATATTGTCTCAATGTATGAGTTAACTTCCATGTTCATGTGCTACTAAATGTAAATGTACACAAATCAGGTCATTGAATGTAATGATTAACCCAGGCAGACTTCAATGAGAAGTGCTTCACCATTTCACCATCACACCATAACAACATGAGCATGTCCAGTGGTTGTAGGAGCAACAGGATGTGTAAACTTAATACATGTACACTACAGCTCAAAGGAATTGGCATAGGGAAAGGGAAAGGGAAGAAAGGAAAGGAGCCGAAGTTTTAAAGCACAGTATATTTTGTCCATTTTGGCATGAAACATAATGCTTTAGCCTAAAAAGCATCATGGTTCATGGAGCTTCATGCTGAACTGGACTAAAAATACCATGGTTTAAAACTGCGGCTCCTTCACTTTCTTCCCTTTCCCTTTCCCTATGCTAATTCCTTTGAGCTGGAGTGTAGCTCTAGTCAGAATGTAGGAGAATTTAGTGGTTTATTCTATGGAGGATTCCAGGGGTACATTTTTCTGATGGTATAGGACCTACATGTACCTTTGTACATGTAAGATCAAGGCTACTACCGCTTTGTAAAAAATATGTTCATCAAATGAAAACACACAGGATATCATGCCATTGGCTAATAATCATGATGAAATGGAGGAAGGTTCAGAGTTACTGGTACCCCAATCTACTATCTAGTCTCCACATAATGTAAGTACTACACTTCTGAAGTTTAAGTATACATGTACATGCACACTTCAATGTATGCAGGCCCTCAAACACATTGATGGCCCTAACCTGTATGATGCACACAGTACTCCATAATTATATACCGGTAGATGTGTGGTCACATCATACATGCCATGTGGGACTACCATGTGAACTATAATTGTGCTCATATTGCTATCATAAAGCCATACTCAGTTCAAGTTGCAAGTGATTGGTTCTGATTGTAGATTGGTGGATAGAGATCAGGCTTTAAGTAAACCTGTCAACAATCATTTCATTCATCAATCTCCTCATAGCACAATCTATTTATAATAGAGAGGAGAAACAGTACCCACCACCCCCACCCCCGTACATGACATGGAAAGGTGTCTATTTCTATCTTATAATAATAATCAAAAATGTACATTACATGTGCTAGTGTTCAGCTTTTTCTGTACAACCTGAGACTGTTCCCAGAAGAGAAAAGCTTAAACCAAACAGCAACTACATTGAGTAAAAACCTACAACCCTACAGTTAAGCAACATTTGTAAAGCATTTCTAATGCATTCAATGGAATTCTAATAAATGTAGCATCTGGCTACTATATGTGTTAAGACTATCACATTTAACAACCATTACACATACATGTACACACAATGTCTCAGAACAATTGAGAACAAACATAAAACACATGAAGCATTAGCATTCAAAACACACACAGTTAGTTCCATGTTTAGCAGTAAATCATAATTAACTTTAGTATTTCACCAGTATCTATCAAAAAGAGAAAATAAAATAAACTGATTAAATAAAAATCTGTAAGCACCATCAACTGTAACCATTAAAAGTCCCTTGTCATCAAAATATATGTCAACTTCTGCTGGTACATAATTACTGTCCAATGAAAATATATGTTATATACTTTGATTTTTTTCTTTTACATTTTTTTCTCAGCACTGCTAAGCCCCGCCTCCAAAAATTTCCTCCAGCTCTAGATTCCCATCGTGACATCATCAAAGGTAGAAATGAGCAGTACAATAGACATAATTTATGCACATAACTAGCTATTGCAATGACACCCTCCACCTACTCACAAGAGCATTACATGTCTTCACACAATACCATCTAACAACCTTTCATATGGGACTAATCGTTTCCTATGTCACAAATTTGCCAGCTATGCCAAGGAAGAAGCAAAAAGTTTGCATTGTATATCAAACAAGTGATGCTATTATAAGCAATTGCAGACCTGTATTCATTGCAATGAATAGCTATGTGCATAACTTTGTCTATAGTTCAGTTTATTTCTACATTTGATGATGTCACGATAGGAATCTTGAGCTGGAGGAAATTTTTGGAGGGTGGGCTTGGCTGTGCTGAGAAGAAATGTAGAAAAGTTATTTTAAAATATATGACATATATTTTCATTGCACAGTTAGTGATTTTGTAATATATGGGTCTGGCCACAGTAAAGGGATATTTTTTGGCATAACTAACAGGCATAAGTGAATTAGAGTGCTGAATTAATTTCCTCCAAAATAACTTCAGGTAAAATCCTGATTTGAATGTTCATTATCATATATTTCTAAACTAAGCCTGTACATATTTGCCATATCACAGTGATAACGGGACAGACGAGTGTATTTCAAACTCGTCCGTCCCCTTACCAATGTGCTGTGGCAAATTTGTACAGGGCATATTTTCTGAAGTGTACAAAACCTTGTTAAGTGCAAATCAATACATTTCTTTTATATTTTACTATTATTGGTTGGTTTATTGAAGAGACAAAAAGATTGGAATTTAAAAGATTTATGCAAATGTTACAGTAAATGTAACAGAAATGTACCCATTACTGTAGACAGGCCCACATACTATTATACACCAGCAGAAGTTGACATTCATTTGGATGTCAGCGGACCTTTAAGGATACACAAGATGCAAAATATTGGACAATTAAAAAACTCAGATTTTTTTTAAAAGATTGCAGGCCTTTTAGATGCAGAAAGAAAATACAAAAAACATACTTAACTCATAGATACTATGCAACATAGTAATTGTAATACTAATGGCTTGGCCAATTCATAAATCAACGTTCCATACATAATATATATATATATAAAAAAAATGTTATACATTTTGGAAAATCAATAATATTTTGCTGAATCCATCAAAGACTTGTGCTATTATCATTCTGAGGCACGTCATTTTTTTTCACACAAGTTCATGCAAATGACTACAAACTAAAGAATGTAACATGCCAAAGGGCCATCACAAAAGATCACTTTCACATATGGTGCACAGGATCTGATCTGGTATCAGTCCAGGGAGGGCAGAGCGGTTGTTGATCCACCCACTCTGACTAATCACAACACAGAAAGCAAACAAACAACAACAAACAGGCCAACTTTTATATTTGCTTCAAAGCTTGAGGGAATTAACCTTTCTTCCAGGCTGTTGGATATTATATTTTTGAACAGGTAATGCAGACATACAGTGTAGTAACCGGTGTCCAGTCTTCTCCAGGCACAGACCGGGAGAAGAGCGGTACTGGTCTCATTAATACCAGACCTGGTCTGAACCTTCATCATCACATGTGATAGTTTGGATTAGACATACATGTACATGTACACTACAGCTCAAAGGAATTGGCATAGGGGAAGGGAAAGGGGAAAAAAGGAAGGCCCCGCGGTTTTAAACTGCGGTATATTTTGTCCAGTTCAGCATGAAACATGATGCTTTTTAGGCAACAGCATCATGTTTCATGCTGAACTGGACAAAATATACCACGGTTCAAAACTGCGGGTCCTTCTCTTTCTTCCCTTTCCCTATTCCAATTCCTTTGAGCTGTTGTGTACATGTATCAAGCAGCCTGGAATCAAGGTCAGAGGGAAGGCAATATGATATGCATGCCCATGAGCTTCCAATGCAGGATGAAGAATAAAAACATGGTGGGGTGTGTTAGCTTACGTTCATTTTCCTGCTCTCCTTCTGTGTTGAAAGATAAAGGTATGAAAGAAGTGATGAGTGTTAGAAAGCATGCATGGGCCTCTACCAAATGTTAACCTCCATGGAAACCCATGAGTGAAAAAGAAGAAGTTAATATTAGTTGCAATTAGTTCAAACTGATTGTGTTGTTGTACATGTGTGTGTGTTGGTTCACATTATTAGGGAATAAAGGGCAGGGTCTGTTCATTTCATGAACTGCAAGGAAATCAATATTGTGTGCATGTTGTGTTGGGGAAATGGTGATATTTTAAAGCTTTGTTATCTAAGAGGCGGAGAGTGTTCATGAATTTGTGTTGCAATTAACAACAGCATTATGAGGGCAAGGGTAGATCACAAGCATGATAGCCAATTGACGCTCACAATTCACCACGACTTTAAAGAAATGTAGGACAACCCTATCACAATGGCACATTTATGTATACTGTACACTGCATGAATAGGACCAAGTTTTATACACCAACATGTACATGTACATGCAGTGTAAACCTTCACCCATCTCCTCTCCCACCCATATCCAGCCCTAATGCGTCAAATTGGGAGGCCTTAAATCATGGTGCTACATGATGTATGGCTAGTGCAGGGAACATATCAACTGTAATATTTGAAGTTTCTCCGACTGTACTGCACTTTTCTGTCAGAACATATTGATGTGTATTAGTTATGTTTACGCTGTAGATGGAAAATAAAATGAAATCGGAGTCAACAGAAACATAATTTAATAAAAATGTAAGGGTTATTAGTAGTATATCACTGCAACTGTGGTTGACTGTTTTTTAAATCAGATATTTGATTCCACTTTTTACTGTTAGTTTCATGTTACCAAGAAAACTACCTTAACCACTTACATTTCACCACTGGACGCCTATTTGACCTCGAACCAAACTGTAAACCTGACAAAACTTTATAAACATAATACCAAAAAGATGATTTCAGAATGAGCTTTATAATATATGTTCATCATACATATGAACATTGCGTAAATAAAATCTGTGCACTGTACAATGTACATTGTAGATGCACAATCCTTTAATGTAAAGGGTGTTTAACAAAAACTAGAAAATGTTATTAAACGTATGAATATGAAGTTATTTAAAAAAAAAACAATTCTTCATTTGCTTCTCTAGAAGTAAAGCTCAAACTTGCCTGCACATTGCACTACATGTATCCTGTGTAAACATACCAAACAAACAAACATAACCAATTAACACCTGCTCCAAATATTTATGTTCCTTTGTTCAAGCTTTGGACAACAATAATTTGGCTAAAGAAGTTCAATGAACAATATCATTGTGTGCACAATATTCAGACAATGTAAGAATATGAAAAATTGATGTCCAAAGTAATTACAAATATATTGTGCTGAGTGACGTCATTAAGCTTGTGGGTTCAGGAACAGTTCATATAGGTCAAAACCTGTTCAGCAAACAAGCCCAACGCATGTATGTTGAGTGTGTGAGTAATATGACATCATGCCTATTATTACACTGTACAATGTAACTCCCAGAAGGATACGAGGATGCCGGTACAGTACACATTTTGTAAAAAAGTGAAAGTACACACACACATGTGTGAGTGCATGAACCAGTGAAAAAAAATTAATCTAAATCTGAAAGAGTAATTTAGCCCCTAAAAGAGCGCTAGCACTTGTAGGTACGGTTTTAACAGAGCCCCTGTGAAAACCTGATTTTTCTCATTGGGTATACATGCTACCCAGCATGATTCAGTCATTCAGTGTGTTCCACAATTTTATTTACTTCCCTGACCTGTACAAGATATTTCATGCATGGACTCACTGATTTGCCACAATACTGATGGAACTTATAGGCACTTTTTATTGCACACATAAATTTCATGAAGTGACCAGAAAGGTTAATAGCATCCCATTGCATCTGGATGCAAATTTATGAGCCGTAACTAATTAAGCTTTACGCTGACTATGTACAGTAGCCTGAATTTGGTATATAGATTCCTACTGTGCACATTACAGACCCCGTAATAATAACCACTGCATGTACATGTACAATGTACAGCATACTGTGTACTGTGTACTGGGCATGCACGTTGTAGACTGTAGGCAAGGTCTGAGTTATAAATCCAATAAAACCTCATTCACACTGAATTAATGTAGAATACATGTTGTGTACATGCATTATCTCCCCAAACTGTTCAAATACACTGCATGTATGACAAACATTAGTCAATACGTTATGCACCAATATATGAGCATCAAACATAGTGCAAATAAAGCACTTTTATAAATTGCCCCAACAATTATAAGAAAATAAATCATTTTTTTAAAGCAATGAAAAAATGAATGAAATGCCACAATTTATTTGTAATTTAATTTGAACCAGGAGAGAAAAGTGTACATATGTAGTGAAAAAATTAAACTGACTTTCGTTAAGCTTTGTATAATGGTGGCATACACGTACATGTGCATGTACTTGCTGGGAATGAAGACACATGTTAAAATCTGATAAAATAGAATTCACCAACTTCTAAATTTTCATTAGATGTAGGTCAAGTTGAGGAGAAACCAGACAATACTTTGTCATTCAAACATATATAGTCAAAACAAAATAGACTTATTTTGTAATAGAATTGGTCAACTAATTAAGAACAAAAATAACCACTCTGACATTTGTACCCAAGAAAAGACTACTAGTGGGTGGGTACCATATTTTTTTTCAAAATTATAAAAAAATGGCAAAACAAAAATGATTGCATCATCAATGTTTACATAACAATCCAAAGCAATATTTCATATCCTGTATGTTAGTATTGTATAAGGGTAAGAGCATTTGGTAAATATATGAATAATAATATGAATAGTTAGTTTTCTATTTAATTTTTACTTCCTGCTACTATACAAATTTGATTTTAAATGTGCAATTTTTATTCTTTGAGACAGAATCTCAAAATGTACTGCTGAAATCATACAATGAGTAATAAACACTCACTTTTTCTTCAGGACTTAAGCTAACCATTTAACAGAATCATAATCATTTCAAAACATAATCACAGTAATTTGTTATCCTGTCAGCAAAGCATGTTTCAGCAATGATTAGATGCTACATATGAATATGTACATGTAGAAGTGTTTAAATCCAATGTTGCTTGAATTGTACACCCTTTATATGAAAGACAGGTAAGCCCTAAATTACAAATCTCATGAAACTCAGCATGGATCAGCAGTATACCCCAACAATAACATGTGTGACAAAAGTCATAGCTTTGCAAACATTTTCAGGAAAAGTGAAAAGCTTTCCTTGTTTATGTTTGAAATGCCTCATTTCATAGCGACCATGGTCTACATTCATACATTCAAATAGAGTATTGCAGCAGCCAGCGGCACAGTGCTTGCATTACCACAAACAATCACTGACCTAAGAGCGATCAGTTCTAAGCGGAGAACCGTCATGTGAGCTAATTGCGGTTTTAGTCTTGACTCTCAAGGCTACAGTAAACATGGAGATCTTCGATGCCCATTCCAGTACTTACTCAATATCGTAAGTTCTATATAATTCCCACCTCTAATATTGTGAAGAAAGTCCTTTTTTCCCTTCCATTTTCAGTGGTATTTAAGCAATTAAATGTTTGTGACCATCAAAAGAGGCTACCCTGTCTTTATGTGATAAATAACATGCATGAGAGAAGAAGCCCAAATATAAATAAAATGACAAAGAACATACATATATTTTATATGCAAAAATATTGGAATTTGACAAAACTAATAAAACAGGAATTCTTCAATATACCCTTCCATGAAGCAAATCTATTGAAAAGTAAATGTGTGCAAAGTACACTGAATTCTCTGAAAATTATAATATAAGAAAGATACTTGGCAATCTGAACAAATAGATCTGTAAAGTGAACACATGGTATCTTATCCTTCATCAGCCACAGGCAGTGCAGTTGGTTTCATTATGTTTCTTCCTACAAACTTTTTCATGGAAAATTGGGTTAAGAAACTTGGAAAGTGGGTATCATGCCTCTATCTTAATCGGATAGTTGTGCTGTAATAGAGACAAATAACAAGCAACATACCGGCACTTTCAGTGTACCAACTGTTCTAATTCTTCATGTATAATACTGTAAGAAGAGTCAAACTTTGTCCTCCAAATTTCAGAAATTTCAGATCATGACAGAAGCTCAAGTGGTAAGTATTAGATGCATTAATAGCAATTTTATAGACTACATGTAACTGAATTGCATGGGATCTGTGAAATAATAAGACTTCTTAAAAAGACTCTATTACAGCGTGTGGTATCAATCATAATCGAGGCAAAATGCAAGTGTAGCACGCTAGGCTTAGTTTGGCAATTTGTGATTTTCATCCTAATTTCTTTGGAGCAATCATTGCAAACAACTTTGCTGTTAAACTCATGGCATATCATGGGCTGTAGTGGGGTTTCCCTGTATGAGTGTGTATACCTGTACGCACACTTGGAAATTAGTGTCTGGCCAATGAAATATAATTTCCCATGGACACCTACATGTATGATCAACATTTTTCGAAGAGCAAAATTTAAAATGACTTAGCCCATGCATGTAAGAAAATACTGATTACTGCTGGACATGCAAGTCACATACACAGTGTGCATGCATGGTGTGCTATCTTACCACTTCTGTTTGCAAGCCGGTTGCCAACGTTTGGATTTTCATGGACGTTGACAGTGGATGACGTTGGAGGATTAGGCTTCTGCGGACTGTTGAGGTCTACACCGGTAAACCTGCTGTTGCCGGGGCCAACGGTGAGAGAGGCTCCACTACCACCACCAACTCCACCACCCCCCGTGACTGTGGACCCTGGTAGGGGGTTCATGATGCCCCCTGCCCCCTCCCGGATCATGTTGTGCAGGTCCTGCTCGAATGTATCATCCAAGTCATCCTCTGCATACTCTGCACCATTCTCACGGTTCATCGTGTATTGACTATTGTCGATCTGCTGCAGCTCAGCTGAAATGTCACTAGATTACCTAGAGGAAGACTCTGGGCTCACTGCTTATTTCAAGCTGGTTGGAATTGGATCAACCTGCACAGTACGCTGAAAAGAAACAGATTAAAGAGGGGTAGCAGAACATTTATTAGACAGAGATAATCGTCTCATTCAAGGCTTTTTTTTAAATCAATATTACATTATATCTTTCGACAAACTAAGTAGGGAGCTAATGCACTTTAGTATCCCACATATAATGCATGCAAAGGGAATGCTGCAATACTAATTGCTGTTGGCAGAAAGTGACCTAGAAATCACTTTTTTTGGACAAATTCAACTGCAAAAATTTTGTCTAGGGTTAGGGTTAGGGTTAGGGTCAGAGTTAGGTTTAGGGTTAGGGTTAGGTTCAGGATTAGGTTTAGAGTTAAAATTAATAAATTAGTGGGCTATGAAACTGCATTAGTGCCTTAAGTTGGGCGTCCAGAGGTGCCAGATGCAATCTCAGTGGATCCAGCGACCACAGACTGATTTTTTGGTCTTAAGACTTAACAATCATGCATTATGATCATGATGATGATGTATGATGGGTTGGCCATATTTTGCGCACATTTTGGTTTTCTTGACAATTCCAAGACATCTAGATTATTATGCATAATGTTCAATACATCAAAGTCAACTCAAAAGAACGAGAATATCATATACATGTATAATCACATTTCATGGCCTGGAATTCAAATTCCAGATTGAAATCAATGTAATTTTGAGAAATTTGCAACGCTTACTGGTACCGCCGTCCGCTTACATGCGTGACCTAATTTTGCGCAGTTTGTTCGCTGCCCTCTTGTGATCGACAACGACTGTCAAAACGTTCAAAATCTACCTCATATTATCAAGCACATACCAGCCATTTGAGTAAATACTTCAACATTGGTAATACTATTATTTTTTATTGATTTTAATGGACGTTTAGAAAATGTATCGTGTTCGACTGTTCGAAGAATACAGTATCTTAGTCCCACGTATGCATTGTGTATCCTTCTCACGTTAGTGTTAGTGCGCAAAATAAGGACACGCCGCGAAATTAGGTCACACCACCACACAACGATCACACAATTCATGTTGCAAGTGCAATGGCCAGTGCCGACTGCAATGTAGACAGGAATATTCATCTCATTTGGGGCATTCTTCAATCGAAATTACATTTTTGGACATTTAAAGAGGGGGTTCAGATGAGCCAGATGGAATCACAGCAGATCCAACGACCTACAGTACCATGATGATGAGGACAGAGACTTTAATTTCGGTTTAACTGCAATGGCATGACTGGTGCAGTGTCAGCAGCTCACTCGCAGCGACAGTATGCTGCCTGGCCTGCCTCTGCTCTGGGCTTCTTGCCAATCACGAGAGCTGATGCGATGCCGATGAACCACTCATATATTAACATCATTCATTCACCCTACACGATAAGAATCCTCTCAGCGTTCTCAAATACTCATTAAAAAAGTTCTCATCGATTTAAGTAATAGTCATTTTCCCACAGAAAGTGCTCACATTTGGATATTTCTTACCCGTTTTTGGATTATTCTCGTGAGATCCTCAACCGGTGGCCACGTAGAATATAGGCGGTGTGTACATCAATTAAGAAGAGCCATATGTCATATTTTATTCACAGACTCCCCACTATCAACGCGCCTCATCCAAGATTGTTTCAAAAGACGGGAGTAATACCAGTCTAGCTAACTGTGTTACGTTAGCCTTACTCGAGTCTTTCGTCACTTTAACAAATACAACACAAATTGCAATAAAGCTAGGCATACAGATTTTTAGGTTGGTATTGAGGTTTGGTTATGAAAAGAGAAGTTTAATCTCATGGTTATAATGTTTGAGCAAAACTCATCCAAAAAATGTACATGCTATTTTACTCTCATCCCTTCTTCTCTTCAGCCTAAAGTTCTTCTTTAACTTGTCCTCTAGCTCTTTCTCATCTTCTTTTTTTTTTCTTCTTCCCTATCACTTATTTCCTCTCTTCTGCTTCTTCCTTTTCTCCTTCTCCCTTCTCTTTTTTTCTTCTTCTTGTTCTCCCTGTTCTTTTTCTTGGTCTTGTTCTTATTCTTGTCGTTTTTGTTCTTGCTCCCAGTGTTCTTCGGTTCTTAAGGTTCTTACTTTGATGTTCTTGTACTTATTCTTCTTGCTCATTTTCTTGTTCTTGATATTCTTCTTTTTCTTCTTGTTCTTCTTCAAGTTCATCAATAACATGTATGAATGGGGGGGGGGGGCTGGGGAGGGGGGGGGGGGCGGTAGTATCCTGCATTGAGCCTTGATGCAGCTAGCATGCGCATATTGCCAAAGTCTGCCGTGATATTCTTGCAAGGGTACCGTCGATCTCCCAGACCCATATTACATCCATGTAAAGTCACTTTCGTTTTTATGATGTTCTTTGCTGTGACTTTTCAATTGGAATGCCTTGTACAGTACAGCAAAGGACGATCGAGGCCTCTAAATATCCGAATATAAATACGACAAGATGAAACATATAAAATTTAGATGTAGCTTTCAGAACTTGTGCATTATTTTGAAGCTAGGCCTAGTTGTAACATTGTTTTTGTTTTCATTTCAATACATGTGCTAATGTGCTTGTATTCATGATTAAGCGCCTTGAGCCTGTACCCTTGTATTCAAACTCATTATTTTTTATCAATGTTTATGGTAATTGCGCAGTAGACTTGAAGTAAGGCTAACGCGCTAACCCAATACACGGCACATGCTACCCTATACTTTCCTATGGCGAAGTGTGAGCGAGTCATCGAGATCATCAGCCGGGCTGGTGGAGGCGCAGGCGCGCGGAGTCTGCCGACAGTAGCCGCCGGGCAGCGTGATTTAGGCGTTTTTTACTGCTGCTCGGGCTGAGGGTGGTTGTGTCTTTCAAAGCAGGCTAGCTAGCGGGTGAGCGGATTCAGTACACTGACGAAATATCACATACATAGTCTATAGTTATCACCAATAAACAGTCGATTTTCTGTAGAAGAGCGGGGAACACTCTGAAATTGGAAGATGATGATGGACGGAGATAATGCAAGAAGAAATGTAAGTTTTTGAACAACCTGCATGAACCCATTTTTTTTATACATGTATTAATCCATGGCATTGTCCGCCATTGACAGATTGACCGTTGTATTGGTTTGCAGGCACTTTGCAAACCTGATGTCATTGACCAATTAACATGCATTCCTGTGGTTTATATGCAATGAGCAATGTCGGAACAAAAGTGCAATGTAATCTAACATAACTACGGCCACGCTCGATGTTGAATGATGAAAACATGGTTATTGGTATAGTTCTCTGCCTCTGGAAAAATCTTGTACGATGTATTCGGGCTTGAAATATCTAATTTATTGTTGTTTTATTCTATATATAAAACATACTGCTCTGATATTCTGGTTTTCTGGAAATGTTTAAACTACATTTGCGAAAACAACAGCCCGTGAAAATATCTGCAGCCCCTTCTGGCCTTCAATCGCGAAAAAATATATTTACCTGAAAATACAGACCTTTAAAGGGTCCCTGCAATCAAAACGCATGTTGACTTATGTTGATGCAACTTAATATGTTTATCACAAAATTAGTAAAGGCTCAATGGAAATATGTGTCCTATATTTTAAAATAATTTTTCTACGTTTTTCCTCAGCACTGATAAGCCCCGCCTCCAAAAATATCCTCCAACTCAAGATTCTTGTTGTGACATCATCACAGGTATAAATTAGCAAGATAATAGACATAATTTATGCACAAAGGAAACATTGCAATGACTACCTGCAAGTGCTTATAATGTCATCACATGTTCATACAATGTATTTTCCCCCCTTGGCATAGCTAGCACATTTCTGACACAAGGAAACAACCACTCCTACATGAAAGGTTGTTAGGTTGTATTGTGTGAAGACATGTGATGCTCTTGTGGGAAGGTGGGGGTAGTCATTGTAATTTGTAATTTGTGCATAATTCTGTCTATTATCCTGCTAATTTTTACCTCTGATGACGTCACAACAAGAATCTTGAGTTGGAGGATATTATTGTAGGTGGGGCTTATCAGTGCTGAGAAAAATATAGAAAAAATTATTTTAAAATATAGGACAAATAATTCCATTGAACAGTTAGTGATTTTGTTATATACATATTAAATTAAGTTGCATCAACAGAAGTCAACATACATTTTGATTACATGGGCCCTTTAATATGAAATGCAGTCAATGTGGTATATTTCACGTACAGGTATTTTCAACCAATTTTTTTTGCGGGACCATATCCCAGGACCCAACACAACAAAATGATACAAAACAAGTTAGAAAAGTCACAACGCATCATACTAGTGCACTGGCAAGAGACTCCCTGTGCCTAAAGAGGAATAACGTCTCATTCGGGACATTCTTTAATGGAAATTACATTTTTGGACATACCCCCGAAGGGCGTTCAGAAGAGCCAGATGCAATCTCAGCGGATCCAAATCCTATGTCAGAGACTGATTTTCAGGTCTACCCTAGTGCCTACACTTACAGCTCAAAGGAATTGGCATAGGGAAAGGGAAAGGGAAGAAAGGGAAGGGGCCGTAGTTTAAAGCCGCGATATATTTTGTCCAGTTCAGCATGAAACATGATGCTTTTTAGGCTAAAGCATCATAAAAGCAGTTTAAAACTGCGGCTCCTTCCCTTTCCCTTTCCCTTTGCCAATCCCTTTGAGCTGTAGTGTAGGTAGCGATCATGATTGTGGTGCTTAAAGATATAGTGTATGGTATAAACAGACCGTAGCAGTGACGGACATACAGTGACACATACTTTTTTACATAACTACATGTCTCATAACTTTAATTTACCTTTAATTCCATTAATCTCCCCCGTACTATAGCTGAAGGATTTCCTGTCGATGTACAACCAGTTCACAGAGACCTGTTTTGAGAGATGCATTCAGAACCTCAACTACCGCGTGCTCACTCCAGATGAGGTGGGTAAAAACACTGGGTATCGTTGACATGACAACACCTTTCACCAACATCTTCTATCGCCCAACATCATTTATCACCCAACAAAAGCCCTCACTCTCCTACTCCTTTTCATCCTGTGTTTTGCATTCCTCTTATCCTCCTCATTCTTTAGAAATAGGAAGAACGAAAAATAAAATGCAAGAGAAAGCAAAAAGGTGTTGAGGGTGGAATGGTGAGAGTGATGAGAATGAAAGAGCAGAGACAAGCAGAGAAAGAGATGGAGGGAAACAGCGGGTGGAGATAAACATTCTGGTATAGAGCGTTCCCAGGAGCTGTATTTTTACAAACAATAAAAACCTGTCCATCAGACCATGAAAAGTCATTGTTTTCATAGTCTGATCATCTGATGCACAGGTTTTTATTGTTTTGTCGTCCAACTTGGCTGCTCCTGGGAACGCTCTGTAGGAAGTATGTCTTCAATGCTGTAAATACATGTCATGCAAAAATACTTTCAATGCATGAACTAACTACAGCTTTACTATTATTCATAACATCATTATTTCGGAGGGTAACCACAGTGCCAAAGGCTTATGCATATTCCTTTTCATTCAAGGCAACTTACACATTCATGTAGAGCAAATATCGAAGACTAATTTTCTGCAATAAAATTGAAGCGGACTGAAATATCCTCGTCTACATTTGTTGATCTTTCAAGTGGAATCTTCCATTGCGACTTATTCGTAATAAGGTCAGATTGCCTCACATAATGTTGTATTGTCTTCATATCCAGGATTTTGTGTGACACAGGATGTCCAAATATTGATTGTTGCTTCTGTCTGTTATTTTTATCTGAAGAATTCATGCACAATGAGGTGTGTCTCCAAGCTCATCAATGTGAACCACCGCGAAATCACCAAGTACATGGAGATCAACCCACTCAATCGAAGACT
Source organism: Arbacia lixula (assembly GCA_963669155.1). Classification (NCBI taxonomy): domain Eukaryota; kingdom Metazoa; phylum Echinodermata; class Echinoidea; order Arbacioida; family Arbaciidae; genus Arbacia; species Arbacia lixula. The sequence goes on along the minus strand of OZ022582.1, from coordinate 20,209,348 downwards.
TGAAGAACAGAACTCCGCAACAGATCAGTCAGAGGCCCAGGTCGCGCCCGCTGACCTTCAGGCTCTGGCTGTAGAGGCTGCCCCCACTGGTGGAGATGGGCCAATCATGGAGAGCGAGGGTGGGGATACGACATTGTCTGGGGAATCTATCCCAGCAACAGAGTCAATGAATGATAAAGTGGAGGATACAGAAAAAACATGAGACTCCATGGTTTTCTGAAATCTGCAACAGATGTGACTGATATATCATAATAAAGGACAGTGTCTGTAAACTGTTGTTGGCCTTCTCAACAGGTACAGTTTATTGTTGGTGAAACATTGTTGGTAGGATGGGGCATGAAGAGGGAGTTCAGCCAGCTGCTATGAACCTGTTATGGACTCTCCAGAGAGTGAGATACAAGTGTGCGTCACTATCACGTTGGAAATACATATCTATGATCAAACAAGAAATTGATTGTGTAGAATTTGTAATACTTTTTAACAACAATATTATTTGTACGTTCAATTTCTCTCTCAAATCACAAGTCATTTTTAAACTAAGAAATCCCTTGGAGAAAGAAAACTTGGTATTCCAGAAACTTCTTACTAGGACATTCCCAATGCAAATTTAGGAGTGCTTGACAACACCTAGTGCACATTTTCTAGCCATTAGACGGAAGTGTTCCTTTTATGAAGAGCCACTCACAATCAAGAAAATCTCATTGGGATATTCCCAATGGCTTCTTTCTAACTCTATGGAGTGCTGTTTTTAGTGTTCTTCATGACTTGAGTTAAGGGGAATACTAGTATTCCTATGTTGCTAATTTGCATACATGTAAGTTTCGATATCTTCCCAAATTTCTTCCTAAACTAAGGAGGAAAATTTGGATGCATTTCGCAATACCATATAGGAGCAAACATAGACTTACAAGAAATTTTGGAAAACTACCCAAGTATTTATATTGTGATCTTTGGAACCCCTTTACAGCAGCTTAACTACTAAGAGCAATGGTAATGACGTGTCATTGTATGTAATGCACACTTGCGGAACACAAATTCTATTGTTTTCACTTGGAACTTCATGCAATCAGAATTAAATAAATGGACATTACAAAATGCAGTTTCAGTTTTTCAAAATGTTTTATTTGTAGATCACCATAGAAAGCTCTTTCTAAAATTACAAATGTACAGATACATTAGAGAATGCAATAAGAGAAAATTGCATGTACTAGCAGTTCAAATCTAATACATTTTAATAATAAACTAAATCAGCTACCCTGCAACACACCCAAAACAATAGGATTTGGAACCCTATTTCTTTCAAGAATACAGGCAATGGCATAGTTTCAATTAATATACATTTTTCTTTCATATTCTATAAAGATAATTGAGTTCACTTTGCAGAAGGAAAGTGACATTGCTATTGTTAAGAACACATTTACGCACTTATTTTTTTCAACGTTCATGAGGTATACAACATTTGGTTTGAAAACAGGATTTGGATCATCTTCAAAAAAATAGATGCATGTACAAAGTAAACTAGCACAGTATGACAATTCTACAGTAAGAACAGTCCTGGTTTATAATGCAAGTATTTCAGATATACTATAGGGATAATTCACAATACATTGAAGCATATAGATATTCCAACATTTAATAGCTGAAGCCATATTCAGCTCTGTTAGTTTGCAAGAACATGATTAGATGGCAAGGCAATCAGAAATAAAAAAAAATCAAGACTTTACCCTTCAACCAGTTCACACTGAACATGGTCTTTTGTTACGTGGACACATTTAAAAGAGATCGTTTAAAAAATGTGTGTGGATATAACAAAAGACCATGTCCATAGTTCAGATGCTTCCATTAAATCAAGGTCCCTGGGGGTGTTTCACCAAGCTGTTTTTAACCTATAAACAACTTTACGCACAACTGGTGACCCTTTCTTCTGCTCAGTCTGATTCTCAGAGATTTTGATTCCCATCAGGTAAAGTTAAGTGTGTGAATACAAAGTTTATAATTTGTCAAATTTGATTAGGATTGTTGGAAATCAACTCCCACTATGTTAAAACATGTACAAATATCTCAATTAGCAGAAGAACAAGTCACCAATCATGCGTAAAGTCGTTGGTAGCTTATGAACAGCTTGGTGAAACACTCCCTTGGCGAGATGAAAGGGAATTAAGGGGTAGAAATGGTAATAATGACTGTCCATAAGCATGGCAGAACTGTACTGCTGTCAACACTGCATCTGTTTTTTTTCTTTCATTTAAATGATTTTACGATTCTGAGATGATTCCGAAGTGGTATCTTGAAATGAAACAAGAGCATGGTAATGGTAGCATGGCACTCCATTGATGACAGGTATGGTGGTCTTAAAAACTGCTTTCCCCTGCCTTTTAATCACAAGGAACAGGCAATGCTTCAACTACACCTCAAATCAAAAGAGTTTAAACTTACATTTATATGTCATTCATACAGCTAGCATGCTACAGTTATATATCATGCATGAATACATTTTCCTCATGGAGAGAGAATTAATGTTTTTACCCTGCTTATATGTACCACAGCATCCCATTTCTGTTATGATAATTCTGATCAAAATATGAAAGTCCAGAATTACTGGCTTTGGGAATTGCTCACAAAATAATGTACACAGAACAATTTGTAGAATACAAAGTACAATAGCCATTTACAGCAGCATAATACATAAAAGTACACAACAAGACAGAATTGATCAAATAATCTCAATTTGACCAGAAACTCATTTGGGCCAAGGCCTTTCAAGAGCAAAACTCTGATTATTACTTGGCCTTCAAATTGGCAACCCTTATTTTTCATAACATTGGAGAATGTAACATTCAATCCATTGTAAATGGACACATCAACAAGATTTAAAGAGCAATAGCGTTATTTTGAAACATTTCATTTGTTGCTAATTTGAAGATGTGGTGATCCTTTCACCTTAAGTTCGCTTTGAAGAAAATCATTTTGAAGTTGGTAATACATGTCACTCAATCAAAACAATGGATTCATCTTGTGCAGAAGTGTGTGCATTATTAGTATTTCCAGTACTTTATACCAAATGTTATGGGTTAAGCTTGTAGGCACTCGTAGACATATATGCTATTACGTTCAGCAGCCACTTGTGCCATTAACCCGTGGCCAAAATTAAAGCTTGTCACTCTAAAAGCTTTTTAATCAGTTTTTCTTGAAGGTTCATATTTAATGGAACTATTTTCTTCAAGGGATCTCAAAGAAGAACAGAGAACTCTAAATGTCACTGCACACCAAGTGAAACTAATCTTATGTGCCTCATAATAAAAAGGCACATCAAGTTGTGTGTTATAAATAGTTGTAACTCCAAAGCTCACTTGTAAGGTATGTGAATGAATCCTTTATGCCTTTAGATATAAAAGGCACATTAAGTTGTGTTACAAATACTGCAGTGTTGTTTGTAAACTTGCAAGCTCATTTCTAATGGATCTGAAACAAATCCTTTTTGCCTTCATATGATAAACAAAACACTGAACATGGAAGTGTTGTCATAAAAGTGTTGTTTGTAAAATTGTTATTGAAGCTTATGTGTGAATATTACAGGGCAGTAGTGGTAATGATTGCAGGCTGTATTCATGGCACAACCATTATGACATCATCACTGGGTGCAGATTTAATTCAATTTCACCTTTTTTCTTGTTTCCTGAAATAAAAAAAGAATGGGCCCTTGGTCAGGGCAAATGGACAATTAATTAATTATGGATCTCATGGTTACTATGACTACCTCTTTCATTTAACCCATTACTCATGGTTGGATTTTTTGGCTTTGTGAACCATGGTCCAGTTTGAATGTCAAAATTTGCCATGGAACTGCCAAGTAAACAAAAGGGTGTGGCTTAATTGCACCCCAAATGAATTTGAAGTTTATTCATAGCCTACCATCTATTGTCCAAACGGCAGTTCATGCAGGAACTGTATCTGAGTGGAAAAGCCCTCCCGCAAATATGTGGGCTTAGAAAAGAACGGATTAAAGCGAACAAATAACTCTAATCTCACTTCCTATGGTCACTACAGGAATCTCAACATTTATCCCACAACCTATTGGAACATATGTTTCAACCAGTTTTGGAGAAAATGGGTATAAAACCAAATAATTGTCTCTCATTAGAAACCTGTTGTATTTCAAGTATGAAGAGTCATGCAAGGCGATGACTGAACACTGCTTCCTTAATAATGTAGAATGTGGAAAGACACCAAAAGTACTTGGTGAACAGCCCTCGATATACACAAACACAATGAGTGGAACACACTATAGAGTAGATGTTAAGTGTCTCTAAAGCAGGCATTCTTAGAATATATAAACATGATGAGTGAAAAAAAACATTTAAATTTATTAAAAACACAGTGCAGTTATAGTCAAAATGGCGTCATTAAATAATGACTGCCGTATATGTATGTAATGCATTTGGAAACGAAATAACTGAAGACACAGGTATACTATAAAACATATAAATATACAATCTATTGCAAAGTCTTATGAGTCTTTAAAAACAGTTTTGGCAATCATTATACAGTACCAGTTCTCCCTAAAAACAAAACCAGAGAAACTAAACTGTGCATGCCTCCACCCTCCTGTGCAGACACTGAAGTATTGCCAAATCTAACATATTTACTAACATTTCATCTTCTAATGCCCGCAAAAATTGCCATTTGGATATGAAATACAACTTAATTGAGAGGGACCTATCATTCACCATCACTGTTCCATGTTTAGTGATATTTGGTTCAAATATTTCACAATCTTTCACATAAACAGCAACATTTCACAATTTGACTTTGACGTTGACCTATGACCATTTACCTATCTGACCCAAATTTTAACCACTTGTCCTGTCATATATCATCACTGTACCCACTTTGATAAAATTCAGTGTATCATTTCACAAGTTATGTAAAAAGTCACATTTTAGGATTTAAACTTGCCTGTGCCCTTTGATATATATGACACGAACTCTAAACTGTCCTGTCATATATCATAAAAGTTTGATCAATTATTTCTTGAGTTATGTAAATAGTTGAATATTAGGATTTAACCATGACCTATTATATATCAGACCTAAAATTCTAGCTCTGTCTCGTCATATATGATCATTGAACTGTGCTTGGTGATTTTTTTTTTAATTATGTGAAACATGAAATTTTAAGGATCTGACCTTGACATGTGACCTTTGACCAACATGTCCCAAAATCTAATCAGTTAAAGGGGACCTCCGGGCATTACTAAACAAAAGCTTCTTTGTTTTGGGACTAGAATTGAATATTAATCATCTTGTTGCTGGGTCTCATATGTTTCTGTAATTAGAGAAAAATGCAATTACTTAATACATCGCACGGAACATCGGCTATCTCGATGTTCGGCGCATCTATTTGTTTTGCACGTCCACTAGATCAATACACATACGTTATAGCGATCTATCGCGATGGTTAGAATCGCTTTGCACGCTCGCTCGAATTTCATGCTATAATGTGTACACATGAATCTCGCATGATACTAGGGCTGGCTGTATACAAGTACAGTACACAGTACCGGCATTTTCATTATTTGCTATATTGAAAGTCATTCGCGATAGATAGTGTTTCCAAATTTGAAGTCGCTTTTTTACTTGCTGCTTATGCAGCTGAATTCTCTCAGTTTGGCGCACATTCACTGTACAGAAAATGTCTGATCGGTGTGCAGCCCCCCTTTGTGAATGAACTTTGCTGTTCAAGTTTCCAAGCTCTGATCGGCAACCTCACATTTATGAGTGTTGGGCTTTGTCAAGTGCGTATGGCTGAGCTCTCCCTGCCCTGAAGAAATGGCTGCGATCAATTAGAGTATCATGAGGTGGTATCTTTATCGGACAGAACTATTGAAATATGATGTTAAAAATGATTCCCAAGGAATGTTGAAATAAATTCAGGATCTCAAACTTGTTTTGTATGTTCATTTGAGATATATCTTTGATATAAGAGAGTTAGATTTCTACCTGGTGGTACCCTTTAATTTCCCTGTCATGTATCATCATTGCACCAAGTTTGATGAAATTCCTCCCAATTTCTTGTTGGGTTATCGTGTAAACAAGATCCGGATGGACAGACAACCTAGAAACAAAATGCCATCAGGCAACTTTATTGAGGAGGCATAAAGACAGTTTCAATTTCAGAATAAAAGGTATAGATCACCAGCACCACACAGTGTCTTCCAAAGCCTACAGTTCATGTATGTTGCAAGAAAATGATTCGAAACATTTTGTTGCAGTGTACTAGAATGCTTAGTTAAGGAAATTAGTGATTTATTTTGTGGGTTCAAACTGTCAAAATAAGAAATATTGGGGTCAAAACCCTTGGTCAGTTGATCAATTGATGTCTTTTTTTAAAATCTAATTTGCCTATATATTGCATATTCTATCAGCACATTAACATTTAATTTAGCTAGCCATTAACAAAAATAAAAAGCATTTTATGTACAATTGTTTTCACCAAGTATAAATAATTTTGTATATACAGTCATGCATTCTTTCTCTTAAATATGCCAATGTATCTTACATTATCATTAAGAAGAAATAAACATTGAATGGTCAATTATAAAAAGTCATGATTTCACAATACTTAATTATTCCTTCCCAAGTTTCATTTGAATATATTCATCAAATTAAAGAATGGTACACAATAAATTCCCTTACAGTATTTCATAGCACTATACCAAGTTAAAAACCAGTAAAGTAACTGGGACAGACCGACAATTATCAAAAAATTTTGTTTCAATTTTATTTCTATTGATCCTACCCCCAGGTTTTAAAGATAATGCACACACACAATTCTTGGCAACAAAAACAGAAGAAAGGTGTTACATCTTGCACAATCAGAGTTTGTGAATATTTTTGGGGATGACATGCTGATAGATAGATACATGCACAGATGTGCCTAAATTTCCATGGGAGTGCTTTTTATTTGTAGGGGGACAGGTCCCCCAATGTTACGCTATTTTACATAATGTGCCTAGATTTGCACTAATCATTTCATGCATTTCATCTCGCAAAGCAATGTCTTTCTTAGACGTAAAAAATTACATACAACCTAATTGATATCAATTATCGAGTTATCTGGAGTACTCTGTCTTTGCATGCAATGAGCTCATCAGTGCAATCAGGAAATTCAAATGAAGAAAAAAAAAGAGAAATTAAACATTTCCATGGTCACTGTTTTGTACCTCTTTCATTCTCTGAGCAAGCCCAAATAACTTGTTTATGCTGGCCATAGGATAAAATTTGTATTCCTGATTCAAATTTAATTAACTATGGGTTTCAATAGGAATAAATATTGAGCATGTTATGAAATCAACAAAATAAATGCGAAATAGAGACATTCAGCAAGGCAAGACTGAGTAACAGAATATAGAGGACGGAAATTGTAAACAGCTTAATAGGCACCCAATACTAAAATACTGTATAATAAAGGATTGATAATCCATATTTTTCAGGGAAAAGTACAATTCAAGCTAAAATGATAACCCACTTTAACACATTATCAACACTCTACTACTGTTATTCAAAGTCAAAAGAAGCCCCATTTACACTTGCTAAGATTGCGATTTTTAAAATCGCAATCTTATGTCTCGCCATTTACACTTGCCCACCCAAAACGCGACCTGAAACATCAGAATTTTTTGATAGGTACTGCACATGTCCACCGGTCATCCAAAGGAGACCGGCGCGCTGGATGATTATTATGACGTCATAAGTGGAGCGCCTAACTCTGCGCATTGTTAAATGCTCACATAATTTTACAAAGATCAAAGTCAACCCACCCCAAGTGTTGCAAGTCACATGGCAAAAAAAAATTTGTGATTTTTCTATGCTCAGCATTTACAATGTCAAACTTCGTGAGGTTTCAAAAAATCACACTGCGGGGAGTGATTTTTCTGGCGCTGTGTTTTGGTTGTTTGGGAGAAAAATTACCTAGCAACTAATACACCAAAACATCGTGATCATAGAAAAATTACGATTTTGGCTGGCCAGTGTAAATGGGGCTAATAATTCATTATGCAGTCTTAGTATTTGAAAACTAAGCATACTTTGCATACTTGTATCATATAATGAGAAATCAATGTCCTAATTTGAATAAAGGTCACATGTTAAATATAGCAATTAATCTGTTTTTGTGAGCATAATTTGAAAATCATGTTACACACATTCAGATAAATATCTCATTTGCATGAAGGCTAGATATATGCCCAATTCAAATGAGTTCAATAAATCAAGGTACATTTCATTATTGCATTTTAATAATACATTTGTTTGTAACTATGAATAAACCCATCATTTTGAATATTTTTTTTTTTTTACAGTGAATACAGTTCTATTCAAGGTATACTATATAATTTCAATCCGTGTTAAATTTTCACAAACATTTTCAAGGCACAATCCAGCAAATTTGTCCACATGTTCAAAACAGCAGCTTCTAGTACAACAGAGGGGGAACAATCAGGGTGTCAACTTTTGAAACGTTCTTGTCAATAGACGACTGTTTTTAACAGTTGTACCTTGAATTGAACACTTATGTCATTTTTATATAAAGTTATAAAGGGGACAATTTACAGAATATAAATATATACATATAGCAAAGGTTTCTGGAACAATTTCTGTTACAAAAAAGATATCAAAAATGTTAGTGAGGAAAAAGGTTCATCAATAGGTATATCCAGAATAGGACTATATTTAGACTATCCTTCTGAAAACAGAACAGCAACATTTCATACAAATGCCTTTCTTTCCTATGCAAAATCCATATCTAGTATCCTTGGTGGAGAAACAGGGCTTTTAGTTACAAAATGTTACTGCGACTATCAAAATGTTGTCACAAATTTTAGGCAAAATTAATTGCTACTTGCCTTGTACGAGCTCTTAAATTCCCTTGCACTTAATAAAGCCAATCAAGTTAAGAACAGCAGCATTTTTTGTGTTCTCTGGTTTACAACATTCGGCATTGCATTCTCCATCTACTGATCCTCTCTTAGAGGAATCTCTGATGTTACTTCTCCAGTCATGGCTTCTCAAAGTCCTCAAAGTCCTTCAGAGGACATCAGAGCTTGTTGTTCTCCCCGTTTGCGACATTTGCAGGCGTTGTCGTCGAATTCTCCGGCTGTAAAGCCCCGAGATCGCCTCCAACGTCGACAAGGCGAAAGGCTTCCAGGAACTCGTTGAAGTCAATGCTGCCATCCTGGTTGATGTCGATGGAGCGCGCCATGTCACGGACGGACTCAGGGGGGATGTTGCTGCCCACATGCCGACTCAGCAGCTGGCATGCATCCTGGAACTCCTCCATGCTGATGCAACCTGCACAGGACCAACCCAATGGGGCACAAAAAACGGTTTAGTAAATGCCAGTTTTACTCATCCAGTTTGCATCACACAGAACTTATGGCAACACATTTTCTGTCAGCATTAAAAAAGACCAAGCATTACGAGCACATGGTCAGACCTTGATCATGATGGTTTGTAACCATCTGCTACAAATCCTACTATTACCATCATTGATCATGGTTTTATTTTCATTCATTATTGTAAAATGACTATTATAACAAATACATAATCCATATTTGCCAATGATATGTAGTAATTTCGTTATTACTATATCATTATTCCTTTAGGCAATAACGCCAGTCATTGCTATTTTCAAATTAATTATAACTGTTATTGTTGTCTATAAGGTAAACCTTTAGACAAAAGACATTCTATATTTACCTGAGTGATCCTTGTCCATGACACGGAAGATGGTCTCCAGGGCGTTCTTGTTGCGGTACAGTGTTTCCGTCAAGCTAGGCGCCCCGCCTCCCTCTCCCCCATCCCCTCCCCCACCCTCTCCACCCCCGGTAGCCTCGCCATCCCCGGTGTGTGTCAGCTCCCAGCCCAGGCAGGACTCATAGCGCACCAGGCCCTGGTTGTTGAGGGGGCCAGTCATGCGAGGGCGAAGGGTCCGCCAGGGAATGGTCAGCTCGAGAATCTCCTCCATGGCCCGCGCCCACTGGGTCACCGTGATGTAGCCTACCAATGCACAACAAGAGAAAGAACAGCAACTTTCAACACAGTTTATCAACCTTCACACTTTGATGTCTGATGATAGGGTTGACCCCCCAAAAATTAAAATGTCTGCTCCATGAATCACAAGCACAAGTAAAAGTGTGAAGGAAATTCATCCAGAAGCTTTCAAGATACTGCATACACTATATATTTAGCGAGTCAAATTTTGTGTGAATTGGAACTTCTCAGCAATTTTGCAAGTGGTTAAATTTGCGATCGTGGAGTACTAGTACTAGTAGCACATGTATTCATATTTTTGAGTGTTGTTAATTTCACAAATAGCACTCGACTCGCGAAATTCGAGAATTAAAAAACCCTGCGAAATATATGGCGTAAACGGTATTCGGAAAATAAGTAAATCATAGCAAAGTTCATAGACATTTGTCTTTTAGCTATGACAAATTTGATGCTTAATCTAATAAGTTTGTTTGTCCCATAAAGCATGTACAAATATTAGTTTTAGTTAAAAAGAAATTCATCCAGCAGATCATAACACATCAGTGAAATAATCAAGGTGTGAAATGATGAAGTGGTAACCTGAAATGCTACAAAACCTGCTACGTCTGGCAACATGGTTGTGGAGCAAAAAAAAAATTCCATGGAGTTGGGATTGGCATTCAGATTGCATACCCGGTATGTATGAAAAATCTTGGAGAGCTGAGAGATGTGGTCATTAATGTAACAAGCTACAACTGTTATGTGCCCATCAACAAGGCCACTATGACATTATGGTGCCATCTTTCTATACATTTTTCTCCACTGCATCTACTTCCCTGCACCCTTTTCTGAATCTCCTTTTATATCAAGAACCCATTCCTGATTATCCTCCTTCTACTACTCTCTTCTTGTCCTTCCTTCTTTGTTACCATCTCCTCATTCTCCATGCACATATTTCTGTTATGCTCTTGTTTGGCCCCTCCTTCTCTTTTTTCTTTTCCCTCTTCTCTGCTCTTTCTGTAAATCCCTTGTTCTCCTTCCTTTTGTATTCCCTTGTTCTCTCTTTCTCTTTCTGGTGTTATTTTTTCTTCCTTTTCCTATTACCTGCTTGTTCACTGCCCCTCTCTATTACCCTCTAGTTCTCTTGGATTTTCTGCTTCTCTTTTCGTTTTTGCCTTGTATCTTAATCTTAATCTTTTTACCTTAATCATATCCTCCTTCCTCCCCTTCACAATTGTTTCTCTTCATCCTCTTGTTATCAAAGTCCCCTACCCCGTCGCACACTACTCCCATAACAGCATTTATCTTCTGGGCAATTCCATAGGTTTGGTTAAAGCCGTGTAACATGAGTAACCAAAGCTTCTCTATTTTATATTCTGTTATAGTTTTGCAGAAATTATGCAAATAATTATTTAGGAAGCAAACAGTCCACCTTTCCATGACACGCAATCATATCCTCAGCACAGAAACTTCTTTTTCAATCAAATAAAGAAGCTTTGGTTACTCATGTTACATGACTTTAACCAAACCTGTGGAATTGCCCTTCTGGTGAAAATGCACTCAAATTGGTATGTTTCCTTTCCGCCTCTCATTCCTGCTTACCCGTGTTGCATGGATCATGTTTTAGGAAGGCTTGCCTGAGGGTCGATGTGTTAGCGACGATCTTTTCTCTCAGGTCTCGTAAAGCAGACTCCTCTACAATGCTGACTCTGCACACATTTGTAAATATGTACAAGGAAAAAAAAAGTGTAATCAACTTTTTATCATGTATTTTGCTTTATATCAAGAAGGGCCATCTTGACAAAAAGTTGCAAATAATAATTCACTAGTATTTGGCAAATTTTATTTTGAAAACACATTAACTCTGAATAAGTTCTCAGGATGGTCACATGAGAAGCAAACAGTTATCATAAGTGATTCACTCACTGTACCCAACACCAATAGGCACTGTATATACACGTTTTACATGGAAGGAGGTTTGCTTTCCCAGCTAGCCAATCTGTTACTCCTAGTTTTCATTGAGTGCACTGTCATTTTCAGTTTGACTGTAACTCTAGCATTCATGCATACATCCCCCATAGAATAACCATTGTCTTGCACACAAAGGGTTCAGAAGGAGACACTGGGCACCACACACCTTTGCCTCATGGTCAGATTCTTGTTGCTGTTCTGAGTTGTCTGATACTGGACACAGTGGGGCTTGAGGTCCGTACCAAACTTGATGTAGGCTCCTCGGTTGCTGCCCTCCTCATAGTAGTTTGAGGCTGAGAACACCGTCAGGACCTGCAGGGAGGAGAGGAGAGGACAATAACAGCCATAGCTATTACTCCAGGGCTACCACAGGCTGGTATGTGATATACTTCCTGGGCCATCAAAGACATCTGACAGCTGAGCTTCTTCTGGTCTCTACCTGTTTTTTGTTTGTTTTATTTTTGTTAATTTGTTTTGTTTTTGCTTTTGTCTTTTAATTATACAACTGCTTTAATTGTTCCTCCTCTATTCATGTATATGATTTGATTATAAGAACTTATTCCATGGCACTATTTGTACATGTTTTTGTATGCACAAATTGATTTGTTTGTACATGTTGTATATTTGCTTTGAGAAATTGAATAAAATTCATTTGAAAAAGAAAAAAAAATAAAGAAAAAAAAAGTAATACACACATACCCTTTAAAGCACAAGTTTCTGTGGCATACAAAGAATTACAAGGAACCTGAAATTTGCTCCCACAATGAATGGAAGACAATGTCCATCGGCATTATTGAAGGACATGCATATTTCATTTGATGTTCCCTCTGATCTATGGCCATATAGCATTTACCCTATCTTCTCCTGGTATTTGACACAAGTTCCAAGTCAAACCTAATATCTATAAATTTATTGCAGTGTAATAAATCAAGTTATGTCAACATGATGTAGGTTATTTCACTTTTGATCTTTGAGTTTTATTGAATTTCACCAACTGTCCTGTTCCAAAATTATATTTTAAGTCTATGTGATGTATGAACTTTGATATTTCAACATACAAATTCAATTTTAGTAGAATCTCTACATTTGGCATAATTAAGTTTGTTCAAAATTGTTCTATGAATCTGGGCCAATTGCTAGCTGATGGACAGATGAACAGATTGAAAAAAAAACAAGCATAATCTCACAGGAATGGCAGACAAAGAGCAATTACAGCACATTAAAAAGAAACACTACCGAGATAGAGCCTCAGCTTTCATGTAGTCCATACCTTTTCTCCATGCGTGAACTCATACCCGTCTGGTTTACACTCATGGGACCGAATGAGCAAGTCAATGCCATGCTTGGCCAGGACCTTCTTGGTGACATCGGGACCAAAGTAGCTCCCTCCACCTCGAAATGTGTTGGGCTGGCAGCCATCTTGGGCTCGTGGGTCACTCCACAGAATATCCAATATCTATATTTATTTCATTAAAAAGTTGAATTATGGAATCATTAAATTCTGAATATGATACTCAATGCTGTATGATTTTATCCCTTTTAAAACTGGTCTCACTTCTAGTTCATTAAGTGCTATTCACTCAACATGTATCTATTTATTTACATCTTTATATAAAAAAAATACAAATGTGATTATTGACCAGCATGAAAACAATTATTGCAGGTATTAAAAACTAAAATGTTATGAATATTGCATTCTTAAATTAATTCTTTAAAAAATCAAACTATGCTTTAACCCTAATACTCCCGGGGGGGGGGGGGGGGGGGCCATTATGGCCCCCCCCTGTCGAAGTTTTGTCGGTACTTCCTAACGCCTCAATATTTCGAAACGAAATTTCTTGACTTTTTTCTCTGATCCTTCCCGCACATTTTGATACCAAATTTATGGCGATCGGACCTACCGTGCGGGTGTCAGATTACGTTTACCGAACACATGTCACTGAAATTTCGCTATTTCTCTATGTGACTGTGTATAACCCTATGGATAAAATCAGGAGCTTTTCCAATTTATGTAAATACTTTTCTAAGTGTTATCATTGTTTCAAATAGTGTAAATAATTACCACACACACACACACACACACACCCACATTCACACACACCCACACCCACGCATACGCATCTGAATCTTGACGAAAAACAAAGAAATACATAAGAAAATTGAAAAACAATAAAATACATAAGAAATAATTACCACAACCTTTCTTTTTCTTTCAAGAATTGATGAGGGAGTTATGAAAGACATTTGTACCAAAAATTACTATTCCTGAGGCTTTATTTAGTGAGAAATACCAAAATCTACGATTTCTCGCATAAATTAGCATAAATTAATTAGTTAAAAAAAAAATAAAAGGACTTTCGTAAATTTAGCTATACAACTTTGTAGATTACATAATTCTTTACCCTTGTGCAAAATTTTGAGGCAATCGGGCGACCCATGGCCGAGATCTCAGGGGGGGGGGGGGCCATAATGGCCCCCCCCCCGGTAATAACAAGCTTTGAAATACCCCGGGAGTATTAGGATTAAGGCATGAAATAATATTTTATACACATAAGAAGGATGGTATTCACATGCTTGCAAGATTTTTTTTCATGTCTATAGAAACAAGAGGATAAAAAAAAGAAGGACAGGGTAACAGAAAGAGACGCAGAACACGGGATAAGATGCTAATAACTGAAATTGTAGGAGAAAAAGAGGATAAAAAAACAGTAGAACAGGGAAATAGAAGAAAGAGATGATGGTGGTATTTAAAATCAAAGGAGAACAAGAGGGTAACAGAAACAAAGAGAGGCTTCAAAGAAAGAGAAGTAGAACAAGAAAAATATGCTAGTAATAGGAATAAATGGAGCACAAGACAGTAAAATAATAGGAAGGAGAGGGAAGGGGAAAGAGGGAAAAGAAGAGAGTCACAGCCCCTTGAACTCCCACTAACCTGTCTCCACTCTGAGAGGTCAATCTTTTGGCTCAAGTCTTCCTCATCTCCGGTCAACTCATCTGCACCTTCCCTGAGGGGGGGCTTCAGCACCGACAGATACTGCGGAGATGAGATCAACAGAAGCATCATCACAAATTGGTTTGCATTGAAGTATGGAGATCAGAGAACCATTAGAGTGATCATTTGAGGAGACTAAGAAAAAAACAGAGAGGTTTTGTCTGCCATGAGGATATTGAGCAATCCTCATCCACGCATCGTGTGAAAGCTGCAAAGTGAGCACTATAACTCACTGCCAGGCAGTTTATATAGTAAGGACCTAATTGGACAATAAGTATTTGCCCATCTACCGGCAGTCCAATATTCCTAAAACATGCGGCAAGCTGCTTGTTTGTTTTTCCCCAAGTTTTGAAACGCACTATGTTTTAAAGGCATTGTTTTCCTTGTGTGTGGGTTTTTTCTTTTCATAAAATCCACTACCTTACCTTGTTGAAATGAAACAAAGTGCAATTACTTATTTCACTTCATCCATAGATCATGGCAATAATAACAGGTTTCAATTAATTTTTGGTTGGATGTGCGGAGGCAAAACAGCAAACAAAATATAATCACAACATGGGCTTTGATGTCCGCAGACAGCCCAGTGCAAAATTGATGTCAATGGGAAGGGACAAAAGGTAAACATATGCTGTATGCCAAATGGTTGATAATGCTCATTTTCTAATGGCCACTTTCAATAATCACCTTAGGTTTAAACAGATAAAAACACAGCTCAAATATTGCTGATTGCCATAAAATTAACATCATTATCGTGATATAACCAAGGAGATTAGTGATAGCTCGATCTGCGGCTCAACAATGATATGTTACCAGTTCCTGTTAAAAAAACAATAAAAAAACAGAAGTAAAAAAAACAGTTTTTTTCAATCTTCTCATGTTAGACACTTATCAATCAAATCATAAAGAAGCTCTATGCCTGAAAGTATTACTTTCCAACAATCACATAGCAGAATTACAGGGGAAAAATATATATGCCTAAATTTGCATAATCACTTAATAATAGATTTGAATTACAATAAAAAAATCTACTTTATATCACAAGTGACGCATGTGCTGAATGTTGTGGTCGGCGCGGATTTCGTTGCCGAGATCAGGGGGGGGGGGGGGGGGCGTATAATGCCCCCCTAGTAATAGGCAGACTCCAAATCCCCAGGCCTGATTAGGGTTAGATGACTCAATAACAGCAATGCTGTACACAAGAAGATTTCTTGTCGAGTTTGCAATAAGATATGATTAATACAAATACAAGATATCACCTCCAGATTTGGATGCATTTGGAAAAGCCAAACATACATAGCTTGTTTATCATGCATTAACCCTAATCAAGCTGGGCTTTTTGGACTGTTCTGTGGCCGGGGTGGGGCGGGGTTGATTCAACTCCCCCTTGAGATCTCGGCCATCGATCGTGCGATTGCAACAAAATTTGGCACGCACGATACATGTGTCAAAATCTACAAGATTATTTTGTTATGTTTTTATGCAAATTTAGCTCACAATTAAATAAAACACTAAATAAAAACATTTAGAGTCTAATAGAGGGGGGGCGCGGGGTTGATTCAACCCCCCCTTGAGATCTCAGCCATCGGTCGCGCGATTGCGACATAATTTGGCATGCACGATACCTGTGTCAAAATCTACAAGATTATTTTGATATGTTTTTCAAAATTTTAATTTTAATAAATTAATTATGCAAATTTAGCTCACAATTAAATAAAACACTAAATAAAAATATTTAGAGTCTAATATTTGGTTTGTATATCTGTTATAATATGTTTAAAGGTGATATTAATAGGAAATGGAAACAAATAAATATAGTTTATTTTATACTTGAATGAGTTATTAAAGCAATTCATGCAGCTAACATGCCATAAAAGTGTTCAGTTTTGTGTTTAATGAAAGTAAAATTTTACTAAATTGACCTTCTTCCTGACCTACGAAATCGCCTCAGGAAAAGTGGCGTTGTGCGTACGTCACAGCCGGGATACGCTTCACAATGACCATTGGGTATCACACCTGTTAATCCACTAGCAACTGCCATCACAGTTTCATTAACAATGCATGATTCTGACAGAAAAGAAGCTGCGGATTGGCATGTTTGATGCACAATAACACCTCCCTTTTCTTACGTCAGACCTAAAGGCCGTTTCGGATGACAGTAGGGCAAATTTGTCCCCGAGGATACGGTGATTGTTTTCACCCTAATTTCGCTTTTTGGAAAGTGATATATTGTTTGAATGTCATCCGAGCTCATTGTATGGCTTATAAGCCTTCTGTAGATGGATATCTTCATATTTTTGGATTTTCTATGAATATCACCCTTTAACAATTGGTCATCAAAAAAACTTTGAAAATTCATTTTAATTCTTATGTATTTTATTGTATTTGGAATTTCTTATGTATTTCTTTGTTTTTTTTACTTTTGTTTTTCTTTGTTTTTTTATTGAAAATTGTCACTGACCACTTTTCAGCCACGATTAGCATCAAATTAATCAATCAAAGTTATCAAATGGAAAAATAATTAGGCTTTTATGAGTTTTATGAACGAGCACTGTTTTCCATAGGAAATGCACACAAAAGTGCAAAATTGTGCACGTTTTTGGATGACATGCGTTACGAAAATGGGCGTGGCTCCGTAATGGTATGCGTGGATGTCGCGAATTTGGTCTCAAAAGATGCGCAAGACTTGAAAGAATAAAGTCAAGAAGTGTCGCGATGAGCTGTTCTTGCGTTGCGGCATTATTGCACGAAACGTCGAGGGTGGGGGGTTCATTCAACCCCCCCCCCCCCCTCCCCTGGCCGTTTTAGGGCTAATGAATACTGCATCACTATTTAAAAATTGTTTTTCCCAAAGATGGAGCTATACGTTGTTCCTATGATTTATGCAAAGTTGTACAGTTGTCAAGTGGATGGTGTTCCATTATGCGCGAGCTAGTGGGTGCAGTCCATCATTGTCTCAATAATGTGCATGAGGATCGATGAACATGATAGATATAAAAGGCTTTTGTTAATACTGCCACATGTACTGACCTTGTGTCTGGGCATATTCTCCAGGAAGGTCAAATCCGTTTTGTCAGAGATGCCGCCATGACAAATCAGAATTTTGCCATCGATCATCGTTGCCAGGGGCAACCAGGCAAACAAGTCCTGGAATTGCCCAATGATCCTCTGTGCATGTGATCTCTGTGATAAAAGCAAACAGGGGAAGTTAATAATAGTCTGATAGCTGCTCTGGTGCTCTTTCTACTTTGTATTTCGTACTGAAAAGAAAGCTGAATTTTCAATTCTGCATTATCTTCGTACAATGGAAAAACGTTGTGTATATTGCAATTATCGTAATTGCAAGGCACATGTGAACTCTGTTTTTTAGATGAATACACTTAAGATTCTGCTGTTTATGTGTGTTTTTTATGTCAAATATTCTTTCTCTAGAATTATTATAAATGAGGTGAGAAAGAATAAACTTCTTTCTTATTTCTCTCTTTCACATTCCCCCCAAGGGGGGGGGGGGGAGCAAATAAAAACAATCAAATGGTTGTGAAAACTCTTTTCTTACCTTGGCACCATATTTTGCTTGCACCTCTTTCAGAAAACCATATCTGTGAAAGATAGAAAGAGCATAATGAACACAGCATTATCAACAAACAAACACATATATCCATAAAAGGCAGGACAGCTGTTATTTTGAAGGCAAAACTCCTCAGTTGTTACAATTCTATACAGGAACATGACACGAATGCACTATTAAATTGCAAAGTTATTTTTGAAGGTAGCATCAACCTTCACATATTTCAGTAACAATTATCTCATGGAACTCATATGTCTACTATGATTACTACACATGCAAATATTTCAAAGGGATATTCTGTCTGGCATGGTTAGTTATGCTTACATTTACACAGGTACACTACGCAATATGATGACAGAGAAATTCAAAAGGACAATAATAAGAGAAAATTGTAGGAATAAAAACCCAGACAGTGATTGTACCTGAGATTGAGAATGTAGTCCTCATGGTTTCCCCTGTTGAGATACACCTCATTGGGGTAGAGGAGGAAGAAACAGAAGAGGAGGACGGCAATCTCTACAGAGTGCATCCCACGATCCACGTAGTCCCCGTTGAAGATGTACGGGTTCTCTGAAGATGGCAGTCCATTCTGGAAAAAATACATTGATAATAATCACTTTTTATAAAGTATTTCAAATGTTTTGTTCTAAACCAAGGATAATGATCAGCTTTCCTAAGGCTTTGTTCCTTCCTTGCTATTACCATTTCACATCTTACAGTCATTATATTTCTTGTGTTTGTTCATGTCATTTGTATGTTGCATGTGTTCATTTTGAAGTGAGTACAAATGAATGTGTACTTATCATTTATATTAATCAATACTAGCACTGTTCTGAGCACTGTTCTGAGCCCCATCAGTAGATATATGGCAAGTCAACAAACTATCTGTGTGCACCATCTCCACTCTCCACTGATGTGCATTTCTTCCTGGTTACCATTTAACTAGCGCTTAGGATGGAATCTCTCACAGGCTTTTGTCCGTATTTACTTCCAAGTGAAGACAATGATAAAAATGCAGAAGATATTTCTGACTCATAACCGAATGGTTATAGGCAATATACTAAAATAGCCTGCTTGTAATATCTCCAAATGAAACGACTAATGAGTAGGGAAATATGTCACTGAATGATTATAAAATGATGAAAGAATGAAATCATTGGGCCTGTCAAGCTAGACAAGAGCAGAGCTATGGGAAAAAGAGGGAAGAGTGTGTCTTCTCTGCCTATATAGTTTACAGGAAGTACTGCAAATGTATGCATACTTGCATGCTAAAATGATGTACTCTGAATGCCTCATTGACAATTGGTGGCAGCGGTGTGAAGTGTTAATAAGCAACCTTTCGGTGGCGAGGCACTGGGTTTTGTGTTGTGCTCTTATCCATGCATGTATTTAATGAGATTTAATAACCTTCTCAACATTATTGTCGCTATTGTGCAATATGCTCTGCTTTTTACAGGGACCTCGGGAGGTTCTCTCCCTCCTGTATTATGTACATTTTTGTTGTTCCAATGCACTGTTGTTTTTTTGTGCATGTTTTGTAATTTTCTGTCATTCTTCTGTATCTTCTTGCCAGTGGAGGCCAATTTTCTGTATGTTTATCTAGACATTAAAATTGAATCTTGAATCTTGAATACATTAGTGCAGAGTATATGTCCATGTTAGTATTATCCACTTAAAATCTTCATTTTGGGATAAGTTTGAAGATCAAGTGAATGCATACAAAGACAGATTCCTGGGCAAGTGTGTGTGCAATTATACATTGGGATTATTTACCTGTAAAGAAGAGAGTCTCATAAAAATGTTATTCATTTGGCATGGAAAACATGCAAAGAAATATAGACTCTCTTTCAATGTCAAAACTTGTCAATGAATTTGCTGTCACTTCTTGTCTAAGTCAGACTGTTTTTGGGAAGCACACGACTAAGTTTAATGAAGTCAACATTCATACCTTGTAGAACACCAAGAAGAGATCTTCTATCTTGCCATGTAGGTCTCCTGTATACACAAAACAATTTGAACAATCCATCATTGAGACAATCACATTTTATATCACAATCAATATCCATACAATCTTATTATTCACTGCAGTATAACAATGAAAATTACTAATTTTGGCTGGAATAAATTGTGTCAGTTAGCCATCCGTTAGATGGGGGCCACCATTGTTTTTTTTATTTGCGCAGCGACCTCCGGTATAGTACATGCTAGCCAACGAACGTTAAGGGCATTTAACACTTAAGTGTTATGGTCTCACGTTTACGCCCTCTACGCCGCAGATCAAAGAAACAATGCCGGCCCCCATCTAACGGAGTTTGAGCTGTAGCTTTCTCCTTTCTCCTGTAGCGGTATCTTTGAGTTGTCTCAGACAAATACTACTCCTGGTGCTTTTTAATACCGGTTACTATTCTGGTGTGTGATTGAGATCGTATTACCGGTACATCAATTGTGTCACACTGGATGCCTATCAAAGCCATCTATTTTGTTGTTGAATGTTGTTACACAATCCAGATGATGGTACTGCGATCCCATTCTGGTATTTCAATTTCTTTTTCTTTTTCAAATTGCGTGCTCAAAGTCAGGGTGCAGCTTATACACGAATGCAGCTTATCTGCCGGTCAGTACGGGACTGCAATTATCAGTAGGCCTTCTGTTAGGCCTAGGGAAGGGTTAAATAAAGTGAGACTCAGCATTGGACTAATTGACAGGATAGCCCTTTTGCAGGTCAACAAAATTAAATTTGTAAAAAAACCCACAGAAAATAGAAGATAGTTATACTGTATAAGAACTTTCCTTGTAATAATTGAACTGGAAACTCTAAGCGGAATTATAGCGCTCTCTAGATTTTGAGTATGTTTTGGACAGGTCATCCAAAACCTATAGCCCAGATATCAGAGACCGCAGTAGGCAGTAGCACTCGTCATGATTTATCACACCACACAGTGATGCACTGACTCAGCGCTATATGGTATATGAATGAAGACCATGGTCAGGCTGTTTCAACCCTAAACAAAGATAATTTTTCACTTTTCCTGAGAATGTTTGTGAAGCTATGAGTGTGAAATTTTCATGACTTTTTCAAATGGTCTATCCTGTCAATAAACTCTATCTAAGCTTAGAAGAATGCGGGGCATTGATTGACTCACCACACACGGTGATCTGCTTGGCGATGGCTGTGGTGGCACGGTTGATGTTGCCTTTGGTCTTCATCACTCTCTGCGTCTCACATAGAACCTGCAGGAGGTAGCGTGCATGCAGCCGCTCCCCCGCTGCCAGTTCAATAAAAAATGGAAAACAACAAGTTTTTTTCAATCATACTTTGAAGCTCCCTTTGCACTCATATTTCTATGATTTCGTGCAGAGTACAAACAGGTTAAAGGTAAGGAAAATGAGTGGTATATATTATGGGACCAGTAATTACCCCAAAACTATTTTGCTGTCATTATGTGTCTGGGTCACATTTGCTTTCAAAATTTTGCCTAACTTTGAGGTGACCTAATCCTGAAGTAACTTAAGGATGAAAGAGAACCACTAGAGGCGTCTTCATTAGCCCGCTGGGGCTAAATAGCTAGCTAGTTCTGACTGGAATAGCCTAGCCAGATCACGAAATAGCTAGCTATTTGCATCTTCATTAGCCAGATCAGGCGAAATAGCTAGCTATTTGGTTGAGAAAATTTCCTAAGAAATCTTGGGCTAGCTCGGAGCGTCTTCATTAGCCTGAAAATTTCCCGACCCCGGCATACATTAGTGCGTACGAGGCATTGTTTACATTAGGTTTTTATACGTGTGTGCATGTAAGGTCACAACCAAAGCTATGCAGTCATGGCCTATTCCTGTCGCACACTGCACATGTACGAACATGTGCGGGATAATTTTATGCATCCCGAGTTTTGAGCTTTCGTATCCCGAGATTCAAGCTAATGAAGATGCGATTGCAACTTCAGGCAAGTTCCCCAAATCAGCAAACTAGCTCGCTATTTCGTCTGATCGGGCTAATGAAGACGCACTTATAGTCACAGCTGAACAACTCTGCCATGATTATGGGTGCCCTAAATCTTCTCCACTACTCTCTTTTACATTCAAAGATGAAATCAGCTTAATATAAACATACATTCAAAAGTAAAACATTATTTTACCACTGTACATCTGAAAATTTACCCAATGTTCTACAACCAGTACAAATTTCTTCCACATTATGACTTTACATGTGATTGATTGATTGATTGATTGATTGTTTTATTACCATCATCATCATCATTAACAAGAATATGAAACTACTTAACATGACATTTCCACTGACTATTTCATTACATGAATACTTAACACACATGTCATAATAACATTTTTTTTTAAAACCGTCAGAGATGATTTATAACTAATGGTAATATGAAGTCAGATATAGCATATGTGCTAGTCGAGCCTGACTCACATTTGATTACAAATCTGTTGAGATAGAAATACATAAATAGAAATAAGTTCATACATGAATTGTATATAGATAGCTTCAAATTCTAAAGCAGTTCGCATTTCAATTTGATTAGTGGTTCATACAAAAAGATTTTGCATCTTATATGATTTATGTGAAAGAAATTAAGTGCAAACTAAAATATTAAATATAATGAAACTACGTGGGTATTTTTATAATTGAATGATTAATTGAGGTAAAATAATGTATCAATTCATCGTAATGAAACATAATTAAAGGGAATACAATTTACCATTTACTTTTCGCTCAATAACATGTCTGAAATAGCTTTCCGAAAACCACAGTGAGATGTCTCTGCTCGCAAAGTCTGTGAGCTTGCATTCCAAAAACTACTTCCTACAAAGGACATTGAGAATTCCCCTGCATTGTTTGGAAAAGGGGGAGACCAAGTTGTTGGCCTTCTTTTTGTCGCGTTGAATAATTATGTTGTATAATACTGCAATAATCCTGTAATACATGTAATGTATATGATACAGTGCATTGTTATCAAAGTATTTCATTTCAGGCTTTGTAAAAGACTGAAAAAAGCAGGCATTAAAGGTTTGGAGTTGTACAGAATAAAGGGGTTTTCCAGTCATAATAAAACTTGCAAAATAGCAGGAAAGTGAGCCTGTGACATGACCATGTTGCCAATTTGCCTCCCTAAATGTCAATCTTTATATCAGTAGAATACTTTTAACTTTCTAATTAATTGTCCATTTCTTCTGAAACTCACTTTGTTTTTCTAAGATTTTGCTTTGCTTCTATTGTGATCACATATTTTGAGACTGGAGTTGCTCTTTATTGAAACTTTGAGAGTAATTATGCAGCAGCTCTGTAGCATTCTGACCTTTGAACGACTCCATCATTGGCTCCATTTGGCTGAGAGTGAGAGGAAACTTGATATGTGGTCCCTTGTAGCCCGCCTCCACCTCAACGTCTGACCACACCTCGTTCTCATCTTCCGCCTTGGCTTTGCCTGGTTGAGGAATGGACAGCAAGTCCCAAATGAAAAAGAAAAAGAAAATATTCTTAGCAGGAATTATTGAACATTATATTCCACATGCTAAGAATGTTGCTATATGATTGGTCAAGAGTTGATCACGTGATGAAGCGTAGTTTTTCCCATCTGATCACCTGAGAACAAAAGTTCGTTACACTCTAGGTGATAGTACTTTTTGGTTTCGCTGATCTCTTCACTCCTCACAGTCCTAATGCGTGATTAATATTTTGAGTACGCGCGAAATAAAAGTGCGTTACACTCGGACTATCAACTGACAGTAGCTCCTCCTGACGCATCATAACGCACGTCCTAGAAGCGCGCGTCCTAGTAACGCGCGTCTTAACGCGTGTTCCCCATGGCAGCGGCTCGGGGTTAGGTAGAGAAGTAAACATTACTTTTGTACGTCAAATTGTCATTTTTGGTATAGATACTTGGTTTCAGATGTGGAATATAAAGCAAATAATCAACTTTTGGTTTCAGGTAATGAGACGAACTTATCACTTCCTCGGCGATCTGAATGTATACGCTATCTTTCCTCAGCTGCGCTTTGGAAAGATAGCTACATCCACATCGCCTCGGAAGTGATAGTTCGTCCCATCACCCTCAGCAAAGTTGATTATTTGCTTACTATCAATATTGTAACATCCATTGGATTCTAACAATCACATGAAATCATCATTACAGTCTTATTGCCTGTTTTCCTATGCATGCTGTGGGGTTGTACACATCACTTCCTTCATAGTGCTTACAATCTAGTCTGTGGCAGCCATGTGTGTGAGACCAGGGATTGATTGATTGAACTTTATTTATTTCCATCAAAATAAAAAAAAAATATATAGTAAAATATGATACAAACATGGAAATACATTTCATAGATAATAAATAAACTAGTAATATTTGACATGTACTAACAATTTGAAAATAGAATATATGAATGGTTATAATTATACATACATCTCATATATCTCATACATGAATGTTCAGTGTAGGTGTGTGTGTGTGTGGGGGGGGGGTATTATATCTATCTAAATGTTTTGATCCACTGAACCTTAGTATGACTAGATTTGCCAACGTCATATTTATTCACATGGCTCACAATGAAAGTCATTTCATTTGTTGCAAAATGTATTGTGTCAACACAACAACAATGAGAAAGCAGATATAGGGATTTAAGTCATCCTCTACTCCAATATTCCGGTAGCAGGGTGGTGGTTTGATGTCATACTGTTATCAAAGTATAACCATCATATTCAATACTTCAGAGTGGGGATGGACATTCTTCAGAATTAACAGAATGAAAGTGTTAACATAGAAAGTTCTTGGGAGTACTCTGTAAACAATCATTGAAGTTAAATAAAAGAGTATAATATGCATATGCAAAGATGTAAATCTGTGAAGTTGCACATTAATAGCCATTGACATGTCAGGCAAACTACTAGAACGAATCGTTCTAAAATTCTGGCACTGCAAAATTCATCATGCAGATGGTATGCAGCTGTAATACACGTCACTTCATGACACAAATATATATTACTGTACTTGTGCTTCTGGAGGACACAAACTTCATCTAAATGCAACTACCATACAACAAGAGTATATGTAGGCTATATGATTATAATACACATGCTCAGAAGTACAGGTAATATCCAGTAACTAGTACAAGTGTAAACAATGTTTTTGGACACTTTTTGACAAACCAGTTTTAAAAAGTAACAACCCAAATCAACCTGAAATTTAGACATCATCATTTTTTAGAAGTAGGATTTATGACATTTCATCAATTATCATTCTTGCAATAACCCTTAAATATTTTAATGAGATTGCCACGTTTGGACAAATTTAGGCCTAAATTGTGTGTGTATCAGATAATCAATTCTGAACACTACAATCCCCATTGTTCATCAGAGATGTTAACCCATAACGCTTTTTCTGTCAGAAGCATCATGCATTATAAATGGAACTGCGCTGACAGTTGCTAGTGGATTGACATAGGTGTGATGCACAATGGGCATTGTTGTCTTTTGAATTAATTATCAGATACACACAAATGTTTAGGTCCAAATTTGTACAATAGTAAAAATCTCATTAAATATTCTAAGGGTTATTACATGCACAACAATCTATAAAATGTCACAAAACCTGCCTCTTAGAAAAGATTTTACATCCTTTGACTTAAAGACAGCCAGTCCCTTTTTCAGATCATCACAAAACCATCGAAACATTGGCAAAACATAGAGAAGTGTTAGCAAGCTGTATATTCATGATTTGAAACTGATACGTAGTGTAAAATTCAAATAATGCACGTAAACAACGTCTGATTAATAGTCTTTACCTCAGGCTCTTAGCAGTTTGTGTTGAAATATCTGCTTCATTGATTAATCTGTTTGTTAAATTATAAAACGCATTATGAAAAAAAATTGTTCTATAGAAGGAATCATCTCCAAAGTTTGGTAATTACTCATAAAATTAGGATTTCACACATGCATAATTACCACATAGATACTGTAACAAAGACTAATACTTTTTTCGTAGTACGAAAAAAGTCGGTTTGAAATTTAACGGCTGAAATTTTTACGTATACAGAAAGCTTCAACATACTATATTCTTAGAAATGGTCTTGAATCACACTTCCTTGAATTTACGGTCGTGATAGACGATTTCAAATTTTAAGCTTGCAAAAGGGACGGACAATCTTTAATATGTAACTGCTAACTCTATTTGAGTGGTAACTTTTAAAAAGTGTCACAAGTTAATTTCAACACCAAATACAACATACCTGCATTGTACAATTTACGGCCTGCCACATTAGGTTCACTTTTTTATGACTGTATCACTTCTCACAAATGGCTTTCACTTCTTATTGTCCTCAAATACACCTCTCATTTTTATTTGCCATAGTAATGGAAGGTATGCATGCACATGTGAGTCATTTCGTTCTTTTAACAGGTTTGACATTCCGATAAAAAGTAGAATTGAGTAAAAGAAGATTAAGGGGAAAATGAGAAATATGAGACCAATCATAAGGAAGTTGTGACATTTGGAAAACCATAAATACCAGAATTGAATTCTGATTATCCATTAATCTGCCATGAAATACTATAAAGACTTCTCATCAATGATAGCGACTAGAAGGTCTTCCCTGGTGCCACTCTCATCACGTTTTTCAGCAAAAATATTTTTTAAAATACTGAAAAGAAGTTTTTTGCCATGAGCTTATTATTTATTTAATAATTGATCCTTTCATTTATTCATTGATTTGATCATTCTGTAACAGTTCAAGAGGAGAGCTCTTTCAGTACTTAAGAACACTGTTCTTCCAAAAGGAAGATTAATTGGTTGCATCATAATGTAAAAATGATCAATACATATAAATGTTCTCAGGAAAGTGTGGGTCTTTCTTGTAATGAAGTAGGAATGTATTTGATTTTTATTACAGCTTGTAACAAGGAAATACTGCATTACAGGTTCTGTATAATGAAAAGCATTGAATAAATTTTGGATTTATCCATAACTGAAAAGACTTTGCCAAAATAAAACAGAAAGCAATATTAGCAAAATCCGTACTTTCATGCACCCACAACAATCCATTGCAAAAATCTCTTTTCTGAGAGAGATTAATTAACTTCTGCTTTGTGGCAAATTGAAATATGGAACCGCACATTTCTGTTATAAATGTAATACCCTGGATTCTGCATTAATATAATATAAAATTCAACATGGTATAACGTTTAAAGGGTTTCTGTCAAAAATCCACATTTGACTTTTTTTTTTTTACTGTTCATGCCTAACTGTTTTATTACTATCTGATCATTGGTCCCTAGTCATTGTTTACATAATTTTAATGTCATCCTTTACAGTATGCCAAGGATGGCAACATCTCAGAAGGACAAGCAAATCTACAATTGCTTTGGGGACCTTTAAATTGCACTAATTTTAGCAGTAAATGAGCTCCCTCTGCAATATCTCCATTCAGGGATGGGGGACAACCAGTAGCGCTTCACAGTCCATTTGCTAATGTTGATGTTTGATTGATTGTGCAAAGCTCGCATTAACGCTTAATCATTTTCTGATTGAATAACGAACAGAATTCTTTCCTCTCTCCTCCTCCTTCAGTGCTAACAAGCCCCACAGCCACTACACAGCAATCAATTTTATATCAATTTCTACTGAAACAAGTCCAGGTATGAAAACATTTGTTATCTAAATTTACTAAAATCTTACAGTCCATGTCAATGCTAGCTTGATTATACACTGGATAATGTGCATGTTGCCAACAATGGGAATTCCAAATGTAAAAGCATAACAAACAAAATAATTGACAAACAATTTCCACTTGTTTGTTTTTAAGAAGATATTCACTGTACATTGCTGTTCAATCTTCACTGAGGAGTAACTATGGGTTGCTGCTAGAATGTGAATGATACTGTGGCAAGAAGAAGTCAACTCAACTACCGGTAACTGCAGATGAGGACTAGTTATTGAGTTTCACAGATTGCTTTGTTTTGCAAATTTCCCTGTACATTTCCTTTTACCGGTACTGACTCAAGGTAACCTTCTAAAATATGAATAAATATAAGCATATTTTGTGTTTGAAATGATGGGAATACCAGAACTACAATTGTATGGTAGGAATGCAAATTTGATAAATATATAGAAATTCAAACACAGATTTTGTGCAAATAGATGAAAAACAAAATATACATAAGCCCTTGGTCTTGTTGGCTTCATCTCAAGTTCAACACATATTCCAATGCATTCTCAGAGATTCTAAAGTACACTTTATTTTTGGAGTCTAATATTAGTCATGTTAATCTATACATTCATCTAGATTTGGCTAAGTAAATACGGCTTATACTAGAAACAGTTCTACAACCTTCTGAACTCTATCTTGTGCCGGTGTATCTGTGTTGGTAATCAAAGCAACAAGCCAGGGCTATCATATGGCTACAAAGAAATCAATGCCTACCACACAACCATACTAAACTACACAAAAGTTGTCTCCGCTAACACATAATACCATTTACATGTCAACACACAGGTTTCCTTTCTCAGGAAATTAAATTTTACAAGAACAATGTGCCTATTGTACAGGATACACTACCATGGACACAAGCATGAGGGCTGTTTTCATGATATCACAGATGCAAAACAGCTCGCTATTTTTTCATCATCATCATCATCAGCGTTTAAGGTCCGTTTTTCCCGCTTTCTGGGGATGGACTGTTTATTTCCTTGATGGCTCTCCTAGATAATGTTCTATCACTTGGGTCAGTGTAATACTAGTTTGGAATGTAATGCTATTTCTGAATTGAAAAAGAAGTCTAAAAAATGTGTGTTATATGATTAATGAAAATGCTGGTAGCATGCTATATCTGGTGTGGGAGTGAAGTCTGAGCTGAAAAATACTATATTACATGGGTCATGAAAATGTGCTCATAGCACACTATTTCGCTTCGATATTCAGCAGTCAAAAATATTTCTTGCAATTTTCCTGAGGAGATTATATTGTGATATTTCTCAATGCTGGGCTCCTGAAGACACACAACCCCGTGGCTATTGATGAAACAAGCATATCAAGTTAGCCAAACATAAAGAGGCAATGAACAATGAAGAACACAGGCACTGCATGGCCTTGTCTCAGTTGTCATGACAACTGTGATGACAGATGCATGTGGGAAAGGGAGTTTGTATGATGATCATCTGTTTTGTCTTAATGGCTTGTACATGATTGTTCTGAAAGGGGTATACCCTAAAGGTTTCTTCCTTTTGTTTTAGCCATCTACCATCAAAGGCTAAATGGCAAATTAGCTCTTCTACTGGCATGTGGAAATAAAATTTATAATCTTGCCTTTTTATACAAACTTCTTTCATAACTATAAAGATCATTACATATATTGCTGGAAATGCGTAAATTAAGGAGAAATATATACAGGCAATAGGTGAGCTATGAAATGCTAAATTTGGTTTTGCTAGAAGGCTTACGTTTTCCAAAAAAAGAATATGATCTGCTCTCTCTGTGTAGAAATTAATTGTTATTTACATTTAAGAGCTGTACATTGCTGATTAGTAGAAGCCAGAAGTACTATTCTATTGTACGCCAAACAAACCGGATGAACGTTTCAACAGTAGTTTAGTGCAGATGCACAGAAAATGTTTGTCATTTGTTTGGGAGATGTTTTAATGTTAATATATCTCGTGATGTGTTTTCACATACTCTTGGATAACTTTAATACTAGAATTGTATGGATTTAAAATAGTTTAGGTGTGATTGATGACTCATTGAAATATTGCCATTTTCCAAGTGAAATTCATAGCATTCTGTCAGCCTAGTTAATAAACTCAGCTCGTACGCAGAGACTGTGAGCAAGATACACAAGACTGCCGTATATCCTACTAATACTTACATATTACCGATATTAAATTGAACCATCATCATAGTTTATGTTTCAGCATCATTTCACTATGAATACTGGGAAAATATTAATACAATGTGTAGGTTACATATTGCATAGCTCACGCCCTCATAGACTCTACTCATAGTCAAACGGTATAAACTCAACAATTTATTGTGATCAGTGCAACTAGCAACTTTGTCATAAACTTGTTACTTAAATGTGACGGTGTGTAGACTCCCTCATGGTTCAACCCAAAAGGCTCCGTAGTTTCCAAAAGGTATCAAACAGGCAGTAAGAATGCAATACAATATAATTATACAGCTAATAATGTAATCATGGGAGTTATTTTTGAGGAAAATATCTAGAGGTGTGGCCTACTGGAAAACTGCATATCAGTCTCTGGATGGCAGGTCTTCAGGATTTCAACAATTAATCATTATGATATGCATCTATTGGCTGTTTTGACTACTGGTAGATTGCTTTGTGAACTGCATCACTGCTACTTCTACTACCCTCTTTCCGCCTCATACTCAAACAACATATATCCAGGAATTCTTGGCTGCTTTCTGCCACTTTACTGGTAGTTTACAAATTACAAATGATATAATGTACATGCTAGAGTATTCACTCTATGTCAGCAATGTTCAACCTGCCAGGCATAGTACACAGCGTGATGACCTTCCACTTTGCCTCTTGTTTGGTGCATGGATGACCCCCTGCAAGGAAGCCTATGACTCGATGATAAACTTTGACTCATTTCTTCTTCACCTTCAATCTTTTTCAAGTGAAATGGCAATAAATGTGATCTATATGGAATAAGCTTTCCAACAATACCCATGTAAAAAAAAAAATGTCTGCTTCAAGTTACCTAAGTACAGATGTTTGAAAATAATGAAGTTAGCTCTTACTTTGTACTTCATACATGAGACATAATAAAATATTATTTCTGAACATTGCAGGAAAAAATAACATTGAAAAACAATGTTCTTAATTTACTAGTGCATTAATATAAAAGTAAAGTGTCAAATGCTAAAGGAAGCAGCACATTTTAAGATGTCCCTTGTTTTTGAGAGAAATACACATTGTGATCAATGCTAGTTGTGGCGGTACGGTGATTGAAGAAAGTTTGCAATATCAAATGAACCCTATGTCTTGGAGGTGTCTTCAAGAAAGGCTGGTACAGGTGTACAAAAAGGTACAGATTTGCAGTCATTGTCACCAAGTAGAATAATGGAAGTCAAGTTAGATGTCTGTATTGAGGAAGAATACTTTTTGAAAATTTTCAGTTAAAATGATGATAGAAGCATGCAAATACTTACATTTAGACAAGAATTTACAATGTGATAGAAATGTGCCATTATGTAGATATTCATACCCTACCAGCTCAACTGATGATAATGACTGTTCTCACTAAATAAAAAGTTATGCAATTGTCTTTTACTCTGTCATAGATTATGAAACTTTGCATAATGTGTTGGCCTACATATAGCTCAAAGGAATTGGCATAGGGAAAGGGAAAGGGAAGAAAGGAAAGGAGCCGC
Source organism: Arbacia lixula (assembly GCA_963669155.1). NCBI lineage: Eukaryota > Metazoa > Echinodermata > Echinoidea > Arbacioida > Arbaciidae > Arbacia > Arbacia lixula. Next base: position 20,177,391 of record OZ022582.1, on the reverse strand, counting down.
AGTTTTAAATCGCGGTACATTCTGTCCAGTTCAGCATGAAACATGATGCTTCTTAGGCTAAAGCATTGTGTTTCATGCTGAACTGGACAAAATATACCACGGTGTAAAACTGCGGCTCCTTCCCTTTCTTCCCTTTCCCTTTCCCTATGCCAATTCCTTTGAGCTGTTGTGTAGGTTCAAGGCTGAGGGTTGCTTCAGTCATCTGCACTACAATCCCTCCATGTAAGTCTGGACATTGAGTAGTTCTTCATTTCTGTTCCTCTCAGCGGATGGTGGATGTTTATTAATCTAATGGTCCAGATTGAGTTGTGATTGCAGTACATATGAGCAAGAAAACAACACAGGCTAACTTTCAAAATGGGGGAAGAGTGGAAATTATGAAAAGTGATTGCCCGCATGCACATGGAGATGCAATGCCATACACATTGACGTGTCCAATCAAAATGCCACAGGGCAGAATCTAACATGGTTTCCAGGCTGTTGGATATTTGTGAGCTAAATCTGAAGTCACAGGTCTAGTTGAAAACAAGTCTGTCTGATGTAAACTAGATATGCCATCCAGTTCTGCACCAATTTGTCTGAAGAATTAGCGTCTTGTTATCACTATATGCACATGTGATAGCTTGGATTCAAGATGAATGCACAGCAGCATGGAAACCAGCCTAGATGGGAAGCACTCATTATTCCGAAGGTTCGTTTTTCCGAACGTTACGCGACAAATGCTCGAACTAACGAACCCTTTTTCGTTTTCGGACTAACGAGCATCGAGGTATAGGCAATTAACGTGTTTCGGAATTATGAACCTTCAGAATAACGAACAGCAGCATGGAAACCAGCCTAGATGGGAAGCACTCATTATTCCGAAGGTTCGTTTTTCCGAACGTTACGCGACAAATGCTTGAACTAACGAACCCTTTTTCGTTTTCGGACTAACGAGCATCGAGGTATAGGCAATTAACGTGTTTCGGAATTATGAACCTTCAGAATAACGAACCTTCGGAATAAACGAATCTTCGGAATATCGAACTGTAACCACCTAGATGTGATCATACTTTGTATAAAGCATGCAGTGTACGGGAGAGTGAACATACTATGATCATGGGGGAACACCATATACTTCTGCTCTAGATGTATGTTTACATAATGTACAACAGATGGAAAGTGCCGTGCTAAAACAAATGATATCATACGTCCAAATTACAGAACTACTCACCATTGCATTCCTCTATGGCAATAACACAAACAAAAAATAGAAGTGATTTTATTTTACAAAGATCTATTATTTGTAAGAGTGAAAGATTCACATGGGGGCTCAAAGGAATTAAGCCCCCCCCCCCCCCCCCCCCCGGCCCCATGCAACAAAAGAGCTCCAGTGATCAAATCAATTTAATCTAGACCCAGGAAATATTAGTTTCCCCTCCTAGATAATGTACCAGAATTTAGAGAGGGGATTTATGGTCATGCTGTGCAAAATAGTCATTTTGTGATAGCAGAGGCCTCCCCAGGTCTGTGCTCTCACAAAGATGTGTTTGCTTTTATATTTAATTATCTCATTTTGTACATGTTATCATACAATAATAGCTTATTATCATACTCATTGTAATAATAATTACTGGATAGCAGGCACATTATGTTCACTGTGAATCTGCCTACCTAGCTTGAATGCTAGTGTTAGCTATGTATCATTTTAAAAGCTTACATATCACCTCGCTTTTGCTACAATATTTTAATGCAGTGATCATCAGTTACAGTTTTCAATGTGTAGGAAAAATGTGCTTGCGGAACAACCAAATCTCACCTAATTCTATTACTGATACACCTATTGCCAAATAACCCCTTAAGCTTGCAATTCTCAAAAGATGTGCTGACAAGCAACATTAATCTGATACAAAAATACAAATCAATTTTTCATACTTCGTATGTAGTGCATTCTGAGTACCACATACACTGCATGCACAGCAACACAAGACCTGAATATTCAGTTACCACAGTGGCGTTTTCACATCCATTGTTACACATGATTCTGAGTCTACTTCTGGTGAGCTAGCTGCCGGTTGATTCTGTCTAACAGGCTAGTGATGACCTCTCTCAATGACAGCCACTGCTTAGATTACTGATGCTTCACTCCTCTAGTCTCATAATGTAAAGCCACTTGTCTCGACTACAATGTCTTCAGAAATTAATTGATTTAACATCACAAAGTTGACACGACTCACCTTCAACATGTAAGTCTACACAATGGAGCGCAGAGAGGAGAATTCAACATGAGAGTGGAAGTAATGTAAGAAATAATGGTTAAAATGATGAGCAGAAAAGGAATCAAGAAGAACAAAAGTATTATTTCAATATCAGAGACAAATGGTAAGTACACAAAAAGGAATTTCAAGGTGGAGAAAACAGTTGATTGCAAGTGCGCATGCATGCACAATAGATTATTTTAAAGAGTGTAGTGACCACTGGCAGAAAGACACGAATGAAAAAGTTGTCCTCTACACATTACAAGAGTGAGAATTGACTTCCCATCAAGGGTCAGCATGTTTTCATTAATTGTAGCAATATCAATGTTAGATTTAAGTTTTGTTCTCATGGTACCTCAAAATGAAGTTTTAAAAACTACTAGTAACTTTTTTGTGATGTACTTCAATAACAACTGCTTGTAGTTTAGAAAAGATGTACTCATTCAAATAAAGAAAGTACTCAAGTGTATGTAGCGCATGCTTCATTTTGCCATGCATCCCAGCAGCCTCCTCTGGCCCTGGAACCATCCACATGCACCCATCTACCCAGCTAGCTGCTAACTGACCAAGAAACCTTAAAATGACTAGTCATTCTAAACTATAAATGGTCAAAACTTAAATCATTCGGATGTCCTCACAGCACAGAACAACCCAAGACTCTTAGTTTTCAAAACCATGAGTCAGTTTTTAGGTCAAAAACAAAAAGTTGTGAAAATGACATTTAAGTTAACAATACAAGGCCATACCTTGAAACTGAACCATGAAAATAGTACTGGGGTGTAAGTATCCCCAACTACTCCTTGAGCAAGAGAAAGGCATACATGTATATTAGTTCTGCCCCTGGACCAAATTATTATCATCCCTTTCGCAAATACAATTTGAAATGTCCCACTGTAATCCCCAATTCCTTGAATTGGCAACATATTTCATGTGCCCTTCAAATGGCAAACTTTTGCTCAAAAGACTTTACTTCAATTTGTAATGTGAAACATATTGTTGATTTGAATATCAAAATGAAAATAATTCATATTTTTGAAAGGTCCTGGTTATGAATATCAATAAGAAAATGTACTGAAATCTCTATAGAACTGAACCAGACATTTAGATGAGTACTAGTGTGTTGTACAATTGTTTTCATGCAGAGACTGACATACTAGTCACGTGAACATTGAAGACCATAGTGACACACTCATGTGAAAAAGATGCATTACATTGCCACAAAATCTGTGAAAATTAAAATAAGTGGGCATTTTTCATTTTATTTCAGTACCATAATATTTCATGCATGAGAAATTCTCCCAGTCACATCTCTTCCAGTGACAGAGAGAATTCTCATTTCAAGTGGTATGAACATCATGTGCAACTTTTTTGGCAAAGATCTTTGTTGTTTGAATCATAAACATTTTTTAAAGGTTTTGTTGTGGATTTTACCAACAAATGTTAATGTGAAAGTAGAATGTGCAAACCAACCCTTCTGTGCTAACAGTAATTGTTGAAGTGCACATAAGAATCCTGGCAAAAGCTGTAGTGAAAGATTTAGTTGTGCTTTACAAGATTATCAAAAATGACATTTTAAAAATATTGCAAACAGCAAGACAATATAAATCAGGCTCTGGGACATTTTGTCATAAAAACATTTGAGCAAGAAATGTTTTCTCTTTTGTCCTTTTTCTCCTGATAGTTCCCCTCCTTCCTACCTTGAAACAGTTTTAAAGGTAAGCAACTGATTAAATTCATAACAAAAAACATATTTGCTGAAATTATTTTAAGCAAATTAGCTTTAACAAGCTTTTGGATTCTGTTAACATTTCAGCGTATATTTGCTTAAACCTATGCCACCTTATCCCTTTCTTATTTCTTTGAGATTGAGAGTGTTCAAGCTGTAGAGTGAGGGAGTTGTTGAAACAATAACAAAAACTGGTATAACTTTTGGACTTATTGATGTAGTACTGCTACACATGCTTCAATATATATGTAAGTAAATATCTACTGATAGTATGACATCTACTAGTAGAGAAATATGACTGTACAATGGGCCAAGCAAGAATCAGGTAACATTTCCCCCAAATCACTCTAATCTCTCTATTGCTCTATCATACGTTCCATGCTCGAACATTAAATGTAAATATGGATAGGGTATTAATTCTGTTAATTCCTGTGGCGTGAGCAAACTAACAGAATTCACAAAAAAAAAACAGCTAGAAAAGTCAATCACATAGATTTTGAATGTTATAAAGTGCGTCGTGAAACTTTTCCTTCATAAACAAATCTGACAATTTCAAGCAAATGTCCTTAAATGTTTATGGAATATTACTTATGAAGCTATTTGCCTGCTTTTGTCATCTTGCTTAGACAATAAATTTGCTTTACTTTTAAGCTGGTTTTATTTAAAGATTATGTAACACCAGCCTTGGGAACTTCATCCTAGTTTCCAGGGGATAGGGCATTTCACTCAAGTTTTAAAATACTGAGAAATTTTCACTGAGAAGTATGTAAATAACAACTGGAAGAATGGCAGATTAACAAAAAAGGAAACTTAAACAATTCCTCTGCACACAATGTTCCTCTCCTCAAAAATCAGAGCTCTGGTTCTTCTTTGGGCAAGTTTGATAGCTACAATTGGTTCATTGGATTTCTAGGAATATATAATATATTCTTCTTGGTTCATGTGGCTAATCATCAACAAGAGTAGATAGGGAATAAAACTTGCAATACAGAGAATAATACAATTAAACAGAGAAGAGGGACAAGATGATGGAAGAGAGATGGAATTAGAATGAGAATTAGAGTTAGAAGAAGAAGAAGAAGAAGAACAAGAAGAAGAAGAAGAAGAACAGGAAGAAGAAGAAGAAGAAGAAGAAGAAGAAGAAGAAGAAGAAGAAGAAGAAGAAGAAGAAAAAGAAGAAGAAGAAGAAGTAGAAGATGAAGAAGAAAAAAAAAGAAGAAGAAGAAGAAGAAGAAAAAAAAAAGAAGAAGAAGAAGAAGAAGAAGAAGAAGAAGAAGAAGAAGAAGAAAAAGAAGAAGAAAAAGATGAAGATGAAGACAAAGAAGAAGAAAAAGAAGAAGAAGAAGGAGAAGAAGAAGAAGAAGAAGCAAAAGAAGAAGAAGAAAAAGAAGAAGAGGAGGAAGAAGAAGAAATTGAATAAAGAACAACAAAGAAAAACAAGAAGAATGGTGAAAACAAGGAAATGAAGAAAAGAAGATGACAATACCAGAAGAGGATGGAAGAGATGGAACCAAATGAAGTCGTAGAAGAGAGGAACAACAGAGAGGGAGCAAGACAAGGGTAGGAACATCGGGCAAAGATAACAAGGAGAGAAGAAAGATAGACAAATTTCACAAAATAATGATATATTGATACCAACCTTCATTTGATCCCTGAATAATGTACTTTGATTTTGAGTCCTCTGATCCAACCGTCTGCATTAAGCCATTGAAGAAATTGTAGAGCTGAACAGAGAGAGGAGGAAAAACTACAATGAAATCCAAATGCAAAGTCTGTAACAGATCCATTGAAATGATACCAAAATATGTTTGAAATGACATAACTGGATTTGAAGGTGCATATTACAGAGAAACCTGTTCCTAAGACCATTCAAGAGATCCAAGGAATATGGTCTTTGTGAGCACATGGTGTGTCTTTACAGATTCCTTTAACACATGCTTCAATGAGAAACAATATTCAAGGGAAATAACATTCTTTCATATCTACCCAATTCAAATTTAAAGGGCATTAGACTTAATTGGAACAATTGCTAGTGTTATGGTGCATGCCATCTTCTTTTTCACTACAGCACAGAATGTGTGTATGATATTAAAAAAAGTGTGCGTGTTCTGGAGTTTGTTGTAACAAAATATATGCAATGACAAACTCACAATCTCCGGAGTACAATTTTATTTCAACTAAGATCAAAGGCCAAGGCTGAGATATATCTGCATCAGGAACATTGTGAATTTTAAATGTAGGTGCATACATTCTAGTGAAAGACAACAACATGCACTACTGCGCTAGTTTGTACTTCTTTTAGTATTTGTCAGAAAAGTTTGTCAGACACTTATCCAGCCTGATTGTCAGCTGAAATGCAGTGCATTGCACGGATACTATTAACATTAATACTGCTATTTAACTTGCAAATTCCATTGTTGTAATTTTTGGCTGCAGCCATACATCCAACTGTACCATGCAAAAATTAGCTGCAAAAAGAAGAAATCAGATGTAACTCCCCACTTGCTTTGTATAGGTTTGGCATGCAATACAACTCTTTGAACTACAATCTTGGGATATCACAACTAAACAGGGCTCAGACAAATCAGCCCCTGCAATGCCAACAAAGCCCCCACAAATAACAAAAACAGCCCCATGAAAAAAATCACCTCATAGGGTAAAATGCAAAACATTTTTTTTTTCATGACATGTTTGAATGTATGCCCCCCCCCCCCCCCCGCAAATAATTGTGTAATTTAATTCCTAAAAAAAAAACCCTCAGCAACAACACGTGGCATGGAGACAACCCATTACAGACCATCTATAAAGCAGTACCCCATGTGATATCAATACATACATTTCAATATGATAGCTAAACATGAGCTGACAAGAATATCATGCATTTTTTGTGTGTTTACTGGATGGTCTACTTGTATCCATGGTGACTGCAGTGTACCATACATGAAATGTATATCACCATATCAATTTTACTCATTGAATTCTTCACACTGATTAATTCAAACATTATCAAAAAAATAATTCATTCTCTCTCTTTCCCTTCTCCAAGCTATCTGGCTCCTAGTCTCTCTATATTAAGTGTATTGCATTATAAGAACCAGATACATTTATTTACATGGTTACCACTGACAACCAACATAACACAATCACCTTCCCATTGAAACTCTGCACTGCCAGAGCTAATGCATACGTGCTCTTGGCTCCAATCATCCCTTTCATTAACCAGAAACTTTACAACCACCTTCATTAAACAAATAGCAAGATCCTAAACATGAAACCGATGAAAGAAAAAAATACTGCATGTATTTGGCAAGAGAAATGAGGACAACAGCATGCTAATTTTTTCTTCTTCTTTCCACAACTTCTTGTGCTATTTTGCAAAATTTCTAATGAAAAGAATTGGCTCAATCAGGAAATAATGGACTTCTTGGAAAATGGAAACACAAATAGTGAGCAGATTTGCATAGGGACATTCTCATAAATATGTTGAAATTCACAAAAAAGCTTGTGAATTTGTGAAATATTCTCCACAGATCACAGACGCTTAAGAAAATGTCCATAGTTTGCCATATCCTCAGCACACAACATATTGTATGAGAACAGGGAGGGCTGGAGCTTATAAGCTCCCATGAGGGTAGGCCTGAAATCACACTACAGTCAAACCTGGATATAAAGATCGCTCAAGAGATACAAGAAATGTGGTCTTTATGAGCAGGTGGTCCTCATGTTCAGGCTACTTTAATGACAAACATTTTTCAAAAGAAAACAGGAGTGGGTTTGAGCAGGTTTCACTGGAATGGCTAGTAATTGGAGTTTAGGAAAACGATGTATCACAAACATGTGGAGCTTTCTCTAAGGGCAAGGTCACTTGGTTCAAAGCAGGACATTCAATGTGCAGTAGACTTAAGACAAAATTAAGCAAAATCTGACATATCATACAAATATTGTAATCCTATTGTAAATCCTAAGGCTTGAAATAACCACAACTGCAATGCTTGAAGCAATCTCTCTGGGAGATTTAGTGTAAACACAGGGTGTCCCTTTTGCAGGTCAAAATTATTTTTTTTGTAATAACCATGGAAAATGGAAGAAGATACTGTATCAGAACTTCCCTCCTAATAATAGAACTGGAAACTGACTTTAAGTGAAATTATAGCGATCGCTAGATTTTGAGGTTTTGGGCTGGTCGTCTGAAATCAAGAGCCTAGAAACCAAAGGCCGTTGTGCGCTATGGTCCGCTCCACAGTGCATGCGTTCAATGGGAGCATGCCTGCATCGCACACTGACAGGGACAATACCATTCTTAATGTAGACTATGGTTGGTGCCTTTCAAATGTAAACAAGGATAGTTTTTCACTTTTCCTGAACATATTTGTGAATCTATAACTTTGAAATTTCATACACTCTATTGTTCAGGTATACTGCTAATTCCTGCAAAATTTCAAGACTTTTGCAAATGGGACACCTGTCTTTAAAGTTGTTTTATTTTTACACATTCGGAATGACTCCCTCAAAAATTTAATAATACTTGCATATTATTTTACCATTGTTTGTCACAAAAGCAATATTTGGAGCCTTCTATACAGCACAGCATATACTACCCATGGTATTGATTTATCTGCTTCCTCGGATTTTCAAGTACTGTTTGGACAATAGCGATATTGATTTTCATTTAGATGCACGTGTGTGGTGTCCAGGGAGCTATATGTGCAATGATTGGACCAACAGTGTTGTCCAGTACATGTAGCTCAGGATACATGTATATATACCTCCAATCTCCTGTATACTAAGGGGGGGGGGGGGGGGGGCTGCTTTATAACCCTGACATGACAACTCCATTACACTGAATCATGCTATCTGCTACACCCAGTGAGAAAATCAAGTGATTACAGAGCCTCTTTCACTCTTTCATCTTTCATCAATCTAAATTGGCTTGAGCACCTGTTTATTTTTTAAACTGATGTTTAACTTGCAGTATATTGCTCATCCATCACTAATCAAAAATACTTGACCTACTGCTAACAACAAAGAGAATGTGATTAATCAAATGCAAATATGTGTTATTCTGTTCGTACTATGTTAGATGTTACACGACTGTGCTTGTGACAGATATATGGAGTAAAAAAAGTAATACAAAATGCAGGAGATAAAAAAAATGTAACATTTTTGTCATAGGCCTTATTCAAGACCACTCTAATGGCTGAATAATTATGTCACACGTGATTTGACAGTTTACAGAAGAACACTAAATAAGGACACTATAAAAGATGCATACTTTTGAAATCAGTCCAATAGAAATGAATAGTATAATCATGAGTAAAATCTTGATAAATGCTCAAAATGACCACAGATCAAACTATCAAAATTGATTTCCTGAAGGACAGAGAAAATTAGAAAAACAAAAAAAAATGTATCATAAAGATCAACAAAAGGTATGAAAATGCGAGAGTTTTAATAACTTTGCCAAATATGATGCCGCAATATGGACACTAGGAAGCTATCTATAGTCTAGTCAATCTAGTGATGTTAAGGGGTACCTTCACATGTGTAATTGTGACATACTTTTTTTTGCTACAGTGCATTTCACTGTGTTCCCCTTAACACCAGAAAAAAGAATTCCCTAAAATCCAAGCATGGGAAACTTATAACATTTGCATAATATTCAAATTAGTATTTGTCATATCAGAGAATTAAGGAGAACAAATGTCATCCTTAAAAAGGGGGGCAATGCTCAAGAAAAATTTTCCCAAAGCTATTGTTTATAAGTGAATGATTAAAGCAATGTAATTGTTGAAACCAATGATTTCACAGTCAGTAAATAATCAATGTTGGTGAGGGTGATGGGACGAACTATCACTTCTGAAGCGATCTGGATGTAGCTATCTTTCCGAAGCAGCTGAGGAAAGATACCGTATACACTCAGATCGCCGAGGAAGTGATAGTTCGTTTCATTGCCTGAAACCAAAAGTTGATTATTTGCTTTATATTCCACATCTGAAACCAATCATCTTTACCAAAAATTACAATTTGATGTACAGAAGTAATGTTTACTTCTCTACCTAACCCCGAGCCGCTGCCATGGGGAACACACATATAGGACACGCGTAAGGAAGCGTTAGTAGGTCAATTGATAGTCTGAGTGTAATGCACTTTTATTTCGCAGGTACTCAAAATATTGATCACGCGTTAGGACTTTAAGGAGTGAAGAGATCAGCGAAACCAAAAAGTACTATCACCTAGAGTGTAACAAAATGTGGAATATAATAAATTAGAATAAACACTTGTTCAGATGGATGTAGTTAATTTAATTTGAACATTATACAAATCTACATTCTATTGCAGTAATAGAAAATCAATATATTGCACTATAAAATCCCGACTTTTTTTTATGGTTCAAGCCAATGTAATGAATAGGTAATATGTAATAGGAACTTTTCCAGACTGATGTGTGAACATGTTCTATGTACAATGAAAATGTGTTTTTATTGTTGTGCACTAACAATCAGTTATCCAATTAGTGTATGTGTTAAGTCTTTGTGATGATAAACCTTGACTAATCAATTTATGTAATCTGAACATTTTGACATGAAAGTCAATGCATGATCAAGGGACTGCCAAACTCTGGTTAATACTTAGCCTATGGTAGCCACACTGAATAGGTTCCTAAAAGCTGAATACCTGTATCTACAAAAGATGTCCCAGCTTGACAAAACCCATTCTGACATATACTCTAGGTTCATGAAGGCCTTTGACATTGTTAGAAGTGATCAGTACTGGGCAGGCTTATCGCTGGACCTCGTAATCGAACAGGTACTCATAAGAAGTGTGAAGACTGAGTTGGCTTGACCGGAGGCAAAGGTATTGTTACGGGATCTCATAGCTTGCCACCAGTGTTACGGGTGCTAGTTGTGTCGTACTGGTTTCTCTAGTTGGAGACTTATAGACGTACATAATACACGATGTCGACAGGAGTTGTAGATTCAGGCATTTATTTCGATGGTCATTCCAATGTCATTTCGATACTCATTTCGATACTCATTTCGATACTCATCTCGATGGCGTATCATGGCGTAACAACATGGCTTAGAGTTGAACTCCAAATGTTACAGATGGCGTGGCATCGTTAACAATACGGCTTGTCTCCTACTCCTTCCTCCTACTCTAAACTCTCTTACTCTAAACTGTCTTATCCACAGCTAGACTGCCTCTATTTATACATGCTGGTGTACATTATCAACTATATTCACATAAAGGAAATACATGACATGAAGATTTCTAAGTACAAAGTAATGAAGTTTTGTAGGGACATCATAGTTTAAGCAGAAAGGAGCTAATTGTATTGACGTCAGTCTTCTCTTTGAAGTCTTAACTTTCTCTTGATTGAACTTCAAACAAGAACTTTACCAAAAGCATCTCGTTTCCAAAGAAACGAGAATTACATCTCTGGAAGAAATCCTTGGTCTTTCCCCCATAACAAATCGTAAATGTCAACCCCAATAGAGTTGAGTGGTCAGAGGAATGTTATACCCCTTTCCCGCTGCCCGTCTCGGTGAACCACCGAGAGGTTCCCGGTGAATTCACCGGGGAACCTCTCGGTGAAAGTTTCAGTGCCGTCGTTTCACACTGCTCTCGGTGAAACTTTCCCCTAGACGGGTTTTTTGCTCGCAACGTGGGTGATCCCAGCGGAAGTGTGTGTAATAATGGCGCGATCAAGCAAGAGGCTGACTGTATCAGACAATACTGGAGAGTTCAGAGCTAGACACTAGAGGAAGACGAAGAAGGAGGACGCATCAAATCGATCAAGTACACTGTAAACCTATACAACCAGCTTTGTATACACGGCGTGCTACTAGTAATTAAACAATCAATGCACAGCACGATGCAAAACAATGCCGTCGCACTGTGGACGCCACATTGCACACGAAACGACAAACATTAGTGTCGTGTGTATGTTTACAAACACGAATTACCTGTACCTGTACGTGTGGATTTGGGAGGTCGAGTGCACGCTAGCTAGCTGAAAACGTGTGCATGACAGGAAACAAAACATGACCTTTGACATAATCTGCATATTTTCCCCGGTGTTTCACCGAGACGACCTTTCACGCTGGGCGCTCTCGGTGAACCACCGGGTGATCTCCCGTTGAACTATCGGTGTTCACCCAGGACGCTTCTCGGGTAACAATTGCCCAAAATTTCATCGGTGTTTCACCTAGGCTTCCCCTAGGTTTCAACCGAGAGACCTTTCACACTGCAGGGTTCCCCGGGTGCCCCCAGGTGCCCCCGGGGAAGATTTTCTTCAGCGGGAAAGGGGTATTAGAAGAAGAGAGAAAATGGTTCATTGCTGGGTCATAAAATGTACTCCGCACCCAAGGACAAGCTTGACCAGCGCTGTGACGTAGAAGAGGTCATACTCAGTTCCATGCCTTTCCGAATAGAGAGTAGGGACTTACGCAGAAAGTATAGGTCAATAATGAGGTCACCATTAAATGTCCAAGAACTTGGTCAATGTAAATATTGATTTGGGCTCGAGGTTATCTAAGAAAGAGGGGGTGTTTGGGAGAATATGGGCTTACTATAAACATGGGAATAAAGGGAACTCGGGGACCGTAACAGTATGACTGAAGCTCAGTGGCTGACCTGGTACTAGGATGCCATCTTGAGCTGAGGTCAATTTTGCCATGCAAGAACTCACTGGTGTGACTTACATCACCAGTGAACAACACAAAGGCACATCCAAGTCTAGACAACAACCGGAAATAGAAGACACTCTCAAGTTGATAGACACCTTCAAACAATTGGATCCATTGGATGTGAACCATCCTAACATAACATCGTGAGTGGTGTGGTTGTGATAAAGTGAATGTTGACACTGCAAGATCTGTAGGCGAGAGCATACTAGAGTCAATGGTTCAAATAAGTGTGATCTGTTACTCTTTCCAAAGAAGAAATCAAGCAGTCACACTTGGATCCAACAGCTTTTGATATCAGCTGAGATGGAATTCAAGTAGATCCTGAAGTGCTTTTCAAAAGACTTACCCCCCACCCCCACCCCACCCCCACCCCCCTGCTTTGCCTTGGCAATTGGCAGCCTGGCCTCTGCCCGAGTGAGCCTTGCCACCCTATCGGTCACATGATTTGCGGAAACACCATTGGGAGGGATAAGAGAAAAAAGTTTATATGCAAAGAACAGATGCAAAATCTCAGATGCTCTGATGAATCACAGTTTCCCTGATATTCACATAGATTGGATTAGTTACGGACACAAACTCAACCCATATATAGAAGGTATAGAAGACACTTCTTGCTATTGTTCGAAGAGTGGCCTTTTCATGGGCAGGTGCACCTGACCATTCACTCAGTTTGCAATGGCTGTTGCTATGGCAAATTACTCCAACGCAACAATATAAACAAAGACATGCTTATGGCTGATCATTTTCACCTTCCATGATTTTTCAGACTTCTTCCATATTTTTTTCCAAATTGGAAAGCCTAAATAAGAAACTGGTGGAAATGTGTACAGTGTATTATATTGGAATCAATCATTTTTGCTGGGTGCATGTGAGTGCTCTAACACCGGCATCTTAAAGACTTATGGCTGCTTCTTGAAAGGCTTTACCAATTAGACCATAAAGTTGATTCACTCCTCCATGCAAGCAACTTAATTTTGGCCTTGCAAGTATTCCTATTATATCATATTGCTTCTGATTGCCAAAACGTGAATACAGACAGGCCACATGATATCATCAAGTAGAACATTTAATTATAAAAGGGTTTCTTTTTATTGTTTACGTAATGTATTTGTTTCAAAATGATATGTTAACAACATCATTTTCATGTTTGAATAAAAGATTGACTTTTTTGTTTGATGTTATATATATATATGGTACTTGACTGAATAGCAGAGCATGAGTTTCATGTTTGAATCAATAGAGTTTTACATTGTTGTATTACCTTAAACCATGAACCCATTATGGATGGACTTTGCTAAAATAGACTTCCCTTGATCTATCATGACTGCCGTCTCATAAAAATTCTCAAGACATTTAGGTGTTTTAAACAATATGCTGTATTTCCACTTACTCAATGCCATTCTCTGAATTACAAAAAACATCTGATTTGAGAAATATGTCTATCGTGCAGCCACTGCTGCATAACTGATCTTGATGCACACAATGTGAATTAGTTTTAAGGTGAGCAAAGGTAAATTTTGATAAAATTGTAGAAAGAATTTGGTGCATAACTTTTTCAGACACCTCCAGACAGATATTGAGGTGTTTTTCAAAGGAAGGTGAAACACTCAATAAATGATTCACAATATACATGTATACATGTATTTGCAAGGGAATATGACTGACCAATGTGCAATATGGAGGCATTTCTCTGACATGTTTTCTCCAGCATTCTCCATTCATCACAAACACTAAAACAAAATATTTAATTTGAAAATCACAGAATCGTATCATTATAAGATGTACTACAACTACTACACATGCACTTTAGCACATGAATGGCTCTGACATATGCGCATACAAACTAAACATTCCTCAAAATGCACATGAAATGTAAAATATTCTAATGCTATCACTGAACGTGACTGGTGTAAGAATAAATCATTCTTCGTGCTGACTCCAATTCTTATACCTCCCTGCTTAAACATACTTGACTGAGCCTTCACATTCATCATGACAATTGAAAGCTACTGGTATAATGGAAATCTGAACTAGGTACCAATCTGTAGAATCAAATCTCAAGAAAGCTTGGATACGCAAAGACCTGTTTTCTCTGCTCTCTCTCTTCCTTAATTCCATTAGTGTGCGCCATTTTGCATCATAAAACACTGCAATTAACACGAGTGTCACAGGCAAATCCATTCATCATCATCATTTCTCTCAAGCAAATTTACTTTGTCATGAGGACGTAAACCAAATGATATCTAATAGTTCTCACAAGGAATTCCACAGTGGTAGTCAATCATTGCAACTCTCATTCATTTCCTGGTTTTCCCCATTTTTTTGCACTGTGATTATGCACACAATCGTGCAATAAATGAATCTCAGAATTTCTCCACAATCAAGGCTGACACACTGCTAGATTGATTGCTTGTCAATAATTGACATACAAGTGTAGCGCTGGTTACAAGCAGAGAGGGAAGAGGAGAAATGCCAGAAAAGAGGTCCAACAGGAGAGGGAGAAAGGGAGGGAGGAAGGAAGACAGGGAGAAAAAGGAGGAGATAAGAGTGTGACAGAATGAGGAAGAGATGGAGAAAGGGAGAAAGAAGTGATGTTCATAGAGTATATATATGTATCACGGATGTAGAGAACGTCAGAGAATGTGGGTGTACCTTACTGATATGAAGTGAAAGAATGGATACAAAAGAATAAGAAAGAAAAAAAAAAGGAGGAAAAAAGGGGGAGGCTTAAAGGAAGATAATCAGAGCGGGGCCTTTAAAGACAGACAGACAAAAAGATTTAATTAGATACATAATAATGAGCAAGTCGTGAGCAACTACACAAAATAAGAGATGGCTATAAAGACAAAAAGCAAAATAGTAAAGAGATCATGGAATGTACATGTAATCGTGCAAACTATTTGAATATAAGGATATAAGACCAGGAGAGACAGAATGACAAAAAGCAGAAACTAGAGCTCACTGAGCTCAATTCGATACCTTCACCTCTGTTGATACTGTTGCCATGACATCTATTGTTTAAAACTCACATGTATCATTGATCTCCCTTCAAACCCTTTTCTTTGTGTGTTTGGATTTTGTAACCAAAACAAAAATGGTCAAGTCAGCATCTATTGACTTTCATCAAGCAACTATCTGTGAGCACTGATTTGATTCTTCAAATATTGATTTAAATTGTGTTTAAGTGAGTTGAAACATTTTAGATCAAAAGACAAGAAAAATTTACAAGGATGAATCTGCATTTGAAAAGGTTAATTCACTTCAGGTTCATAAGAAGAGATGTCTACAAGCCATACCAAATGTTCATACTTATGAAGCTTTGCAACTGCACACTCATAGAAATGTATGCCACTAAATAATGTTTTATGCATGCCCCCAAAAGATTGTTAAAAAAATATGTTATGTTCAAAATGATCTTGGCATGGAAAGTATATTCATTTAAAATTAACTCTCACATTCAAAGATGGAAGCATACTTGCACTGAAGGGAATATATATATATGTGAACAAATACACAATTTAGTAGATTATGTAGATAACTGTGATGAATATTGTTATAAAACATGATTTTGCATTATCAGCATCACCAAGGTAACAACGAAGAAGAAAATGCACTATTTCATGAGATTCATGAGATCTTCTACGTAAGTTTCTTATTTTGACGAACATGTTTGAAGAGATATTATGCCAAAACTTGTAGCTGAAATCACCCTGAAACAAGCCGACCCATATTGGAGAGCTCTATAGAAAGAGTCTATCTGCTGCTGTTTGATCATGCAAGGCAGTGTAGTTGTCTACAAGAGTGCAATCTAGGACCAAGTGGGGAAAACGGTACTTTCATACAGAAAAGCCCATGTACAAAGGCCACTCAAGATGTACAAAGGCCACTCAAGATAAACAAAGCAGATGGTCTTGATACTTATCATTTAATGAGAAAGGGAAACAAAATATATGATCTTATATACATGTACATGTATCAGTAGTCTTTCAGAGGTAGTCGCTAAAGTAAGATTCACAATACTAGATTATAGAGGATGAGGAGAATACTGTAAGCATTTTGAAAAATAAAATAAAATCAATATCAGATGACAGGAGCCCAATTTCAAAGCAATGAGTGGCAATATTTTGTCTTCTATTTCATGTATTTCCTGCCTATATTTCCAAGGATATTATAGCCAAGGCAAATCTCGCTACAACAAAGGCAAAGATCCTCAAAGGCTTATCAATTGTCTAGATCTGGCAGCCAATCATTTCTTCTGAATTTTGAGGATGGAAATGACATTTGAACAAATCTAATTTTTAATCTCTCTGTCTACTTGTGTACTTTGAAGTGATTCAAAGAGTTTGAATGGATTAACAAACAGGATTAGGACTAGAAGTTTGTTTTTTTATGGCTACCGAACCATGCTTTGAGGGAAAGCTTACTTGTAAAATTACTTTCTGATGTAACACTAACACACACCACACATGATGAACACTTCACGACAATGAGATCAAAACAGAGCTAATGCTGCTGGAAAATAGTTTTTACCTTTCCTTGCTAATGTGTACTTCAAAAACATGTAATATGCATACCATATGTGTGGAAATTACACATTATATGTGAACACAAACTTCATTATAGAATGGGTGTCAGAATCTCTGCAATCTGATTGGTTAATAACCCGTAATTGCCGTGTAATTTTTTTTTACTGGCAGCACGCGATATCAACACGATATCAACACGATATCGCGATACCGAGAATTAACATGATCGATACCAATGTTGCTTACGCTAATGGCGGCACCCACGAATCACGAGAAACTCCGATGAAGTGAGATGAAGAATTGAAACAAATTTTGGACGATTCAGACGCTTTCAGTAAGTACAAATTTAACCCGAAACACAGAATTCTCATGTTGTATATTTAAACGCTTTGCAGAGGTGAAACACGTTGATTTATATGATATTTCGAACGGAGAAGAGGACAAACTCATGACTGAATTCTACGCTGTCGCAGCACTGTGTGAGACGTTGCTGCGGTGATTTGCCCACTAACGTGCATTGCGAGTACGTTCATGGGCACTCAATGCCACCCTGGACATTCGCAGTAAATCTGTCTTTTCTGATATGACTTCGTCGTTTAAATGATTGTTATCAAATAAAAGCGTGATGAACTTGGTAGTTCTATACATGCAGACTCTATTTCTCCACCTGACATGGTCTATGGAGAAAATCATCTCATATTTTAGCTGTGTTATTTGGACACTTCTCTATGTGAAAAGTCAATAATTTTTAGTCTTGGCAGATTTTGATGATTCCAATCATTGATGATCATTGATGATGAAGATGGATCTCTGCAATCTGATTGGTCAATAACTAATTACCGGATGCATGATTTTGTCATAACCATGCATCCGGTAATTACCGGACGCATGATTTTTCCATGCATCCGGTAAATGAGGTTGACAGAGATTTTTCCCTTTTTTATTAGATTTTGGGGCCCATTCTATAAAACAGATGATGCACAGGTTTATTTCGTGGGTCAGTAGGATTGTGTACACACGGTAGCTCTGAATTTTGCCCGAAACCCACTCGGCTTCGCCTCGTGGGTTCAGGCAATTCAGAGCTACCTTGTGTACACAATTCCTACTGACCCACTCAAACCTGTGCATCATTTGTATACTAACATGACAAATTGTGAGATACACTGCAAATTCATAATCCCCTACAACTTGAGCTTAGGCTAGTATTGAGCTACATGTAATTAAGGTATTTGCAAATGCTAGGACGTATAATGAATATCATACGTGTATTTATAGTAGGCATTGATATATATCGTACATTGTCATGCAAATAAAGCATCAACAACGAACTACGAGTGCAGGAGGAGGGGCAAGGTCGTACGTGCCAGAGCAATATCCCGTGTGTTTGTGGTGATGAGTTATAGAAGCAAAGGAAATGCATAATGGACAAGAACTAATTGCATTCTGCTTTTAACATCATCCACAAATATCACTGCTGATTCAAGCACCAAAATAAAGTACCACAGCTATTGGAAGTCTGTATGAATACATATGCACATTGTCATGTTCATGTACAGTATGGATGTTTTAATTGCAGTGACCTGTGGGTTACACAAATATTCCATGGAAAAGTCTTGTGATATCATTCTATAACTCTAGTCTGGCACCGTTATATCCTTTTCCTCCTCCTGAAAAATAATCTGTCTTTTCCATTTCGATTCAACCATTTCCACAAATATCACTTTTTCAAAACCCAATTTCATTTCACCATTTCTTCTCAGAAAATTACACCAATTTGCCTTCTCTTATTCTTTTTGCTTTTACTACTATTAATTGTATATTGCAGTGAGCTTTCCCTTTAAAGGAACCTCTCTAGTATATTTATAGCATAACTTAAGCACTGTACTCCCTCACAGAAACTTGCACCAATTTATGCTTTCTCTTATTGTTATTGCTTTTACTACTATTAATTGAATATTGCAGTGAGGTTTCCCTTTAAAGGGGAAGTTCACCCAGAAATTATTTTGGTTTCAATAAAAAGAGACAAATGAAAGAAACATATGAGTGAAAGTTTGACGAAAATCGGTCAAAGGAAAGTTATTAGATTTTAAATTTTTGATTTTGTAACGTCACATGCGGGGTGCTCTCCCATATGTTGTTTATAATTTTTTTCAATATTTGTGCATTTGATACATTATTACAAATACATTTTTAGACAGATACCTGTATGAAAAAAAATCATTCTGTTGTCAAAAACAGAAAAAAAAGTAATTTATCAACTTATTTTTTACACAACATATGGGAGAGCACATCGCACGTGATATCACAAAATAAAAAATTTTATTATAAAAAACTTTCTTTTCCTTTGACCGATTTTCGTCAAAGCTTCACTCATATGTTTCTTTCATTTGTCTCTTCTTATTGAAATCAAAATCATTTCAGGAAGAACTTCCCCTTTAAGGGAACCTCTCTAGTATATTTATAGCGTAACTTAAGTACTAAACTCCCTCAGGGCCCGTCTCCATAAAACACCTCCTTCCAGCTCTGTTTCACAACCTGCCCTCCTTCTCTGACACACTCACCTCTTGAAGTGCAGCTCAAACAGAGCAAGAGCACCAAGACCATTTTGACCTTAAGTGCCACATCCATCAACGAAGACATTAAACCATTGCTGTCTTCTCACAGTTCACAACCATCAGTGGTTGCGTTTTTTGTCTTGGCAATTTCATGTTCACCAAACCCAACAAAAAAGGCACACTAATTGAGAAATCACACCTTCACAACACCTTCAGCGAGCCAATAAGTGCATAAATCAAAGTCAATTAGCTTGGGAAGCAGTAATCATTGGATGGTTCCATCTGGTTTAAATTGATTGTGTCTGAATGTTCAGAGAGTTTTCCCATTCAGAAAAAGAACTACACTATGGCCTACAAATCATCAATCCAGTTGATGAGAGAATGCTCAAACAAGAGCACGAAACACAGAAAGATAAACTAACACAATGGCCCAAAATCACAGCGGCCCATACTCACACCTTCCGGGAAAGAATATAATCTACTGTACTGAAAATGTTACCTTGTGTAATAACATGTACATGTAATATCTGCACAATGGTCTGCTGTAACCATGGCAATAACCAAGGGCAATGTATTGCAGGTACATGTAGATACCAGCTGTGTACTCATTCAGTAGCTCTATACAGTAGCTCTATACAGCCTTGACTAATACAGACATTTGCATCGCTTATTTGCCAAGTATCTATGGTGCACTTTTGTTTCTTGGATACAAATTGAAAGTACACTCGTTAAAGTTGCCATAGGGCACATGATGACACGGACAGATTATTTTTTTAAGGCTGCAGTTTCTACAGAAGGTAGATATTGGACAAGTCAAATTGTCTACACATGTCTTTCTACACCCTGGTACTCATTATACGATGAATTTAAGAAAGTTTCCAATCAGATGAGCACTTATGAGTCACGAGGCCTTTATTTTAATGCTTATGCGCACCAGGGAGCATAAAGTCAGTTTGAGAACATATTGAAACATGCACAGCTTAGTCATTTTAAAACTGAAGAATAAAGAATGCCCAAATGCCGGTGATAAACTGTTAAAATGCTTTCTAGGATGTTTAGGCAGGCTGTATCACCAGCCATTATTAACAACATGATCAAATACATGGTCTCCTGCATCATGGCATTAATGCAGCTATCATATAGAGTATAGATGCTCATATCACAGTATTGGGACAAGATTTATGAAAAAATGGTGCCGAGGTGTTCGCCAATCTCCTTCACAACTCATACTCATACAACTCATAAACAACAAACATGTGATTTTCCATAGGAGCAAATCAGGAATTTTTTGGGAGCGTTCCCAAAACAGAGTTGTAAAGCCTGGGAGATGGTCCAGGTAAGTGACCTGAAACCTTCTGGTATAGGCTCAGCTCCAGTTTCCAGTTTGGTTCCAGGTTTGAAGTAAAAACTGGAAAAAATACTAGATGAGATCGTTGTATTTTTGTGTTTTAACGTAAGTGAATATTAGTGTTAAATGAGATTATTCCTTTGACAATATGTCCATTGATTTTTTACTTATGACATCATTTAGGATGCCTGGCTTTGGAACACTAGGTACGACCTGTCTGAGCTACATATATAGTCAAGACATAACAGATGTAAATGGAGACAAGAATGCATATGACAGCTGATTGGATGAATAAACTCAGTGCACTTTGTAGGAAGTTTCTCTCTCTCTCTCTCCCTCTCTTGTGTGGCCCACAGCCATATAAAGTTCGGCCAACTCGGTTTCATTTGGTTACAACATGGCGCATATTCTTTCATTATTAGCTTGCCCAACAAAGCAACACGCGCCATGTTGTTACCTATTGAAACCGAGTTGGCCAAACTCTGTTTATAGATGACTCTGGCGTGGCCTCAATCATTTGAGCATACAATTCATCACATCAAAGCATGTCTGGCCAAATTTCAGTGAGCCCACAGCTTGCTCGCTAGACAGACTGCGCACATCACGGGTACATCAAATACACACTGTATACAATATTCCAATGCCCAATCACTGTTAGGCTACTTTCGGCCTCCAGAATTGAAACTCGATCGGCTCACTTGATATCATTAGCAGCAGGTACCAGGAATCCGCCTAAACATATTGTTTTTCATTTTGAAATGAATTTTAAAGTCACACATCATGGCACACAAATAGAAAAAAACACACAAGAATCCAATGTATTCAAGTGCACTAGAGAACAAAATTAAACTTTATTTGTGGCCCGGGCAACTTTCCATATTTTTTTTACAGGGGCTATTTAAATTGTTATGTGCAAGAGGGCTTTTTTGGCTTGCAGGGAGACTAAAAATTTGAACTGCACACAATGCTATTAAAAAAAAACTGCCTTCATGAATATTAGACAGTGGAACTGAAAGTTGCCTTCATGCTTCACTCTAATACAGCATGGAATGTCATCTCGGGCTTCTATATATTTAAAAGAAAGCATAGTAGATACCATTTGATACTCATACTATTTCAAATCAGATTATCTGCAGAGTAATTCTGCTAATGGACCACTGCATAAATTGTAGCCTTTTCTAGCAGTGCATCAACTACAATTTAGAAATCAGAAGATCACCTTTAATCAGATCAAAGCAATCTCATCTCACTTTGCTACATATCTGAATAATGGAAGATGAGCTATGATTCCCATGGCAATATCTTGAATGACACAGGCCAAGTATATGTCACAAACAGCTGCACTGTATCTTGTGACAGTTGTGAGATCTGATTTTTTTATAATATCACAATTATGGAAGTAGTTTTATTTTCATCATGAACTATTTAGCATAGTACTTACAGTTTATAACTGGACCAATCATCCATTTATTATGTTGACACTTGTATTTAGTCTTTGTTTGCTAGAGTATGGATGATACCAAATAACACTGGTCCCATCTTGAGATCCAGACCTCCAACAAAGTCTATAATCCAGAAGATTCTCTCTAATTTCTGCCCATTTAACATGTGATTTAAGGCAATGTATGGACGTGGTTAAGACTACAAGACCTGTTATCAGTGCCATCCTGTCATGCCAATGGGGTTTTGTTCTAGTTTGATTTGGGCATATCAAACAGGAATCATCACACAATACTAACAATTGTAATTAAACAAAATCCAAATCCAATTGATGAGGACAGAACACTTCTGACATGATTATGGCCCTAAATTCCAACAAATGTGTCATTTTGAAATACATTCTTCCTAGTGCTATCCTGAAATCATGACAACAACTACCCCTTCACTTCAATTAACTCTTTTGTTATCATTGGCATGAAAAGGTGAAGAAGGCAAATGTGGTTTTCAAGTCCTGGTAATTTAAGAGTTAAAGTACATCAGATCAAATTTATGTATTGATCAAGATTTGTACAATAAAAAAATCCGAAGTATTTAAACTGGATTTTGTTTAAAAATCTTCAAAAATATGTGCATACTTTAATAGTTTAAGAATCTATAACAAATATCCACCATGAAATCTAGGCTAAGCTAAATTTTGCATGAAATATTGCATGAAATAAAGTACTGTAAAATGTATCTTTGTGTGCATGTACAGTGTATGGTTAAAATATGAAATTCATGAAGCAATTTGACAGCACACATGTCCCTGCCTCTACTGATTCTGCCCAGCAGGTCTAGGGCTAGAAGGCCAAGGAGGATCGACAGGGCCAAGGAGTAGGATGTGCATATGAGTCTTCATCTTCCACAAAAGAGGTTTCTAAAATTATTTTCTCCACACTTTTTGGTGGGTGCAGAAAATCACATTAAAATACATTTCCTATATATTTCTCTCTTTATTTTGCTATGATCTTAGAATTATAGATTAGATTATATGGGGAACCTCAGCTAAGTTTTTGATTTTGAAAGTACAGCGTCTTCAAAATCGTTATGCTCGCCTGATTCTGAATGCGGATTTTCTTACACCTCACCTGATAATGTTGAAACGGCTAAATTGGCAATCTGTTCTACAAAGAGTTAATTATCAATTTTGTTTGTATATGTTTAAAGTTATAAATGGACTTTCACCTCAATATTTAACGGGTCTGGTCATTTTTAGAACTCCCAATATATTCACAAGATATGCTATCGATAATCCATTATATGTAATCAAGCCAAACAAAGACTATATGAAAAGGTCTTTTCAATATACTGGTTCAAAAATCTGGAACAATCTCCCACTTTGCATTAGAAATATCAAATCAATTTATTCTTTTAAGAAGCAATGTAAAATATTATCACTTACTGATCGCATCTAAGTCTCCAGTCAGAGCAAAGGTTTTTCGTTGTTGTTTTTTTTTTTTTTTTTTTTTTTTTTTTATGAAAGTAGTTGATAGATATCTCTGACATTGTTTTATGAACTAGTTCATGTATGCATTCGTTTTCGTTTGTATTTATCTCAGATTTTGTTGTTGTGTTAAAAATGTGAATTGTATTGTGTTTTATTGTGTGCAGGGCCCCTTGGGAGATCAGTTCTTTAACTGAAAGGGCTACCCTGTTGAAATAAAACGTTAATAAATAAATAAATAAATAAATTCCAAATCATATTGTGGTAGAAAAAATATTTTCAAAGTTTTTTTCAACACAACAAAAACCAAATTACATTGTATTTGAAAAAAGTATAAAAATATCTTTTCTCCTGACTTAAAGTGTTCCACATATGATATATGGTATTGGAAAATAGTCACAATAGATTTATTCCTTTATTTTAGGTGTTTCAAATAAGACATATAACATACACTTGTTGAATATGTTTGCAAGTATATAAAAATTATATGTATTGTTCAAATGGCTTATTTTTTTATACATGTCTTTGTTATTTTATTTCAACTAGGGAATCTCACAAAGTAAATCTAGCTGAAACATGAGTTAGTCCTCCATATTCTATTTTCAATCAAGTCAGTGCTGGGTTCTTATTCCCCAATGAATATCACATTTCAATTCATATCATTCAATCATATCATTCAACATCAATCTGGGCACACTGTTAACATGTACTGAAATGACACCCCATGAGCACTGCACCTTCCCCATCAAATCAAATCAAACCAAAGCAACTCAAATCAGGCTTGTCTGGAAGTGGAAATGGAAGCAGTATGGTGCAATGAATCATTCCTCTGACTCTCTATCAAGAGGGTAAGGGTTCATACCCATGACATACCAATTGTGTTTTCAGCAAACATATTACTGTCTACGCCATATATTTTGCTGGGTTTTTATTTTCGCTAATTTCGCGAGTCTGGACTATTCGCGTATTTAATAATACGCAAAATTATGAATACGATGTGCTCGAGCACATGTACTACCAGTACAGTACTCCACGATCGTGAATTTAAGTCCTGATTAGCGAAATACTCACAAAATACATGGCGTATACAGTAATCACATACATGTCGCTGCTTTGTGTAGCATGCAGGGCCCTCATGAGAAGCAGTGTTCTGACTGATCATTGGACCATACTATTAGGATCAATGTTCTAACCTTGAGTTGGTCCTGCTCCCCTGCATACTCAATGCTCTGAAAGATCCTCCAGGTGCACCTTCTCCTGGCCTCCAGCCGCGCCCGGTACCGCCGGTACCACTTCTGGATCAGCAGTGCTGCCTTCAGGCCTGTACAGAGAGAAAATGGGTTGTAAGCAAGAGAAGGAATGCAATATGCACAGTGTAAATGCACAGTACTGTATCAATTAATAAGCGCATACCTGCTGCACATTGAACACTGTAATATTGAGGTAGCTTTGGGTACAAAATCACAAGCACATACCTGTGTCATGTTCAAGCTGTTTGTGACAATTTGTATTGAATAACACTGAGGTATGCCTGGCATATCACCATCTTTTGAACCAAATGTTATATGTATTTATGACAGATATCTATTGTAACTTTGATATACACAGAGTGCTCTAATATTCTAGTCATATATCCACCAATTCCGGATTAGTAAAGCTCATAAAATGCATCAGGAATAAACTTAAAGCATCTGAGACCGATTTTCGATAGGGCACTTTTATGCTTGTGGACCCACATTTTGGAAGAAATGTGTGATCTTGTGGGTGGCTTGGATTACATAAGTAATTTTTGTGTACAATAAACAACAAAAAGTACTTAATTTTCATTCTTACTTCGTTCTGATTTGCCCATCTCCGACTGGGCTTGCATGGAATTGCCACACCCCATGATGGTTATCCCTGCTTGTTTGAGAGACGGAGAGGTGACGGAGGTGTGGGTAGAGCAGATGAAGGGTAGGGGGGGGGGGAGGGAATGGGATACACTGGGCAGTTATGCTGGTCCTCTGTCACCAGAAGTATCAAACTCCTTTCATCGTCTAGCCCACTCCAAAAGACATGCTGGCAGCTGTTACAGTTGAGAAATCAGACCCTGTGTATCTTGTCCCTGCAAGAACAAAATGTGACGATATGATAAATTATATTCCACATACTAAGAATGTTGCTATATGATTGGTCAAGAGTTGATCACGTGATGAAATGTAATTTTCCCCATCTGATCACCTGAGAAGAAAAGTTTGTTACACTCTAGGTGATAGTACTTTTTTTTAGAAGAAAAGTTTGTTACACTCTAGGTGATAATACTTTTTGGTTTCGCTGATCTCTTCACTCCTCACAGTCCTAACCAGTGATCGATATTTTGAGTACGCGCGAAATAAAAGTGTGTTACACTCGGACTATCAATTGAAGCTCGGCGCAGACGCCGCCGCGGTGCGCGGTACAAATTTGTGGTTATAGCACGCTGCGCCAGGCGTACGTACAAGCAGTGTAAACCTCCCATTTCCCCACACAGTTTTTCATCAAAACAAGTGTGCAATTCTCTACCACCTCGTACCAAAATTGACCTAGAATTTCACTTTCCTGTATTTTATATGATTTATGAAAGGTATTCTCTGAGGATCTATGTTCGAAGCGAAGCGAATTTCAATTACTTCTTGCTTTTCTGACAAAATCTTACGAATTAGCGTCACTATGGCATCGTGTTCGTTGGAATTTGTAGAGTCTATATCGCAACATGCACAAAGTCAATTTACTTCCGGGTATAGGAGTATCGCGTGAATATGAAACCAAAAAGTACGATCACGTAGCCGTACCGACCCGAACGCTTTTGTATGTTAAATTGCCATTTTTTTTGTATAGATTGTTGGTATCAGATGTGGAATATAAAGCAAATAATCGGCGATCTGAATGTATATGCTATCTTTCCTCAGCTATGCTTTGGAAAGATAGCTACATCCAGATCGCCTTGGAAGTGATAGTTCATTCCATCACCTTCACCGACGTTGATTATTTGCTTAATAACACACTTTCATGGATATAGTACTATAGGTAAAACATTGTCAAAGATATACTTTGTTGTAACAAGGGCTTCAGCAATACTGTATTACCAGTGCTCTGTGGGGTATTCTTCCTGCGGATTATATGCAAATGTATATTTTGCAGTACTCTCACTGATTAAAATTATGAATAAATAATACACAGAGTTCTAAGGCTAAATCATCTTTGTTGTATACAAAAGCAATAGCAAACATAAACAATGATTTGCATGAGCAATCATCATAGAGAGAAAAAAAATGATGACAAATAATCAAACACATATAGTTGTGTCACAAGAAGCTTTCAATAGATTAAACCTCAATCAAGTACTATCATACCCCCATTTCAAACATAACCTTCAATTATGTCCAATATGTAACTGTAGAAGAGCTTGTAGACTTGAGATGGTGAAGTGAGAAATCCTGTTACAGTCACTTTCTATTACAAGGTTAAGGTGCATTCACATGAAAGCTATTTGCAACTTTCCATTTTCCACGACATCATAGACTTTCTCTTGCTATATATTTACAAATGGCAGTGCTCAGAAAAAAAAAATGCAGAGAGTGAGCAGCAGCAGTAAACCGAACTTTACTAGCTTTACACAAGCTGGCTACAAAGCCCATGTTTAAAGGCTTCTTAAAGATGGTTGGACTAATCTCTGAGAGATTCTCAAATGCTACATTACTACTTATACAAATGGAAGAAGACCTGCTTTTCAATATTTCAAAGAATGATTGACATTTAACTAATTATCAGAAAGTTACAGATTTTTGACAAATAAATTCTAAACAATACAGTCCTTCATGGACAACTTGCTTTGGTCTGTTTAAAATTATGTGACTGATTGAGATGATTTTTATTGTCCTTGTGCACAGGGCATGATCAATACAATCCCAAGCAGCCTCGAAGTATCATCATCAACTCACTGTTGACAAAATAAGTGGGTTAGCAAGAAGACATCAAACTCTCAAGAGTTTAAATCATGGGCCTGGAATTTCCTCAAACTTTCCACAATCTAGTGATTATCCTCTGCTTTCATACAAATCAAGTTTATCAAGATTCATTCTCCTTTCAATTGCATTTAGGTACAGTGCCTATCACTTGAAACACAAACACTGTAAAAGCAATAATCAAGTTACTAATTACCAAATGTCAAAGATACATGCAAGCACAGATTCGCTTTAAATGGAAACGTTGCTAGTTGTAAATCAGATTACGGCATGCGGCGACCATGCGATTCCCCTCTCAATCACTAATGATAGAAGCTCAATAATGACACAGCAAATTGCACTTTAATACCCCATGGACGGGAGTGTCAAAACCCACAGCCTCCATTCATTATAATCAAATTCCCATAGACGTGTTTGCAAAACGGTTAACTGCATTATGGTCTTATTAAATGCAAACAGAGATGAGGGGTTGGGAGTATTAGACTATCAACATGACAACCCTGTGTGTATCTCTTACACAAATTTCTCTCAATAGATTTCATTAATGAAGCGCCATTACTAGCGAAGTGGCCATACGAGGTTACAGAATTGTCACTTGCAGAAGCCAGAGTCCGACTTTGAGCGCAGCAGCCTGTAGTATACTGTTTGGTTTGTGGTTGCTAGGTGAAGGGAGGGAGGTTGTGGAGAGTTAGGAGATGGAGCATGGCCATTGATGAATTGCCGTCTCGCATCATGGTGTCCTCACCTCATTGTGTTAATGAGTTTTTAATCAGTAATACTAAAATGAACTTATTCTGTGTACAGTGCACTACAGTACCGTTCATGAAGTGATGAAGGAAATCTAAATAGTACATGTATAGGTGCTTAGACTGTACTGGATCACAGAATTGAAACCCTGAAGTGTGTATATGGTAGTTTGAATGAATGTAAAAGTAAACTCCACAGCTGATTTGCTCGTACATGAGATAATGTTCTCCCAGAATGATATGTAGCACCTCTCTGGCCTCAGCTACACTACAGCTCAAAGAAATTGGCATAGGGAAAGAGAAAGGGAAGAAAGGGAAGGAGCCACAGTTTTGGACCGCGGTATATTTTGTCCAGGGGATGTTTCACCAAGCTGTTTGTACATGTGTAAGTTACAAACGACTTTACGAACGACTGGTAATCCCTCCTTGTGCTAAATCAGATTCTCAATGAACAAAGTGTGGTATCGCATTTACCACAAGAAGGGATCACCAGTCGTTCGTAAAGTCGTTCGTAACTTACGAACAGCTTGGTGAGACACCCGCCAGTTCAGCATGAAACATGATGCTTTTTAGGCTAATGCATCATGTTTCATGCTGAACTGGACAAAATATACCGCGATTTAAAACTTCGGCTCCTTCCCTGTCTTCCCTTTCCCTATGCCAATTCCTTTGAGCTGTAGTGTAGAATTGATGAGAATCTATTTTTGTTTAAGATTGGTGCAAGACAAAGAATACTCTTAGACAACTAGTCTGAACAATACAGTACAGTAAATATGGACAGCTCATCAAGTTTAAAGTACAAGTTTTACTTAGCAACTTCGTATTTGTTCATCAAATTTATCTGGGTCATATCAACATTAATCTTAATGAGCAATTTTGAAATTTGTCCATGCTAATGATCATAATTTCCAGACTTAAAGGGTTACTAAATTAGAAAAATAAGTTCCTACTAATCAATGTAAAATTATCCCCTAAAAACAAATTTCACATTCGTTTGCGGCAATAAAGTCTCATTTTGATGAAAATTTGAAAAAACGCACGCCTCCAGTGACGTATGAGAAGTCAAAATGTCACAAATGCCAACGGTGTAAATAAAATATTTCATTCACACCATTCAAACAATACATTACCAATGGGAACCCCAAAGCTTGTCCGAGGTTTGTCTTAGTAGCAACAACTAATATATTCAAAGTGCATTCCATCC
This sequence comes from Arbacia lixula, assembly GCA_963669155.1. NCBI lineage: Eukaryota > Metazoa > Echinodermata > Echinoidea > Arbacioida > Arbaciidae > Arbacia > Arbacia lixula. The sequence goes on along the minus strand of OZ022582.1, from coordinate 20,147,453 downwards.
ATTGAATCTGAATGACAAGATACAGGTGAATGCAATTACGCGTTACTACGCAGTTAGGGGGAAAGTTGTGAATATATTACGAAAATGGTCTATTGTTGACTTCCGTAAAATCTTTGGAATTTTTACTTCTCATACGTCACTGGAGGCGTGCAGTTTTTTTTTTAATTTTCGTCGAAATGAGACTTTATTGCGGCAAACGAATGTGAAATTCATTTTTAGTGTATAATTTTACATAGATTAGTAGGCACTTATTTTTCTTTTTTAGTAACCCTTTAACGCACAAATTTACAAACACACGTTGTACACTGCAGCTTCACCTCCCCCTTTAATCTATTTCAGAATTTCCATGCTAAGATTAATATTTTGATGATTATGAATGAATAATAAAACCTCAGTGCAGCTCATTCATTATAGGACTGGCAACCTTCAACAAAGGCTTTATGATATCACAATGATCACCAACAGTAACAAGCTGTTTGTATCATAATAATCATAAAAATACAATATTGTGCAACCTTCAACAACAGCTATATGTTGTAACAATATGTTTGTGCAAGGGTATATTTACAGGGACGATCGTTCCAGCCTAATCAATGTCAAGAAACAAACCTACACCCCACGCCGTGTTGTGCATTATATGTATACTCTATGAGGAAAAACAACTACCCAGCTCACAAAAAGAAACAATATATTTATCTAATGAAACAAAATGCACCTCTAACCCTAAAGTGTTAATGGTGTTACTTTCAAAATATTAGCACTAACCAAGCACACTATTTGCACAGGGTCATTGACTCAAATGTGGAGAGCCAGGCTCAACTAGGAGCCCATTTACACCAGCAGGGATTGCGCTAGATTGTGCCATCACTGCGGTATAAACAGCTAGTACAGCATATTTTCAGACCGCCCAACAGTGACCAAGGTGAGCCAGCGCCTCAAGGGGATGGACCATGAAAGATGAGCACTGGATCACGCTATCTCTGCTGGTGTAAACCCAGCAGAGATAGCACGCCAGGCCACGCCACATAGCATACCACATTCAACTCGCAGGGAAATTGTTTACCCATTTTGTGCAATGTTATACAGCGAGATACAACTGTAGCACTAGCACGCTCTACAGGGCACTATCGGGATGTGGGTTTGAAATAGCACTCAAAATCTTTGAAGCGTCACAAGTCATGGCAACAGAACCGCTAAAAAGAAGGGAATGCTACGATAGATCGCACTATCTCCCTTTGCATGCGCAAATTGCAATAGGCGGTTTTCGTAATGTATGCAGAATGACGTCATTCATAGTTACTGTTGCTTCCTTGGTCAAGCTTAGCGCTCTCCGCCATCTTGTCCGCATATCGCCGCTTTCAAATCTAGCAGGTCTTCCAAGTTATTCTTATTTTCAGTCTTATATTACCTGAAAGGTTTAAATGAGAGGGAATTTTACGATGTCGTCGACATCTACAGGAACTTCTGACGGCATGACTGTCAAGCAGCTCTAGGATTTTTTGAAGGTTAAGGATGTTTCTACCATCGGGTATTCGAAGGGTCGGCTTTTGCAGCTAGCGAAAGCAGAAGCAGCGCTTTACCTCGTGTCGGACCCGAACCTCGCCGGTCCGACCTATAGTGTGGAGCTGATGCTACATGAAGATGCACGAATAATCCTCTAAAAAAATAAGTGCAAATGTCAATGAAGGAATAGTTTTACATCTATTTACATAATACACCGTTCATTCATAATAAGGTATACTGTATGAAGTTGCAGTTACACGATGTTATCTTGTTATTTAATGGGGGTATGTGTTCAGCGAACTGATAGATGGTTCGGTAACTTTCTGCTGTTTGGGAAGCGAATTGATGGCTCTATATTCTCTCGGGGAGCTGGCCGCACGGTATGTACGGGTTTCGCGGAGACTGGGGCAGGTCGGGTTTACGAGTTGACCGGGGTGATTGTCAGCCCATTCCCATAAAAAAAACAATTCAAAGAGAAAAGTTAATAAAGTGCACTGTTTTCGCCACTCATGAATTGTGTTCATGCATGTGTGTGCAGTGCAGACGACAGGCAGCGGTTGTTTGTTCGAGGTTGCGGCTGTGTGTAAAATTAAAGGTTGTAGTGTAGCAGTCAATATTCAGTTTATAGCGTCATCTAGAGTTGTGTGAAAAACAGTGTAATCCCAATCATGAACCGAGAATAAACAACAAAGACCAAGCTGGTAAATTCATTGTCTATAATTCATTATATTCGAACATCCTAATTACTAGAATCTATATAATCAATCTACAAACAAGGCAACCAACATTACAAAGGTCTTGTGCATACATTAGGAAAATGGCCTATTACGAAGTGGCTTATTACAATCATCACGAAATTCAACATTTGTATCTTGACAATTTTCTCACATTAGAACCGGCCTCCTTCGTCACTCAGACTGAAGAAGAGACTTTAAAGATTAAAGAGTATCATTGACAAACTTTGAGATATTGATTTCGTCATTTGTCCAACTTGATACGCCTAGTGTAAATATACAGATTAGCAGTAGGGACTCATAAAAGTGAAAAAAGATGATTAGACCCATCATCATTGCAGAGCCATTCTGTCAGGATTACATGTCCAATTCTTGTTTGAATTCAGGATGACAGGACTGAATCATTTCAAAATGGAGAATGGCTACTATGACGACAGGGCCCATAATCAGTACCACCGGTATCCATTGCATGTTAATGCATCGGCAAAAGTTTGGAATTCACTAGTATATGAAAAACTAAATTTTAAAGGGGAAGTCTAACCTGAAGTTTTGTCTGTTTTAATAAAAGCAGAAACATAAATGGTAAATATTAGTGAAGGTGTGATGAGAATCTGTCAAATGATAAGAAAGTTATGATTTTGCAAAGTTTAAGATGATCTCCCATATGTTGTGTAATAATTTTGTTGACAATGTCCCTTTTCTCAAAAGGATGCATCACTTTACCTGTTTATTTGATATATCATTAGACACACAGAGAACAGAGAAAGAGCAATGTACGGAATCATACAGCACACAACACATGGGACAGCACATCTTATGTGACATCACAAAATTGCAACTTAAAAGATCACAACTTTCATATCCTTTGACTTTTTTAGTCAAACCTTCATTAGAATGTTTCTGCTTTTATTGAAACCAACTTAACTTCAGGGACGACTTTCCCTTTAAGCATGCCTATCACACAAATGTATGTGTACATGTAGATCTATATATACTACAAGTGTACGTGTATGCAGATACCTTCATGTAACACCCGAGGCATTGCTCTACCAATGACACACTAAGTGATATCAGAATACTGACATAGACCAGGTAATAGAAGATGTCTCCATTTGCTAATGGCAGATGTCACATGATACCACAACTTATTTTCAAAGGATAAACTTTTCCTGCTTTGCAGAGATCTCCATTTGCTTGTCACATTAGACGGGTCCTAGCTAGAAGACTGTGAAAGGTTGGAGAGATTCTGGTCATCTTTTTTTTTTGCAAAAATTTATTTATCCTACTATATTACTTAAACATTAATTGGTATGGACTATTACATTTGGTTAACCACTTTTAACTTAGCCAAAATGTACTTAAATGTACTTACATGTATCATGTTGTAAAGTTCTTTATTAAATAATACATTTAATCAATGTTATGTTATGTTTACAAATAATATTAATCAGTAGGAGTGGTACAAATCTTTCTTTATCTCTTTTCTGTGTGTATCTTTCACTCTATCCTGTATAATGTTGGAAACATAATGGTTTTTCATACCATCAAGCTCTGGCTTATTTTAAATGCAAAAGCCTTCTATTTTATTTTCCTTCATTTTGTGCAATGTATTACAAGTTGACTACAGGCTTTTAATCTGTCAACCTGTCCAGTTGGCCCCTACATTGAGGAACAATTGTGATATGTATTTGAATTGTATTTGCACATCTTTTAAACAATCAGGGATCCTGTGATGGAAGGATACGACTCGACCTTCTTTCTTTGAACCCATGCTCCACGCCGCTTAACACTTTTGTGTTCTCAACATATGCTTTTCAGATGTTTTAACACTTACTAACATGATTGTTGGGCAACAGCTTCTCAGAGAGGACAGCAGAAATGTACAGTGTCATTTTGCTTTCACTTTGTGGACAAACCTGTTCAGGAAAGTGAAAAACTATCCCTGATTACATTTGAAACATCCCGTTTTGTTGGTGCCATGGTCTACTTTCATTTACCGTATTGCAATGCTCAGTATATCATCGTGCAGTGCAAAAAGCTGCATTGCGGCCGCCAGTTTCTAGGCTACAGATACCTACTTGAAATCTAGCAAGTAATAAAATTCTGCTCAACATCAATTTCCAATTTTAGTATTGGGAGGAAAGTTCTTGTACAGTATTTTCTTCCATTTTCAAAAATCACCCACACCCCATCACCTTTCAGAGGCCAGCATCTTGGTAACAATCACACAGGGGAAACAAAATGTTCATTAAGACTAGCAGATACCTGTTTCACCAAATCTACACTGTATATTCTTTTCAGAAATAAGGCGCATACATTTATTCAATAATACCTGAAGTGCATTACGATGCATGCATGAGCAAACATGTATAGGGGAATGTGGAAGAGAAGTGTAATTTGAAAATGAGAGAGGGAGAGAGGGGAGGAGAGCAAGGATAAAACAAAGAAAGGGGAAAATATATCATAAAATACAATTGTATACTTAAAGTTCATATGTTACACTCCTCCCTGACCAAAATAGTGGGATACATACCCTCCTACTCCCACACGCTATCTACATGTACATCCCTGATGGCAACATTTCTGTCATCCCTTTTCTCCAGTGATGGGAGTATCATTACTACTAGAGAGAGGTTATGTGTGTGTGTGTGTGTGTGTGTGTGTATGTGTGTGTGTGTGTGTAAGAGAGAGAGACAGAGAGACAGAGAGACAGAGAAATAGACAGAGAGAGAGAAACAGACAGAGAGAGTGATGGAGATTGCATGCGAGGTTCGGTTGAGAGATATGGCAGACAGCCAAGACACAGAGCATATGGGGGGGGGGGGGGGGGGCATTAGGCTAAATGTAATAAAAAGCTAGTCTCTAATCACGGAAATAGAATGGAATCAGAAAATGTGACAATCTATAGTGGTACTCCTCATCACCTGGGTAAAACACTACCAATTCACATATCCCTACCACTTTTGAAAACTCCAAAGCCAGTCCCAGCATTCTAGAGTAGAGATTTGACAAGCCTGCAGGGCTCTCAACAGTTTTGGTTTCACCTGGCACAATGTACAGTACATGTGTTAACACTATGTTCAATCTAATTCTTTGAAAAAATACAACCCACACCTCCAAATCAAAATGTATCAAAGTCAATTTAAAACCCTTTAACCCTTTTTAGGGTGAAGAGGGGGATTTCACTGCGAGATTTCATGACTTTTCTCTTTGTAGTCTTCCACAACTTTTGAGACTAAAACCGCGAGAACAGGTATACCATTGTGACATTGCATCATTTTCACCACACAATATCATGGCTAATTTGTGTGAGTTTGTGTACAAACCCAATAGAAAGAGTCTTCCTTCACATAATTCACAAAAACCCAATCACTTGTCATTCTAATAATTTCAAGTAATTGCTTTTGGTCTTTTCACAGCGCAATAGTGGTATGTTATGAGTTCCAATTAAAACAACAATAACAAAGAAATACATGAGAAATTCACGAAAAAAAGTAGGATAAAGTGGAAAACATGGCTTTTGCAATTTTCTGATGTTATAAACTTATTGATAAAATCATGAAGAAGCTGCATGCCTAAAAAGATTATTCCTGTCCATCGCATCTCAATGAATTTTAGGGGTAAATAAGAAATATGTGCATAAATTTGCATTATCCATCAGGAGAAGAGGGGGGGGCCAAAATGCGCCCCCCCCCCCCCCCCAGTAATAGGCAGACTCCCAATACCCAGGGCCCTGATTATGGTTAAGGGTCATTTTTCATTTCCTTCATTCAGAGAGAGGTTCTTAAACAGAACCTTCTCTAATATACACTGTACCTACACAACTTTATATGTTATGCCTGGAAAAGGGATATGCCACCTTTAATTACTCTGAAAAGCAATTTAAGGGAAGTAAAATAAGAAGTAAAGATCTCCAATGTCAGATTACACATATTCAAGGAGGCAGCTGACAGAACAAGAATATGGGTCTCAGATAATACTTGCCCCAAATATCAGATACAAATGACAGAGTACATGTACAGTAGGTAAAGACCTCATATTAAATGAAATATGTGCTACATTTCAAATACAAGTGCTCTTAACCTCCATTTCAATTTGGTTAATGCGTGGTTTTACCATTTTAACAAACAAGGTCAGAATCTCACGGAGTAATAGATAATTTAACTTTTCTTCTTTTAAGGACATTTCTTGTCATTCCATGGTTGGTACATGTTTTATTTTTTTGTCTTGTGGACTTTAAATCATAAAATCTCCAACTGTTTCTTTGACGTAAAGCAGTTAGGTATATGTACGTCAGCAAAACTTTTAGTGAAGTATATATCTGCAAGATCATGGTGTTACCATGGAGTTATGGAGACCTATTTCTGAATTATCATGTCGCTCCCTCTCCACACAAAAGCATTTGCCCTCTTTTTTTCCCTGTCTTTTTCCATGCTGTGACTAACAGAATTCAAGAAATTCTGCTCTTTCCATTCTCGGCCTTCTTTCTCCTCTTTGCAGTATCTCTGCTATGCCGTTATCCTTCATCTCTCTCTTCTACTCTTTCTTCATTACATAATTCCCCTTTCTTCTTCATTATTTTGCTTCCTACATGTACCTTCCCATCTATGTTATCTTCTTCCTATCTACATTACAGCTCAAAGGAATTGGCATAGGAAAAGGGAAGGAGCCGCAGTTTTAAACCGCGGTAAACTACGATTTACGATACATTACTACTTCCTTGCACTTCTAACATTTATTTTCCAACATGGATTTGCGATGGATCTGCTCTTCGCAGAGATGCCAACCTCTTGACACAAAAAATCAGACTGAATATCCTCAAAAATCGTATTTTTGAGTGAAAAATCAGATTTTCACGAAAACTCAACATGACCAGTGGCCTGTTGGCCCCAAGCCAGGAAAATGTTAGAAAAATGTTTTACTGGTAACAATGGGAAAGTGAAATGTTTGCTCTTTCATCTGATCTTCACTCTTTTCATCCCATACCGATTACAGTATTACCAATAATGGGACATCTTCGCTGTAAAGCAAATGTATAAGTGGCAACACATGCTATCACAATAGTATGAGAGCATCTATTTGGATCTTAGAATAAAGATCAGCGAAGTCACCTAAACCAGACCTGCCAACTTCTGGAGTTCAAAAACTGTATTCTTCAATCCAACAAAAAATGTATTTAAAAAAAAAAAAACGGATCAATGTCTCTTACAGTTCTTACATCGGGCATTTTTTATGGAGCATTGGTTGAATATGCATGATTTTGTCATGACTGGTGTGCTCGATGAACCAATGAACATCCCCAAATTGCTAATGTGAGATGCTGGTAGGATACTTTACAAAACAGAATGGGCATTTCGCCATTGAATATGGCACACACAAAATAAGATTTAAAAAAAAAAAAAAAAAAAATCAGTTCTAAAAATCGTACTAAATACGAAAAAATCGTACTGGTTGGCATGTCTGTCTTCGTCATTCAAAATCTTCAGATGAGAAACAAATTGATTTTGCTCCAGATCCCTTATATATAACATAAATGCAAACACAATTTTACATGTTAACTGACATCATCATACATGCGGTACTACAACAGTGAAATTAAACATGCTAAAAAATAAAACTCATAAAAATATTAATTGTACAGTTCAGATTAATCGAAAATTGTGAAATGCATTGATATACCGTTATGAATATTCTACGTGAACTCAACATACTGTATAAGCTGTTATTTTCGCGAGGGTTTTATTTTCGCGAATTTCGCGAATGAACGAGCAAACGCGAATTTAACAACGCGCGAAAATATTCTCATATCAACTTGCAACATTACGAGATTATACTAAGTACTAAAAGCATGGCGAACAAATGCAGCAGCATACAGCGCATGCCTCACACACATGGATGAGTGTACGTGAACACGAATTTAACAACACGCGAATATGTGGCAGAAGCCGCCATTCGCGAAAATATATGTACGCGAAAATAACAGCTTATACAGTAGCCTAAAGTACAGTAGTATTATTATAATTGCACTTAGCCATCAAGTATATTGTGTTTGACAATGTGACTAGAATGCTAAAAACTACATGAACATCATTAATGTAATTGATACTGATATCTCATTATTCTACCATTGATTATAATACAACCAACATTCAAACATGCTTACTTGGTAATGACATACTTGTATAGGATACCCTTTATGATTTTAAAATGATCTTAAGGTCACAACATAAAACAGCAGAAGGTAGAAACAACTATCCATTTTGTCCCCCTCCCCCCCCCCCCTTGCACGCCCATCTTCACTCCTTTCACTCCTCCCTCTCTTCGCCTTTATTGCACTCATCCTGAATTATTTTGTTGACCATTGTACAGAATTGAATACGGAACAAAAGAATCTAGGCAATGGATGTAGGGCTGAAGGGAATAATGTCAAAATATTCAAATACGCAGATGATACTGTAATTCTGTGACTGATTAAACATAACAAAATTGGACATCGGTCAAATGTGGATCAGTTTACCCTTTGGTGCGATGATAATTTTCTTCAGTTGAATCCTTCCAAAACCAAAGAAATCATAATTTGAATTCAGAACAACTGCCCCATGTATTGTTTAGTACCGCATTTCATAAATCCTTCCTTCAGATTGCATGAATGTATAATAATCGTTTTGAATGTGATCTTCATTGGCTAGTATTTCTTTTTAGCAATTCTGTCTTCATATTCCTTCCTAAGATGCCGTCTTTCTCCAATTCTTTTACTAGTACTGGCCCGTTTCACAATAGCTTCTAGTTTCCTAAGATCTTCCTTACTGCAGGCCCCGAACCAAACAACACAGTTAACGACCAAAGTATTTTCATGTTTCAACAATGGATTTGTAAAACATACTCAGAATTGGTTTATCAACCTGCAATTATCCTAGTTTACGTAAGAAATACATTCTTGTTTGAGCTTTGGAAACATTACACCTACATTCTTTAGCCCATGTGAGTTTGATATCTATTGTTGTCCCCAAGTATCTATATTTCTCAATGTTTTCACCTTTTATTTGAAATGGGTCATGTTGTGGGGCAGTTGTTCTGAAGTATGATTTCTTTGGTTTTGGAAGGATTCAAGTGAAGAAAATTATCATTGCACCAAAGGGTAAACTGATCCACATTTGACTGCTATCCAATTTCGTCATGTCTAATCAGTCACAGAATTACAGTATCGTCTGCGTATATTTGAATATTCTGACATTATCACCTTTCGGCCCTACATCCATTAGTGTACACAATGAAAAATACAGTAGACAGAACACATCCTTGTGGAGCGCCGGTATTAAGTAACATGGGATCTGACAAACAGTTTTGAACCTTTACTCTCTGAGTCTGATTTGAAGAAAGTCCTGTATCCACAAAATCAGGGAAGGTGAGACATCCATCTGATGTAACCTGTTTGGGTTTGTAAAGTATTAAAGGCCAACGAAAACCCAGTTTATTGGTGTGTTGCGCAATATCATGGATGAGCACTGACACCACATCATTGACTGACTTTTTCTGCTGATACGCGAACTGAAAATTGTCAATCAGATGGGGGATGTGCGGGAAGATGAATTGCAATATCATATCATTAATGTTAACAATTATCTTAAATTGTTATTTGAGAATGCAACTCATAAAATCAACAACATTCCTTAAAAACAATAAGAGCTATAATGCAGACAGGAGACCGCTGTACATGGTTTGATGTTATCTGCCCTACTGCGCATGACTGTTCTCAACTTCTCCGGTGAGTTACCCCACGAGTGTCTTAACAGAGAGTGCACCCGGGTGTTCTCGGGAGGTTACCCCAGTCGGGACTAGGGTAAAAGTTCTCCTGAGGTTCTCCGGAGGTTGCCCTGTGTTGAGCGTCTTGATTGACAGTGGGTACTGTGGTATAGTGGTGAGAGGCCTTGACTCTTGCAGAGAGATCCTGGGTTCTAGCCCAGCCCGGTACGTACACCCTTGGACTAGGTGTTTTGCTCATGTTTGTCCCTCTCAACCCAGGTGTAGTAAAAGGGTACCTGGCAGGAATATAGTATTCCTGATCTAATTACATACTTGACTGCCTGGCTAAAGCCAGGGTAATAATCGAGTGCTTTGGGTAGTAATTCGTACTAGGAAAGCGCTATATAAGAACCGATTATTATTATTATTTTTTCTCTGTTAAGACGGGGTATAGGTGTTAAAAAAAAACTTTTGACACTTTTGAAAAATAATAAGAAATAAAATGTAACTCAAAACAAGCTGAAATTGACATGTATTCTAAAGTCAAAGGCTATCAATTTTTTTTAGAAGCAGGTTTTGTGACATGTAGTCAATTACTTTTCTGGTAATGAATTTTTTAAGAGATTTTCACTTTTTGACAAATTTGGATCTAAAAATGTGTGTGTATTGGATAATCAATTCGGAACACAACAATGACCATTGTGCATCGCGTCTGTACATCCATTAGCAAGTGCCACCATTCATGATGCCCTGGTAGAAAAGACATTGTGGGATGCACAATGGCATTGTTGTATTCCAAAATGATTATCTGATACACACAATTTGTTTCACATTGAACATGGTCTTTTGTTAAATGCAGACAAAAATTCAAATGGTCCTTTTAGATTTCCTCTTAACAAATTACCCTGTTCATAGTGTTTGGCCCTAATAGACCATGTCAGTCATGTATTCACAACTATTCTCCTAACTGCAGAGTAATGTGTTACACTATTATACATTTACCTGTATTTGAGTTTCAAGTGGTGGAGTGCACAATTCATTTATTAGTTGTTGCTACTCAACAAACCTCGGACTAGCTTTTGGGTTACCATTAGTAACATATTGTGTTAACAGCATGCATACATACGAAAATGGTCTATAATTTGTTACAACCAACTGAATCATTTGACAGCCAGAAAGGTTAAATTTTAAAAGATGAACCTGTTGAGAACCAGATATGCACTACCTTTAGACTGTTTATAGTGTGAGCATCATTTATTTAACATTTTGTTTCTGTGTTGTCCGTCCATATCTGTCTGTCTGGATCTCGTTTATGCAATATAGCTCAAGAACTGATAAATGTGTGACAGTTTTAAACCGTGGTATATTTTGTCCAGTTCAGCATGAAACATGATGCTCTTGAGGCTAAAGCATCGTGTTTCATGCTGAACTGGACAAAATATACCACAGTTCAAAAGTGCGGCTCCTTCTCTATCCCTTTCTCTATGCCAATTCCTTTGGCTGTAGTGTAGGTTTTAGTTTATACAGGGATACAACAAGAGTTCTAAACTTGTAGAAGTGGTGATTCTTATAAAGGAGAAACAAAAAAAATGGAGTCAGAGCACCCCACCGAAACCTTTTCTGACAAACAACCCATTTTTGTAATGCCATGTGCTTTTGTTGGTATTACTGTACTTGCTATTGGCTGTTGTTTGTGGTGGTGTTCGTTATTCATGTTTATTTTTGTGAAAGAACCCCAAAGAATACCTTGACTAGACAGAGGAAAAATGAGGAGAGATACATGCAGATAGGCTACTAGAAAGCAAATAAATCTTATCACGTACTACACTGTTATTTGAATTTTGCATTTCAGGCTCAGTTTCTTTCATAAATGGTGTAAATAAATAACGGTATGTGTGGAAATGAAATATCTTTTAGATGAATAGACTATGTGATGTTCAAAATGAAATTGGTCACTCCTAAGTGTCTACACATACTAGACTATATATGACCCACCAATGATTCAATTTGAAATCTGTATACATCAATGTAATTCCACTTGTCTAAAAGTCAGTATCCAGTCCCTCTTAATCCATGATTTCTTGTATCAAGTTCCGTTGAAACCTCTAATTGTGACCAGACATGCATGTCTGTATCAACTTGTCCTCGCTTCATCTATTTTCTCCGTACAGTTGGCCCAAAATAATTGCTTCAAAGTACTTCGTGGTGCTGCTTCAACTATCTTTTTATGACATGACTTGTACAGCGAGCAGCAAACAGAAGCGTTATGCTCATCTAGTGAAATAAATTAGCTAATTACTCAAGCAAGGTTTACGTACATTTGGTTGCCAACTAGCAGCAGTTGTCGTGGTGAAACTGTTAATTTTTAATGTGTATTATCCACTGTCATATCTGAAAACAAAATGTACTCTCTCATGCATCTATGGCAGTGTACATGCCACTTTTCCCAAGCCTTTTTTAATTTTGTGTGAACATTACAATTCAATCATAGTGGGGGCTGTTCTTCCCTTTACCCAATGCCAATTCCCTAGAGCGGTAGCTAGTGTACATTATAATGCAATTAACATAGTTCAGAGTTATCATCCTACTTGAAAAAAGCCCTGTCAATAATGTTTTCTCCCCCTGGTATACAGGTTACTCTAAAGTGCACTTGAGAATGACGACCGACTTAAATGCATTTGTCAGTATGTAAAAGACACACCTCTTGACCCCCGGGGATGGAGCCTCACGGTTGTGCCATGTTCCCCAGAACTGTGACCCATAGGTCCGTCATGGACGCAAAGTGTCCGTCACAAGACTGACCCATATATGTGTGTCAACGTAGGGACAGTGATTTGCCGCTATCGTAGAAACAGCCTTTTGAAACGGAAAGTGGCATTTCAAACAAAATCATGGAAAAAATATTTTTCCTAAAATTACACAGAACAGCAACATAAATCTCAACAAAATATGAATATTAAATGGCCACAAAACACGATCTCACTTCGCTACAATCAGGACGATCAGACTGCACTTGACTCCATCACACTCGATCGTACCCCTCACCCTCCCGCAGGGTCGGCCATATCAAAAACATTCACATGCACACATCGTTTGATTTTAACAACACTGCCGTGTGTAGACCGAAAAATCAGTCTCTGTAGGATTGCATCTGGCTCCTCTGAACGCCCTATCTAGAGACTGAACATTACACCTGTACACTGTATGGCAATCGATGCAGGTCGTCATTTTGAATATGAAAACACTAATGCTAATGCATGAATAAATAATTTCACACGTGCTCACAATTTTTTCCAGCTCGTGTGCCGTGATACTTTTCTTCGTCGAACCGATTGACGATTTTTATTCGTAGCCAACAACCCGTCAAACAATTTGATTGGTCAAATTTATGTCAGACTCAAGCAGATTAAAAATATCTGCAATATAAAAACGTGTGATCGGCGGAAAGTTAGACTTTTACTTTCACCTTTTGATTTTTTTGGGGGAATTTTAGTCCTAGAATTTACAAATATATAATACAGATCTAATTTTGATTGAAGTAGATTTGTTGCATCATTCATAGCTTGAAAGATGTTAGATTTTTAAACGAAATACTTACTTACTTTACTTTACTTTAATCCAACGATGATTGTAGGACTTCGCCTGTTCATCGATCGTAGATTGAAACAATTTCCTTGACTTATCACATTAATATGTATGTGGGTCAGGACAGTGTGTAACATACATACAGCCTATACAGGCTCATAAAGAAGATCATGATTATTAATCAAAATAATCATGATTATTAATCAAAATAGCTACGATCCAAAATCCATTTTCCTATATAGACTTTCTACTAATCGGGTAATTTTTTACTCACGCATTGAACTTTACTTTATACAGGTTCGCCAATGCATGTGTGGTGTGCATATACCATCTCTATTCGGGGGTTTGTCCAAAAATGCAATTTTGATTAAAGTATATGTCCCGAATGAGACGATTATTCCTGTCTAGGCTGTGTGTTGCTGCCCATCAACTCTACGTTCGAAAATGTAACAGCAAAATATCGCGATATCCAAAGAGGCAGATAGGCGAAAAATTCAGTGTGATTTAGTGAAAGTGTATATCGAAATACGTATTTGTTTTCGTTTCAAATCGTAAGTGCGGCAAGAATGCCCCCCCCCCCCAACTTACAGCACACAACAAGTAACGTCACAAATTAAAACTTTAACATTAACAAACGTCATATTAATGACTGTTCTTATCCTTTTACAGATTTCCATCAAACCTTCACTTATTGCTTTAATTTTTCTGCTATAATTAAAACCAATTCAACTTCAGGGTGGACTGCCCTAGGCCCATTCTCAGCTAAAGTGTCCCAATTGGAGGGACACAAAAGTGCAAAATGACCATCAACAGAATGATTTTATTTTGACAACATTTGTTTGTATATATTCTCAAGTATTCAAATCTGGAAGATGAACTGTTTGTATCAATTCATTAAAATGTTATGAAGAGATGAATAAAGGACTTCCATTTCACGAAACAACAGATACGTTACCATGTCATTGTTGTGAACTTCAATTTCCATTTATTTCATAGAAGTTCAACACACTTTAACAGTACGGGTTATTGTAAAGTACAAACTTTTAAAACGGAATACCATAAAACTATTTTTCATAACCTGAAGTAATGTGATTTCTTGTTAAAACCATATTGAAACTTGTTTGGCGATGACACTGAATATTGTTCTTGTGAAACATTCTTTGTTAAATAAATGAAATTTACAACGTTTAACCCTATAGTGTCGTACTATTATACTTTTGATTGTTGCCATTTGTCTGTGCTTGTATGGCTTTGTGATTACATTAATACAAACCTGTAAGATTTAGCACAAATAGAGCTCGAAGTTGACCACACTCATGGTAACGTATCTGTTGCCGGATATCATAAGAATGTCCTACAATACATGTGACTATATACGGCCTAATTGGCAAAAGATAATATCACTATAGCTATCCTTACAGCCTGAATTATTGTAAACTACACACTTTTAAAACGGAATATCATAAAACTATTCTTCATAACCCGAAGTAATGTGATTTATTGTTATAATCATATTGAAACTTGTTTGGCGATAACACTGAATATTGTTCTTGTGAAACATTCTTTGTGAAAAAAATGATATACAAAGTTTTTACCCGATACTGTCGTACTATTGTACTTTTGATTGTTGCCATTTTGTTTGTGCTTGTATGACCTTGTGATTACATTCATATAAACCTGTAATATTTAGCACAAATAGAGCTTGAAGTTGACCATGCTTATGGTAACGTATCTGTTGCCAGTTATTATAAGAATGTCCTACAATACATGTAACTATATACGGCTTAATTGGTAAAATATAATTTAACTACAGCTATCCGTACAACCTTTTTTTACCTTCTTCATGTACATGGCATCTCTACATAATTGTATTTCGGAATCCATCATACTTGGTCACATTCCCGTACAAAGTAGGCATAATCTTTCATATAGTAATTTCACTCACTATCTGTTAATAGCATACCTGCTTGCTGCTTAGCATAATATTATCTAGGAACCTCAAAAAACGTTTCCTTCAAAAACAAAAGTAGGTAAAGTCTGAAACATCGTCGTTTTAATGCAACCTTTTAATGGAAATGAGAAATAAAACAATTTAACCATAGCACATGTACACTTTTTAACGAAATGAACAAAACATGTCTGCTCGAAAGCCACTCGAAAATTTAGATGTATCAGAAACATTACAATCGCCACTTATCACTAAGGAAATCAGGATTGCAGAAGTATTTTGGTGTCGTGTAAAATACGCTATATACTGCATGTCAAATATAACGAATCATTAAACTGGCAAATTGGCATTAACGAATAAAAACAGTCCAATAAACACACTGACTAATTACTGTTAAAGTTGGTAACGCATCTGTTTGTACAAATGTGCATAGACAGTGAAAGAATAAATTGCTTTAAAAAGATATTATACATCTCGGAGTAGTTTGGCAAGTTAATGATAATTTCAACTTTTGGAAAATATGTGTAGAGTGAGTTAATCAAATATGAATCCTTCACATGTATTACAATCAAGAACTAAATTTTATCTTCCCATGGAGACAATCAATGCTGGCAAAATAGGCAACATCATTCACCATTCAACAAAAGGATATTATATATTTGGTAACATGAGGTATAGCATGCATTATGCTTAGATACATGTAATTGTTATACATCAGCTGATGAGTTTCTACCGGAAGAAAATGCATTGTACCCGTCCTCGATCGGAACTAGATAATGTACGCAAATGAGTGAGTAAGATCGAGAAGGCCATATGATCAGTTCCAAGATATGAAATCATCATAGTCATATCATATCAACGCCTGTCAAGGAATATTCTCTTTACACTCATGACATAAAGAGTTCTATATATCTGTCGTTGTCCGTCAAATTCTTGTCCCTTGATTTTGGCAACTTGGTATATATCTGTAGGTTAATTATATAATCATGCTCTTGGGTCATCTCTGCGTTTACATCGCTAAATTAACAATGAAGATTCCGAAATGCTAGTCATAGAGCCCCAAATTGTGTTTTAAATAATTTGTATTCCTTGGAATAAATTCACAATGAAAAGAAATAAAAATATTCAGTAATAGGGGATTCTAATCAACATAATGATTTGAGTATGTTTTACTCTGTAATCATGAATGATATATCAAGTTGATATGAAAAAGATTCGGACTTAATTCCAATAAGTTCATTGAGGATTTAAGAACCAGATACGTTACCGACAGATACGTTACCAACTACCTACAGACGTAAATTTGAAGATAAAATGACTGGACATTTAATAATCAGACAAATTTAGTAACATATTTATATGACAGGGTCCCTAGCAATTTTTCTCTTGAATTTAGTAAGGTATTATTCAGCAATTAGAGTAAGGCCCCAGCTGTCATTTGGCTGTGTTGCACAAACAGATACGTTACCGAGACACGACCTCTGTTGGGCTAATACTCGTGATAATTTTCTACAACAGTGCGTTGTCCATCATGGTCCATTTAATTTAGAACTTATCATAGTTTTAAGAAACAAAAATGAAACCCATTTACAGTTACTCAATGTACTCTGTAATGAATATTCAACTTCCCATTGCCAGTGAAGCCTCAGCAGTAGAAAGAAGAAGTTATTTTGACCTTTGTGTAACCGCTGACCGTAAGCATGATAAGCGCTTTTCTTACACAATACAGTGCTAAACATGGAGGCATGACCATGTTATCATATAAAAAAAACAAAGAATGTGCGACCCAATTACAATATCATGTGCTCACGGTGCTCGAAATGAGCAATGCGTATAACTAAATATGCAGTAACGTAACTGTTCGTAACGTAACTGTTGTAACGTAACTGTTTGACCAAAATCAAAAGTGGGTGCCTAACTAATATGCCAGGGTCGTTATCTTAGATTTTGTACATGCTGAACAGTAAAAGACTTGCGCCTTTACTAGTATACATCAAAAGATAAAGTAAGCTTTTAACAAAATTATACACTTGAAAATATACGTAACGTATCTGTTGCACATTTTTTTTCATCCCCTACTCTTCAGTATTTGCAACCACGCATCTCATCTATCTGCGAAATATTGCTCTGTATTCACTTTCCTCATGAAGATGGGTGACTTGAGGGATGTTCAGGGAAATATTACTCATTGATTTACTTAAGTTTATGGCCTAAGTTCAGAAGGTATTTTGGAGGTAACGTATCTGTTGCGAATAAAGGGACAAACCTTTGTCACAAGATGGAGAAAAAAATAATTGCTGCCATGGATTGCGAGTGGGAGCAAAAGGAAGGGTATTTCATTGGCATTTATTATAGCGTAATCATATATTCCTTGCAAGTCGTTTTCCTTGTTATTTTCTTACGTTTCTTTATGGTAATCATAGTAGGGACAAAACTTTCTCCCATAGGCTTGTGTACAAAGCCATTTTTTAATTATCAAATTTTCAAGAAATGTCGTTACTTCAGTCAAAATTAATTATTTCCCCATTGATAATGATAGTATGTATTTATAAAAAGTCGGGTTTGACAAACATTATTATATTTTTGAATGAAATATGTTCCGGGGACAGAATATAACACTAATGGGACATTTTAGCTGAGAATGGGCCCCTAATCAAACGTGAGCTGGTTCGGATCAGTGAAAATGGGCCAAATCATGAACCTCAGCTCAGCAGTGTCAAGTCAACATTGCACTGTCAGTTGAGTTGTCAGTGGCATTGTCACTGCACTGCACTGTGTTTTGCAGACGACAGACAACGATACAACATAACTCCCAGCTTACCTTGAGACTCATGAACAGACGAACGAATAATCACACTAACCAGTTGATGGGTTCTTCTCACTGTTTCTTTACACAAATACACACCAAAATCCGTGCTATAAATGAAAATAAAATGCAACCAGCATTTCTTCAACTACGACTTCGTAGCATGCACCTGCACTCGGCCGTACACACTCAACGCACAGATTCACATCAACCACATCTATCTGCCGTTGGTTCATATGTACCATGTCTATTTACAAACGTGTCGGGAGCCCCGTGTAAAAAGCACGCCTGGATCAGAGAATGAATGGTTGCTACACAAACTGTTTTGGGTGGGATCGTTCATTATTTTAAAAGGGGTGGGTGGGTATACCTTAAAATCATGGGGTTTTTTTCTGCATTAATTTTTCAGTAAATATCACTATGATACTGTATTCTTCATACACGCAAATACTAATATGTAATATGAATGTCTACATTTAATTAAGTATGCGTAGGTATCCATGTATGACAATATGTTTTCCATAATGAGAAACCCTCAATAAAAATGTAATCCACTAGGACCCGCCCCTTTCTGCCATTAGTCAAAAGTGGGTAACGAAGTACATATACGTGAAAGACAATTTCTCCCTACCGTGTGTCTTAATTGATTGTGTTTATTCTTTCAAGACTAAACAGGTGTTTGAGGGAATACTGGATTGTACATTTCAGGATTTTCATGAAGGTGTATAAATGAGGATGAATACAAACCATTATGTTGCAGGATATGAACTATGCATGCTCCCCTACCTCTCTCTCTCTCTCACTCACCTCTCCCTCTCCCCCTCTCTCTCTCCCTCCCTCACTCACCTCTCCCTATTCCCCTCTGGCCTCTCTCTCTCCCTCCCTCCCCTCTCTCTCTCTCTCTCCCCCTTTGTATCTTTCTCTCTCACACTTTCAACTTTCTCCCCCACTCTTTCAATATCCATGTACATTCTTCTTTCCATATCTTTGTTATAAGTTCCATATTGCATTGCTGTTCACACCTATACGACAACCAATTTCTGTCTACTTTTGACTGTTCTCTTTCTCTCTCTATTATAAATATGTATGTATATGTTTATATATGTAAATGTTGAAAACAAATTTTGATGAAGATGCCAAGAGAAGAAAATTTAATCAATATTTTGGTGTCAATCCCATTTTTTTTTTAAATAAAGGTCTAAGACATTTTTCTTTCTCTATTTCTCTCTCTTGTGATGTAGGTGATCATGGGGGGCATTTGATTTACATGACATAAGTTTGCTTGGTTTATTTGTAGAAAGAATTAAGTACATGTAGTAAGATAGCGAATGGGAAGGAGAATAAGAGAGAGGGAGAGAGATGGAGAGAGATGAATCAATACATAGACACACATATATTTTATACGACTACTAAAAACTAGTTCCAACACCATTTTCATGTAAAATATCAAAATAAAATCTTTTATTGATAAAGGTCATATTCATGGACAATATCTTTTGTGAAACATAAACAAGCATTAAAAAAAATAATAATTGGCACTGGAAACAGAATCTTTAAACAAAGACAGGTGAAAAAAATGTCTCCATGGTCAAGCTATGGCTTTGCAACTACAGCATCACCCCAGACAGATTATGGAAACAAATGAAAGGTATGGCACACTCTTCAGCATACTGGTATATTCCACAAATTTCATAAAATTGCTGACTGTAATGACAAGTTACCATTTTGAAATTGGGAAAAGGCACATTCTAATTAAAGGGACATTTGTCCATATAAGTCAATCACCTGATTTGAACTTCTTTGGAAAGTATTTTCCATCACATGAGGGACGCTTTCTTTTATCTTAACCCCCTCCCCTCCCCCCTTAAAAAAATAACTCTTCCAGCTTTATGAGACATATGTCAGCAATATGGCAGGAAATAATATTTCCCAAATACAGCCTTTTCCTCTTGCACTTGTCCAAAGGTTTGATCACTCTATTTAACGGATATAAAGATGATTTTGTCCATTTTGATCTTATTAACACATTGTCCTTGTCCAACTCTTTAATTCAAATGATGAAATATGAAAAAAAAATGCCCAAATCACTGTTACAAATAGTGTCGATGCACATCAAATCATCAAAAACAATTGGTTCAATTCAACCTTACAAATAATGCAATTTGCTAAAAGAAAATATGTAAGAACCTTGGATTCAACCGGAGCATATACCATGTATTCTTGTTGTACTATGCAGCTTAGTGTGTGATGGCTATGTGTCACATGAGTAAGTACATACCCTTTTCAGTATGAATTGAATGCAACAGCAGCATGGAAGACAAGTTTAAATATGACTGTGTCATCAATTCAGACATTGAATACATTATCATCAGGATAAAAATCCTTTTAAGAGAACATCTATGGAAGATGACAAATTATGCCTCACATTGTAACTCTAAAAATGTTGAAGTTATGACACATCCAGTTGCAAAAACAAAACTTGAGGGAAAAAGTAATAGCCCTGACTTTATACTAAAGAGAATTTTGAAAGAAAGCAAGAAAAGGGACTTTGAATTATAAACTAATATAAAAACAAATTGCTTGGGTATTTTTAGTGACCAGCCATGTTTTGGCAAATTACTGAAAGCATAATTGAACCAAATGTGTTGAATGTAGAAAAACATAACATCAAATTATCTCAGCTGATAAGGCACATAAATGATGTCTCCTATAAAACACACATTTAATCTTTAACATTTACAGCTATTAACCTTATATCACATCAAGATCTACTTTTGGCAAGTATTCTTTCAAGGCATTAAAAGGTGAAGAAATGCTGGCAAAAAGCCTGAATATTGCTGGAATTGCTGTAAAAAAAAGCAAAGGACATGGCACCATTTTGAAAAATATTGCAATAATATTGACCTTTATTCATGTTGGGACTGTTTTTCCACATTGAAAAACAGAATAACATGGGAAGTTAAACTAATAATTGCACATAAAAGCTAGGGTAACACATGATTTCTTACCATTTTGCCCCAAAAAATATCGATTAAGACAGCGAAAAAAAAATGGGAATCAAAATGCCTAAAATCATGTTCTGATCATAGACAAATCTGAACCAAAAATTAACATTACTGATTTTTGTCATTATTTTTACCCCCCAAAATACAGTTTTTGTATACATTAGGTAAATATATAAATGTCTAAGTTTAAAAGACAGAATAAATGTTAAAGTGCACTAGGTAGTTTGGTAGCTGTGTATGAACATGATTAACTTTAAACATTAAAGATGTTGAATATATCAAAGACCATTACAGTTGTTATTTAAATATTAGGCATGCTATGATACAGTGGTAAAAAAAACACTGACTGCTTATTCTATAATACTCTCAGCCTCTTCCATATTGGCAACAAGTTACAACATTTTTAAACAGAAAGCAAAAAGAAAACCCACATCATGATTTTAATACTGGGTTACATACACTCTTGAGCACCTGGAACCATAAGTATCAATATACCCCAAATGTCATGCTGAAAATTATCATGAAATAGTAGAAGGAAGAAGAGGATATCACAATGTCTAACAACAATCAGACATAGTTTCTATGTACACACAGACACACAAAAAGCGTTGTGGCAAGAAACATAATAAAACAAATGATGACAAGGGATTCATGACCATATCACAGTAGAGAGAATATCACTTACATATATATACACAGAATCATACATACATTGATATCGCCAATTTTCAAGTGGAAGATATAACACAGTCTGAATACTAAGGGCACTAAACAGATACACATATTTCATTCTACAAGTTTTATTATGTACATAATAGATCCTCTGGCATTCTGAATGGTGTGTGGAAGCACTCGGATTAGTCTCACCATCGGGAGACACTTTTATTGAATAAATGTGAATCAGTAACAAATAAGACGATGCCTCTTAAAGACAAGATAGCCCATTTGCAAAAGTCATTAAAGTCAAAAGGAATCAGCAGTATGCCATGACAATAACGGATATGAAATTTCAGTCACAGCTTTACGAACCTTTTCAGGAAAAGAGACAAAACAGCCTTGTTTATATTTGAAACATTTTGATTTGTTTTGGTTTTATTTATGGACGGGAGCCATCACCAGTCTACCACATACGAACCACAGACTACATTCATATACCACATTGCACCCTCAGTGTATCACACAGCGGTACACACCTTGCTGTAACGTATCACGGTGCAGTGGAGAGCCACAATGTGCGATGTTACGATCTCCAGTCTGTAGGCTACAGGCCGAGAGATTGTGAATGACCCATTCAAAACATCCTTTAAATCTAGTAATATCAAATCAATATAATTCTGATTGAAGTCAGTTAGTTTCTTTTCATAATTGGGAGGGAAGTTGTTATACATTATTTATTTCTTCCATTTGTTTGTTTTTTTGTTGTTTTTTTTTTTTTACAAAATGTCATTTTTTGACCTGCAAAAGGGCTAACCTGTCTTTAAATCAGCAAATAAATTGTATTCGTATTCATTATGTTCAATGCATTTGTTGCATTTGGAATCAAAAGCCATTGTCCTAACTATTTACATCTATCAACAAAGTTTCTCACTAGTAGCATGGCTATAATTTCTTTACTTCGATTTGACAGAAATTTAATGGAATGATAATCAAACAATAAGCAGTTACAGTCAAAAGTCACACAATCTAAGCCAATATTGCAAAAAACATATAACGTAGAAACTTACAGAGACCTCCCTAAGCTCTGGAACGCCACCTCAACAAATTTTGTTCCACTGAATGAATGACCTCATGATTTCTAAAGGCATCGTCCTCTAACTATAAAAACTATATCTGAAAAAATTTGTTTTCAAACTTTAATCATGATTTTTTTTATATTCTTTAAAAATACCTGAAACTTTCCTTCATATTAAATAATCTTATAACAAACTTTACATATAGCACCTGTAAGTTCTTTCTTTGCATTCATTAGCACACATTGAATTGATCATCATGATCAAAGGTTTTTTACACATCTGCATCAGTTGCATTACGTCTTCCCACAATGCAACGCACATTCAATAATGAGGTATATACAGGAAATAGATACAACAAACTTATTTTGTACACATCACATGGTCCGCCACCCCTCTACAGGGGTATGCATCAATAGCCACAGTGACTAAAATCTATAGGCATGATGAAACTCTCATTCTTTTACACAACCAAGATAATTCTGTCTTTCATTGCTCTTTTTATAGAGAGTCTGAAAGTTTTCATAATTTTTTGTGAAAATCTGTCAATATTGCTGAAATCATGTGACTGTGATCATTTATGATCGGCCATTTTCAACTAGTATGCTATCAGATTACTATCAAAATAAAGGAGCTATGGCACGTGTAGTTTGGTTTATCACTTTCATGAAAAGTTCTGTAACACTTCTTTTTTTTTTTGCATAAGTGCGTTTCACAGACATTACTAGAGCCACAATTCATTTTTTGTAGAAAAGACAAAAAAAAAAGGAATTGTATATCTGTCCACTTGATTTTCACTGAGAAGGCACAACTGGCACACTTTACCCAGGCACAATCTCCTGAAGGGCTGGGGCGGTCGGGTGCTGGGCAGGCCTCATTGTTGGTCCATTACATTTGGTCTCTGTCCCATGGTTAAGAGTAAGTCAGTGGTGGAGAGTCAATCGTTTGCTAGTCTGCTTCATACATTCTATCAATCAATCATATTTGGTCCCAGGCTAAGACATCTTAGACTATATCACTGTTTGTTTCGGAGTCCTCTCTCTCACAGGCATAAACTTTTTTTCTCACAGGATTAGAAGGGAACTTGAGCCACTTGCATCACCTTGCTGTATTCAGGTGGCGGCTCATCATTCCCATCCGAGCCGTAACCACCAGACCGGAACCCACTTGATGAGTCTGAAGACACGGATTCCTCGCTCTTACTTGTGCTGTTGTTCCCATGGCGATGGTGGTGATGGTGGTGGTTGGAGGGGTGGTGGTGGTGGTGGTGGTGGTGGTATCCACGATTCGTCATGGTCTGCTGGAGAGAGTCTAAGACAGACAGACTACTGTGCCTCTGGATTGGTAGCCGCGCCCCTGCCGCCGTAGCCGTGGTACCATCATGGGACTGAACCCCGCCCACAGCTCCTGCCTCATCCTCGAGTTCGTCGTCACATGGATCCGATGATGAGATATCCGTGAGGCTGGCATGAATGGATGACACGGGTCTCCTCTCAAGACTCGCACACACCGGCCGCTCGTCCTCCAGCTGAAACGTGGAAGATGTACTGGGATGGTTGGGCTGGTAGCCTGATGTGCTGGGCAGCGAGATGTCTGCTGCCACCTCCAGGGCATCCTCACCCAACGTCACCTGAACCTCGCCAGATGATGGAGCCTCACCCGCTTCCTCGTCATAGAATGATATGGGTCTAGATGCAACCTGCTTATCATAAGCCACATCGAGATCCAGGTACTCCTGCAAAGACAATCACCATTGTAAACAGAAATGCATTAACATCATCCTACAGTCATGCATTTCAAATGCAAGTTACATTTTCACCAAGGGACTGAAAACCTGTACACCTAAAAACAGCCTGGAATATCCACAGAATGCAAAGGACTTAATACCAGCTTTACCCTGAAAATGAATTGGGTATATGTATTTAGCCTGTGATAGATTGTCATAAATGTATAGGTATAACTTGACGACTCTCAAAGATAAACATAATTTGTCTACTTTAAAAGGTACAACAAATTCTTTTTGTGACAATTTGTTGGCTATTTTAGCCTACAATTCAAACACTGAGAAAAACTACAATCATTATTACAGGTTATACGACTGTTGATTTGCCAACATGAACACAGAAAACATCCTCGACACTGTCATTCCCTGCCTGCTTTTTATACTTGAAGAATAAATACTAAGTATAAAAAAAACTTTCACGCACACCATGCGCTTGTATTCTGTCAGGATTTGCCCCACCCATGGGGCTGAATATGACAGGAAAGAGAGATGACATGTGTCCAGCACTGTTCACTCTGAGACATAGTAATACATGCTTGTGTCTGTCTCTACCTGTTTGACATTTGCTGCCAACTGGTCTCCCAGCTTGATGACCAGGTCACTGAAATGGGGCCTCTCCTTGGGCTCTGTGTTCCAGCAGTCCAACATCACGTGGTAACTATGGAAACATGATGCAATCATTCATCATTAAACAGTGTACATTACAACAGGCATTCCTCTGGTGCATTATGGGTACTATGAGAAAAAGAAGCACAGGTGTACCAGCTGTACTGCACTGTGCAGACTAACATCATATAGTGACTATGGGACTGAGCTGCCATCAGTTATTACATTCCATGACTACCAATACAAATATTTTAAAAATAATATCCTTGCTAGGTGCTTGGTGTTGAGGTCTGCATTGAGAGACTACATGAATATGGTGGGGAAGTCTACATTAGCATCAACCATACCATACTGGTAGTGTTATTAAAGTGCAGTGAAGATCTTTTTAAATTAGTTTCTTTTAACGAAGGTTCTAATGAGCAACACTGTTTAAGGCAAACAACAAATTACATCTTTATAGACAAGTGGCCGGGGAGGATGGGGGGGGGGGGGGGGGGAGGGAAAGGTGGAGTGGGAGTAGAAGGGGGAAGGGGAGGAGGGTGAGCACCCTCAGAGGCTTACATCTCATGAGGGGCGTAGTCTGGTGAGCACATCCGGTAGCCACTCTTAAGGCGGTTATAGAACTCCTCATCCACCACCACACCGGGATAGGGCGATCCCCCCAGGGTGAAGCACTCCCACATGAAGACACCAAATGACCAGCTGGAAGGAGGTAAAGGGAGGTTTAGAATCATCATTGTAACAATGATAATAACAATAGAAGTAATAATATAAAATACTAGTGATAGTAATAATGATAATAGTAGAATAGTTAAGTGGTACTTCCACCAATTATACTTCTCATAACAACAATAATATTTTGCAGAGAGAAAGTAGATTATAAAATCTCCTCTTTTTTTTTGTTTTATTACAGAGAGTAACACCAAAACAAAACTGATATCACTAATATTGATCCTCATCAGCACCATCATCTTCATCATCATGATAATACACATTGAGGGACTGTAAGGCTAGAAACATAGGAAAGTAAAGACGTTATACATTGTACTTCTTTCTAGCTTTTATATCCAGTGATACTTTCTCCTTCTTCTTTGTTATTAAAACTTCCTATGCCAGCTACTCCATAGGATTTTTAAGTATTATTCCTGCAAGAATGTGGCGCTTCAAAGGTAAACCCATTTACTGCAGAAATCAGGTATTCCTGGTTCCCAAGTTTGCTACTCAGAAATATACTGCCATACGCTTGTTTTAAGTCTGTTTTAAGTACTCTTTCATTATACTGGAATGTTGTTGATATGTGCAGTCGTTAGTTCAATTGTCAAGCTATAGTTCAAGATCATATTTGTGGAACTCCTTTGGAGAAAAGTTGTTTAAGAAAGATTTTCTAAAGCATTTTATGTCCATCTCTGAAGGAAGTCTTTATACCACAATACACAGTACATACTGCATGCACTAGCGTGCATGAGCAACCAGTTATGATCGATATTCACCCTTTGTTTATAAGTAATGTGTGCACACACGGTACACAGGTTCAATGGCTTGGTAGCCCAAAATAATCATGTTTCTGGCTGTGAGCGTTTGTCTTAAAATGTTGTAGTAAACAGGTTAATAATTGCAGTTTAGAGATTGATTATGGCCAACAAAAGTAGTATGTATCGCGGATACTTACACATCACTGTAAACGGTGAAGACTTTATCAAAGATGGATTCTGGGGCCATCCACTTAATGGGTAGTCGACCCTGAAAAAAAAAACAGGAATGCATATATTTGTAATACAGAATCTTTATCACATGTTTAAACATCTCTTGTAGGTAAAACACGAGATCTACATTTTTTAATCATTTGTATTCTCACTCTGACTAAAAATTTGTTTTCTTATTATAAGAGTCATTTGGCTGATTCTAAAAATCAAATATTAGGACAATAATGATTGAAAGAAACATGTGATAGGAAAAGGTGAAAAAAAAAGTATGAGAAATGAATAGAAGTATCATACAAAGAGAAGGAAGAAGAAGGAAATGACAAACAATCAAGAAGGACAAATCAGTGCAAGAAGAACAAGAGCAAAAAAGTTGGAAAAGGAGAAAGGGAGAGAGAAGGAGAATGAATAAAAACATAAGGATATGAAGACAATGAAGAGGAAGATGGATAAGAAAAACAAGCACACAAGAAAGGAAAAAGATGAGATAGAGAAAAGGAACATCAAAGGAAAGATGGTGGAGGATGAAAAGGATGAAGGAAACTAGTAAGGAGAGAGAGAAAAAGGAGGGGAAGGAGAAGGAGAAGAAGACACTTACCCCTGTTTGCGTGACATAGTCTGGGTCTGAATAAATGTCTCGTGCTAGACCAAAGTCACAGATCTTCACAATGTTGTTCTCGGCAAGCAGTACATTCCTGGCTGCCAAGTCTCGATGAATACACTACAGAATAAAGACATCATGGAATGAAGGAGAGCTTAAGATATGCTTGTATGATTAAGAGAGAAAAGATGGTAGGCAGGCAGAATGGACAGACTGTCAGTAGGTGCGTCTTCATTAGCTCGAGCTGGGCAAAATAGCGAGCTTGTTCTGATCCGGCTAGCTAGCCAGATCACGAAATAGCTAGCTATTTGCGTCTTCATTAGCCAGATCAGGCAAAATAGCGAGCTATTTGGTCGAGAAAATTTCCCAAGAAATCTTGGGCTAGATGGAGCTAGCTCGAGCTAGTTCATGAAATAGCTCGAGCTAGTTCGGAGCGTCTTCATTTGCCTGAAAATTTCTTGATCCCGGCATGCATCAGCGCCCACGAGGCATTGTTTACGTAATAGGTTTTTACACGTGCGTGAATGCGAGCTCTCAACCGAAGCCATGCGGTCATGGCCTATTCCTGTTGCACACTGCTGGTATGTGCGAAACTCAGGATAATTTATGCAACCCGAGCTCGAGCTTACGAATCCCGAGTTTCGAGCTTATGAAGACGCGATTGCAACTTCAGGCTAGTTCCCCAGATCAGAAAAATAGCTCGCTATTTCGTCTGATCGGGCTAATGAAGACGCACCTAGTGTAAATAAATTACCAACTATCACAAATTATATCATGCATGATTTAACATTGACAATTTTGGCAAGAAATATGAGGTCTGTAGAGCATAGAAGATTTTAAGAACCTTTTCAGCCTTATAATTGGGGACACAGAGGGAAACAATTTCAAACGTTTTTTATCTGGATTATACCATGACCTAAATTATTAAGAAATATCAAAATGAAGAATGAGAGAAATTACAAATGCTACTTCTATGCGGGACAATTTGTAAGAACCTCCATTAAATTACAATTATTTGAGGGTCTGTTATGTCGCTTGTATTGGAGCATGTTGATGAAGTGGTGACAGCTCTTGACTCTGAAACACATGACCTTGGGTTCAAACCCCATCAGTGCTTACATTCTACAGTGTTACATATAGGAGCCAGAAATGGAACAATGAGGTGGAAACTGGAGAGACTGCCTCATATGTTTGTACAATGAGACACACATAGCAAGTCAGGCATGAGTCTAAAGTCTAATGTGTTTTGAGACAGTATCACATCTGAATCTGTGCTTCAAGGTACACCATCTCCACTCACCTTCTTGGAGGCCAGGAACTCCATCCCACGAGCCACCTGGAACGAGTAGCAGATGAGATCCTTGAGTGTCAGGGGCTCCTCCTTCTCCATGTACTCAAACACATCATCATCCCCCACCTCCAGCAGGGAGCCCCCACCCCGCCCCATGGCTACGCCCCCCACCCCCAGGCTGCTACCGCGGGAGGCCCGGTCCAGTGGACCCCCCAGGGGGGAGGGGCCGGTCAGGGGGGCCAGGAGGTCAGGCTCTGCCACGTAGTTGCGCCGTTTGGTCTTGAGGTAGTCAGAGAGGTTGCCAAACGGGCAGAATTCAGAGATGACGAACAGCTCTGGAGAGTGGGACAGAATCAATAGGTTAGTACAATTCAGTGATATTGTTTTTAATTGCTTTATATATCTTAAGTGTCACTGTCATATTAATTTCTTTTATTAATTGTTAAAATTAATGTTACATTATTGATTTACATGAATCTAGTTATTGGCAATACATATGCATACAATTTAGAAAGGTTATAGGATAATAATATGAGCTTGAAACAGAAAGACAAAACCGTACATACATATCTTAGGAAGTACGGACGGAAAACCCCAAAACATGATGAGAGAGACAGACATGTTGAAGGTAAGTAATAGTTAAAGATGAGTAGTTTACCAAGTAACATACCTTTCCTGGTACAGGCCCCAAGGAGATTCACAATATTGAGATGTGGTCCCAGATGGATCAGCATCTTCAGCTCTGTCATCAGGGCTTTCTTCTCATTATCTGCTGCATCCTCTGTACATCGTCAAAACAAAAGAGAAAGATAGATAAGAAAGAAGTATTAACCTGTTGCTCATGTTTAGATTCTGGGGCTTTGGGAGCCCGGGTCCAGTAAGGATGTCAAAATTTACCATGGAACTGCAGTAACACAAGGGGTGTGGCTTAACTTCACCCTATATGAGATTTGAAGTATTTTCATATTCTGTAGTTTATTGTCTGCATAGCAGATTAGGCAGGAGTCGCACTGCTCAGTGCCTGAGTGGAAAAAAAGCAAGCCCGCATCTATGAAAGCTCAGTGAAGGCTGGGTTAAATATCAGATAAACAGTCAAATATCCCATGATTTGATCCTATCACACATCGAATTATGGTTTGAAATGGTATAATATGAGGAACTAGGGAAATTTGACTGCATGCAGTCGACTGGTATACCTCTGCACTCCTGCACAAACACTGGAATAATAATAATAATAACAATAATAATACACAGAATTTATATAGCGCACTCATCATTGTACCATGTTCAGTGATATTTGATGAAATTCACAATTTATCAAACCAACAGCACCATTTCACAATTTTACCACAGCTTGTGACTTTTGACCTACCCCTTTGACCATTTACCTTCTCCGGAACAAGTATGATGAAATTCAGTGTTATTTCTCCAGTTATATAACAAATGACATCATAGGTTTTGACCTAGACTGCGATCTTTGACTTATATAACCCACAATATAATCAGGTAATTGGCCTGTGAAATATCATCATTGAACAAAGGTAGATGAAATTTGATCAGCTATTTTGTGAGTTTACATGTAAAAAGTGAATTTTGAAGATTTAACCTTGATCTATCATTTTTTACCTTTGAACATTTTAACAAATTTAATCACTGAATTGTCCTGTCAAAAATGATCATTGAAATCCATTTGCTGGACTTGGTTGATTATTTCATCAGTTATCATGTAAATGAGATCCAAATGGACAGGTAGACAACCTGGATACAAAATGCCAGCTTTGTCAGCTACCTTGTGGAGCCATAAAAATAATGATGTCAAACTAGTTTGAGTGTCTGAAGACAGGCCATAGGTGCTGGCTTTTAGTTGAATAGGGTTCCATTGATCACGCACCTTTCAACATCTTGACAGCAACAGTAGTACATGTGTCGACCTTGTCAATACCGAATGCAGATGCTCTCATCACACGCCCAAAAGCACCACGCCCAATGATGGGACCTATGGCGCACAAGGGGAAGAGAGAGAGATACAGAGAGAGACAGGCAGATAGAAAGAGAGAGGGGGGGGGGGAGGGGGGAGGGTTTGAGGAAGAGAAAGGGGGAGGGATTGGAAGAGGAGGGAGTGGGAGAGAGAAATATGAGAAAAAGAGCAAAGGAGAAAGGAGATGAAGAGGGAGAGAGATGTTGATTGATGAATACACTTGTCACTTACTTTTAAAATCTGATATGGTGCAAGGTAAGCAAAATTTTGCAATACAAGACACAAAAAAAATGGTCGATATATTTGCACAAGGAATGCGCTTTATAAGGAACAATTTCGGTAAGGATTTTTTATCAGCTGATACAAGTTAATAACTTCTTTAGTCAATATTTTATTCAAGTTCACTTGTCATACTATGATGACCTATTGTGATGACCTCATAATGTATTAACTTTGCTTTCCTCATGTTAGTTGCACCCGTTATTCATGTAATATCTTTCAATACATTATAATGAACATTTCATCTAGCAGGCAGTAGGGGAAAGGTTCCTTTACGATGATGAGAAGTCTCATACAATCGCTGCTGCTCTGGTTCCTGCTCTCAATCCTGTATCATTCCTCCAAACATGTGACCAGCAACTAACCTGTGACTAGAGATTTCTAAATTAGTGTCAGACATTACATAACACTTGTTCTTACCTATCTTCAGTCTCTCTCGGGGGAATTCCCACTTGATGTCATAAGGCAGATGTTCACAGATGTCCAGTAGGTCATTGTATTGGCCAATAGATATCGGGAGCAGCATATCATCTCCACCCGCAATGTATTTTGGTCTCAACTGGAAGAAATCATTGAAACATTCAACATTGTGTTAATGGTATGTGAGCAAAACTTACACTTATCTGACCTTCTGTCTCCTCAATCTCTCTATGAATGTGTCTGATCAATATTTTCCCCTAAACTCTAACACCCTTTCCCACTCGCAATGCAACATGTACCTCTGTTGTGAAAAACACATATAACAATTGTACTTCATTACATTGTAATTTCTTGTCGACATTTTCTGGACCTGCCCACTCCTGCATTCTTGCCAAACCTTTGGGTATTATTCCAGATCCAAACAAATAGCTTTTCCAAACAAAAATCCTTAACAGGATGTAAAGGCACCAAAATCAACTCCTTTTGATGTGCTGAAGCAGCCACTTTCTCAAGCTAAAACCTGTGTATTGTTCTAAATCTGAAAAGAGTAGATAAAATCATCACCTCACTCAGCAAATTCTAGGGTGAAGTACGGCCCATTCATAAACTTTGATAGAGTTGGTAGGAGGATGTGGGGACAGATTATTCTTTTGTTGTAACATAATGGAGTCCACCTAGGTTTTGACCACTCGCTCTCCCTGTCTACAATTATCTCACCCTCAAAGCATATTGAATTTGGAAAGCTTAAAATCTAATGATATAACCTGACTGAGGCCTGAGGTAATAATACAGGCTTTCCACCATCAAATCTACTGTGAAAAGACACTGAAAACAAATTATATAAGGGAGGATATGTTCATGACCCAATGTTGATTCTTCATTGCATTAGATACATATTACAAGCAAGTCAATAAAATCCGGATATGACTCGAAAGCCAATCAATCTTTTAAAAACTTTGTTACACAACATTTTCATTCAAAACAATCCAGTGCAAAATGAATGCCTGATTTATACAGCACCCCTGTCTGGATTGTGTGAAATCTCTGCACTCTCAAAACAATGCGGCGCACGGCGGTTCATAAGTGAACGCACAATAGTTAATAATGTATCAATAACTTTCTATAGATACACAAATGATAAGAAAGATGGTTGCCACCTGGTATACACTCTGTAATACATGCTCCTTGCTATAACATGCCTATCATGAGATCCTAGGTGAAATAAGAATGTCCAAGGTGAAATGCTTACCTTCTTGATTCTGAGGATAGCAATGACAAGGATGATGATCACAATGATGAGGACAGCCACTGCCCCAAGAGCAGTGTTGCGCTTTGTCACTGAACTATCTCCAACTACTGGCACAGGCTCTCGGCTAATATCTGGTATGAAAATGTGAAGAAACGGAAACTTCAAAACAGGTATCAAACCATTATTTTCTTCTTGTGTATTAGAACTTGATAATTGCACACAAAAGTCCACACAGCCTAACTACAGCCGGACTACTTACTGCCTAATATTCAAGATCCAGACGTCTCCCAATTCACCAAACAGGGTAAAGGATAAAACAGATTTTGGAGTGGAGAACTGATTTTCTGACACAAGATATTTATCTTTGAAAATAATGTCACACTTTGTCATTCTTGCAATGTGTGACATTATTTTCAAAGAGAAATATCTTGTGTAATCTGTGTATGCATACGGTGCATACAATGATACCCTTCTATTTGGTTCCCAGCGCGCTGCTGAATACTCAACATAATCATAAATTTCCCAAATAATATGAATATTTCTGCAAGGACAGAATAGTTTCCCTTGAGATAAACATTTGTTCGCACAAAAATGTGTTTGTATGATGTACACATTTCTGATGATCGATGGTGTGGTTGCTGCCCAACCTTTTGTAGAATATTCAGTATTCAGTTCTACAACAGGTAGAAACACAATTACGCATGTTTATTATAGCAAGTACCTGCTTTTTGACAAAATCATACATGTGTGTTTATGCTCCTACAATAAAACTAACCTAGTTTGAGACTGATGGTGCGGATGCTACTACCCAGCTTGTTGGTGGCGTTGCAGGTATATGCACCCTGCTGCTCTCTGCCGACACCCTTAATGACAAGCACGCCCTCAGTGTTGTTAGACATCCAGGCAGGCAGCACACGGGGAGCGCCCTCGCCCTCCTCGGGCTGATGGTACCACACCACGGTCGGCTTTGGGCTGCCACCGTCGTGGCACGTCAGGTTTGCCGTGGTTCCTGAGGTCACCAGCTCAACGCTCTCTTTGACCTTGGAGTATGGGCGTTCTGAAGAGCAAATTACAAGAAAATACACCGATTAAAGTAGGTAAAATTTATATAGTGATTTTCAATATTCAAAGAATCAATCTACATTGCTGTACATTATTTAAAGATACTCTGACCTTTGTCCTTAGAGTATGCGAGAAAAAAAATGTACAAACGTGCAATTGAATTGCAATTGCAGTTGAAATGTATTTAAGCATACCATGCCAATGATATATCTAAATGCAAAATATTGCTATATATCTAAAATTGGGAACTACTATACATTGAAATGGACTGTGAATTTCAGTGAACCTTCAAGCAAACTATATCTCATGCCCTTTTTACATTGGGTTTTCTTAGCCCTGTACTATCCTTAGCCCCAGACTATATTTTGAAGCTTTTTACACTGGCATTTCCTAGCCTCGTACTATTTCTTATACCCGACTAAGGAAATCCACCGATGTTCCCACTTGAAATCGTTGGCCCCGGACTTTCGTGACAGCTCATGAATATTTATGAGTGTACGTCTTGCACATGTGCTCTTTACCACTCCACATCAAGGTCACTGCCCATTGGGCATTATCTGATTGGTCACTGGCTAAGCCTCCCCCCCTCCCCGCCGCCCCCCCCCCCCACCCCCGTTCCCCTAGCCCCACCTATTGTACGGGGATAAGGACATTTGTGCCAGTGTAAAAAGCATATGTATGTGTACTATAAATAGGCTATATGTATTTTGAAATGCTGCACACCGAATTAAAGAGCACGCACCTTGCACCACAATGAAGGCAGAGCTGTTAGCCTGCCCGCCCAGGTTACTAGCCACACAGCGGTAGCGGCCACTATCAACGATATCAATGCGCGTCCGGCGGAGTGTGGAGGCCACGCGGCCTCCAGGGAGGGCCTCGGTAGTAACGTGCATCTCCAGGAGGGTGCGGTCCTTGTACCAGGCGATGGTCGGGGTGGGCAGGCCCAGGGCATGGCAGGTCAGGGTGAAGTCCTTGCTGCTCTTGTTGATCTCTCTTGTCTCCAGGCCAAGGTAGATCTCTGGCGCCTTAATACCTGTTAGGGTTTGAAGGTGGACAGGATAGTAGCGTTGGGGAAGAGAGGCATAAGGGAATCAGGGTCTCTATGCACTACTCTCACATTTTATAAACCCCCAGAGAAATGTAAAGCGTGTTTTAAAAGATGTTCTCTAAACATAAAATAGTGCATTTCGAATACACGTTTCTGTAGAAATCTTGTCTCTGAAATATTATAAACACAACCATGTTTTGAAACACTGTTCAGATGATGTCACAATACGTTGCATAGAATAAGCACTTTCAATTTGGGACACAACAATGCCTTGCATAAGGACAAACTGCACAAAATGAGCTGTGTATTGGCATGCTTGGTGAAACCTTGTTTCTAGCTAAAACAAACATCTTACAAACACAGGTCCATGATAAACACAATTTCTAAACCGTGTTTTAAATCCTTGTTTCAAAACATGAATATGGGGAACGCAAAAACGTAGCCTTATAACCGCATACACAAAATGAACAATGTGCTTGATTTGTAGTTATGTCCCATATGTTTTACAATGATTTAAAGCCCTTTTAACTCATATGATCTCAAAAAGTCTTCTTTCTACTGTAAAGATCATAGTGTGAAAGCAATAAATGGAATGGAGAACCATCTAATGACCCTTATTTCTCCTGCAAACTAAGAAGCAAACATCCCTTGACTATTGGAGGTCATCTGCTCTTGCCCATTATGATACCTTGAACCCATTACATAGTACATACTCACAAGGCCATATGGACAATATGTGCAAAGTAGGTAAGATTGACTTACTCTGCACCCTAACTGTAGTCTCTGCCTCCTCGTTGCCACGGTGATGCAGCAGGCTATGGCCAATGCATATGTAGACCCCATTGTCGGGCGGGGACAGGTCTTGGAGATGGAGGACGGAGACGTTGGACAGACCCTCGGAGTACGAGGTGATAGTAACGCGGTCCTTCCCTGGGCGCAGGACCCTCGTCTTGTTGGTGGCCAGCTGGCTTCTACGCACATACCACTGGGGCAAGAGAAGAGGGGGAGGATTTAAAATACTGCTAAGGATTATACAGAGGGGGAAGATGGGGGGAGAGACACACAATAGACAGGGAGAGACAACAGGCAGTATGGAAGGAACAGGAAAGAAGGAGAGAGCTTCCCTCACAATACAGGAACCCAAAACCAGCAAGAGTGGAAATATATTGACCATCATATATCAAGTTGCTTTATCAATTTTGTACACCAGGGTCATTGCTTCTTATCTCCGTGATATGATATGAATATGAGCATGGCTATCTTTATATTTCAGCCTCATAGGCAAACTTGAAAGCATTATATTTTGCTGTTTGAATCAAATGTCCCTAGTAAGTTTTATGTTCAGAAAACTAGACCTATATATACATACACCTTCTTGCGGTTCATACAGTTACATGTTTACAATGTCTGCAAAAGGTATATATCAGCTTTATAGTTGTTGTCATGATTGTTGTTTCCTTCTTACCTTGATGTCATGGAACATGTAGTAGCTGCTCTTGCAGTGAAGGGTCAGATTGCCACGTTCATATGTGACATCGTTCATGTTCACAATCTCCAATCCTTGTTCGATATCTGGATGGAATGAAATATAGATTATTTGAGAGCTCATAACAAAGCTAGCACATATGTTTTGTAGCCTAGGCAATCTCCAATCTACAATCTCCAATCCTTGTTCGATATCTGGATGGAATGAAATATAGATTATTTGAGAGCTCATAACAAAGCTAGCACATATGTTTTGTAGCCGAGGCATGCACAGTACAAAATGCTTAAAATCTGAATGAGTAATAATCAATCACAATGACTTGCTTACCAACTATAATCATATAGGACAAAATAGCTAGAAAATACATCTGGACATTTATTGCCATTCTTGTGCACATCATGTACACGGAATTGTAGTTTTTGATTGCTAACAAATAAACATATTATTATCTGCACTTTTCACTTTTCAAAGAAACAATGGTGGCTAATTATAGTCCTATACATGTGTATATGTGCTGCGATTTCCAGTGTGTTTTTTTTTTCAAATTGCGTGCTCAAAGTCAGGATGCAGCTTCTACGCGATTGCAGCTTATCTGCCGGTCAGAACGGTAGTTAATTTCAGACATTGTAAGTAAGAAGTTTGTCAGAAAAGAAAAGCGCTGCTCACCTGTTGGGATAAAGCGCTGAAACTTGATGGCATCAGGAAACTCAGTAGAGTTGGCACGGCAACGGAACATATGGGGAAAGTTCACCGACCCTGCCTCCACGATAAGCTCCGCCCCCATTTGGGAGACTCCGCCCACCACACCGACACGGCCACCAGCAGGGGAAGCCAGGCCGACCAGGGGTGCCACCACGGTCCAGCGGTCCTCCTGGCGCTTCTGGCGTGGGGTCAGGCATGTCCCGTCATTAGGGGCGTCGCACTCTGCCCACTCCCACCAGACACGGCCAATGGGGCGTCCCCTCACCGTACAGTTGAAGACATGAGTCCTGGCCGTGTGGAAGAGAACCTGGTCCACCACAGCAGAGTCTGAGAGTGTGATGGTGAGCTCTGGCTCCACTATGGATGAAAGCACGATCAGGACTTCATTTATTCAAAGCATTCTAACTTCCGTTTATCATTACTTATTCATTCACTCAATTATCCATGCTTTCCTTTAAATAAACCAAAATTTTACCAGATTTAGAATTAATCAGATTAAAGAGAAAAAGCCTAAACACGTACGGCTTTAAAGGACGAGGAAATAATGACTTATTGCGGAGTGCAAACAATGTCCTTTCATTAGTCTCAATTACAGTTTTCCCTCAACCCTGAAAGCAGACTTATCAAAACAAAATGGTTCGCAAACCACAAGTCTCGCCTGATTTTGCAATCAATAAACAGCGCTAAGTTGTTTTTCAAATATTTAAAATCGTGCCTAGATGACCTTTGAATTCATCATCCTCATCAACACAAATATGGTATTACCCAAGGATTATTTGTACCAAGTATGAACACAATTGGTGCAGAAATAAAAAATGAGAGCAAGTTAAACCAAAACTATAAGAAAAATGACGCACATGGCCTCATATCATTTGACCTTTTGACCCCTTGATGACCTTTGACCTCATCATCCTTATCAACACACATGTGGTATTATCCAAGGATCCTTAGTACCAAGTAAGAACACAATTGATGCAGAAATAAAGAAATGAGAGCAAGTTAAACAAACAAAAACAAAAAACATTTTTGTAACAGACCAACAGTCCTAGAGGAAAAGTGATTACTAGATCTCATCCGAACTTTGTTCAGGCGAGACAAAAAATGGCATCCCTACAATTCTGGGGTGTCTTCTAAACACTGCGTCTTCTACTCACCATTAACAACCACTCGGATGGTCACATTCTCCTGTATGTTGCCATTGTCTGCAATCAACGTGTAGTTCCCAGCATGCTCCTCTCCGATGTTGCTCAGCTTCACCATGGCGACGTCCATGCGGATGCGGCTGCGGAACAGGTGCTGGTCTAGTGCGTCAACTTCAATGCCATCCTTGAACCAGGTGAAGTCTGCCTCAGGGAAAAACTTGAGGTGCACCATGATCTTAGCCCGCTCCTCACCCTGCGTCAGCTTGAGCAGCTTACCCTTGATGGGTTCCAGGTGGATGTAGCCTTGTTCTGAGTTGGCAGGGAGGATAATATCGAGTCATTTGGTCAATCAAATTGGCACAGACATGGAAATACCAAGAAACAATAAACAAAACAATGGAACAGTATCAAAAGAAATGTCAACAACAGCCAGCAACACCTACCCAGTATGGCCACAGAGGTGGAGCTGTTCCCACTGCCGTTGTTGTTCTCCACCGTGCAGACGTAGGTGCCATTGTCAATGGCGCTGGCACTCTGCACTATTAGCGTCCCCATGAACTTGCGGTAGGAGCGCTGCGTCTTGGTGCCCTCCATCTGATCCTTCTGTTCTTGCGAGGTCTTCTCAATGCGGTAGTTGCTTGGGTCAGAGCGCTGTAATTGTCCATCGCACAAGGGGAGGAAAATGAAGTAAGATAGAGAAATGCTATGAAGATTACAACGTATACACTACAGTTAAAGTTGCAATGACATTTTACAGCAATTTTAAATTCTCAAAAGCAAACAACATCCCAGATAATTTAAATCTGGCTGTAAATATCCCATGCATATTTGAGGAACTTTCAGATGGATAAAAGTGTTTAATGTATGTGATTCATAATGCAAAGATATTTCATGAGATATTTAGATTTTGTACAGATAGCGAGTTCACAAGTATTGCCAACAATTGATGAAAAAAGTAGTGAACAAAATATGTGTTTATTCTTGCCTATACTTGAAGAGCAGCATCAACGATCATATTCTTAAAAAATGTTGTGTCCTGCATGCACGAACCTGAGCATCAATCTGTTCCTCTTTGACAAAATATCTATCGGCTAATTTGTATGAACTTTCCATAACTTTAAATAACTAATAGCTATAAAAAGAAATAGACATTGTTGGGAAATCAGTGAAAATAAATAACAACTCAAATGAAATGGAAATTTACACTTCATAAAGGAAAGCGGTGTCAAATTTGAAAAAGGAAGTTTTGTGATATTTCATCAATTATTATTCTTATAATAATCATTTGAATATCTAATATCTAGCAACTGCCATCATCATGTCATTATTAATGCATGATGCTTTCGGCAGTAAAAAATTGTGGTTTGACAAAATATTTATTACAAGAATAACAATTGATAAAAGGTCACAAGCCTGCTTCTAAAAAATCAGACATTCTTTGACTTAACGTTGTTTCTCTTCCGGCTTGAATCAAGTTGTAACTTTTTCTTTATTATCTTTCAAAAGTGTCAAAAGTTTTGTTGAACATTGAGTAGTTATGTGTTAGTGCTTCATTTTCTGCACCAGTGGTACACAAAGACTCCATTCAGCCAGTTTGTATGAAAATGATATTCCCATGTGAGTCCTAACACAATATGCTGTCTATAGGACTGAGAATTATAAGTGAGTACTTGAGACTTACACCCTTGGCAGGATAGTCCCACTTCCAGGTGATCTCCACGCTGAGAGGGGCGTCCACTTCACAAGACACATTGAAGGTGTTTCCCTGGATGACTTCAATTGGGGCATTGACGATGGGTGATGGAATGTTTCCTCGGACTGCGAGATATAATGTGAGAAAGAGAGAGATTTTGTCAATCAATCAATCAATCAATAATCTACTAATCACTTGATCAGTCAATTGGGCCATAGACGATGGGTGATGGAATGTTTCCTCGGACTGCGAGATATAATGTGAGAAGGAGAGTGATTTTGTCAATCAATCAATCAATCAATAATCTACTAATCATTTGATCAGTCAATCGGGCCATAGACGATGGGTGATGGAAATTTTCCTCGGACTGTGAGATATAATGTGAGGTAGAATAATCAATCAATCAATCAATCAATAATCTCCCAATCACTCGATCAGTCAATTGAGCTGTCAACAATGGGTGTCTGGAATGTATCCACACAGATATTGTCAGCCCAGTAGCTGATCAATCAGCTAATTGAATAATCATTCATTCAATCAATCAATCAATCAATCAATCAATCAATCAATCAATCAATCAATCAATCAATGAAATAAAACAAAACACTAAATTAATCAAGCAATCATTTGACTGACCTTCAAATCAACCATCCTAAAATCTACCTCTAACCCCTCTCTTATATACTTATGTAACATCTTCTGATTACCGTAGTCACTCCTAAAAAACAACAACATTTGATACTGATATTATGCATGATACATTTTATACACAACCCTGAGTAGAAATAAACGTAACCATCAGTCAAAATGTTCCCTCTTTAGACAGGTGGGTGCAACTAATCCATGAGTAATCCCACATCTGGAGTGCTTCCCAAACTGAAAGGTGACCTCCTCTAATATGGCCCCTTTAAAGGAGAGCCCCTCTCAAGGTGGACACCATATCATCATGCATTCCTTTTGTTCACTTATTCTCCGCTACACAACAAGCTCTTCTCTAGACGATTTGCTCTAGAGGGGAGAGTCATTCTAATAGACTGTGGCTTGCTTCGGCCCTGGTGTTAAGATCTTTAAATCTTCTTGCTTCTTGTCAACAATGATATGAAGAGCAGTCCTTCCCCCCTGTCCTCTTATCATTTGTCTAGAATGACTTATTAGAGTGAGCATATGTCATAAAGGGAAACGCTACCCTGATAGTAACTTGAATTAAGTTAAGGTAGAGAAACAGAGGAACAGATGTATGAAATATATAACATCATGATGATCATAGGCCATTGTGAGAAGTTCTTTTGAATTGTTCTCGCATTCCATGCCTAAAGAAGAAAATACTCAGAGCATCATTTGTTCACTTTCAACTTGCAGAGCAAAATTAACAAGGCTCTTGATAAATGACTTCAGAACACAAATAACTGCTCCCTCATTATCATAATGACTGATTTTTCACAGAATTCATTTCGACCTGTTTCTTTAATTTTGTAAGTTGTATTCAAATAGATTTATCTTTGGGGTAACATTGCCCTTTAAGAAAAATACATGCTTCCAACAAAAACTCAATCTAGACAGAAAGAACATTGGCAACTGCGAAGAAAAGAATCAATTTACTCTGAGGCCAGGGAATAAAAAATTAAGGACTTTGCAATCAAAAGACTCCTCTTTCTTCATCTATTTACTTTTCATGAAGAGCATCTGGAATTTGGCTACAAATCAAACAATCTTTGTCATTGCCAGGAAAATTTGTAGAACGTTGGTGTGATTGACAATTGAAGGTGAACTGATTGTAAAAATGTTGCTTCTGTTTGATGAAACAATGAACATGATGAGATGGAAATGCTGTCTGTGTTGCGGATCACTTTCATGCCACAGAGAGGAGTGCGTGACTGACCTCCATGCTTTTCATGGCTGAGATATTTTAATCATTGTTATCCCAAGTCCTTGAGATGATGGAAAGGAAACGCAATGAGGGCACTAGGTGTTTGTTGGAAAAGAGTCAATATTTCATCCTGCCCCAAAGTGCAAGTAAGCAATGAAAAGCCCACACAATGCAGTCTGCCACAGGTGGGCAATGCAAGTTTGAATTTACACATCAGATCTCTAGTTAGTTACTCAAACTTTCAGCGAAGATGCTGACCTTTGCTTTTAAAAAATCTTACACCAAAGAGAAATGAATTACAAGCAAAAAACACATTTTGTCAAAAAAAATTACCAAAAATGAACATTATAGAATTTAACAACAAATCTTTTCTTCTGATCAACTGATTTCCTTTGGTTTTGTTGGGTTTTTTTTACCTTTTTATTTGCTACATTCAATGAGCAATCCAAAATGTATGGAGCTTATTGCAAGTGATTGCAATCACTGTGCATTTGATCTCAGGTTCCACTGTAGGCACACTCCGGACACTTAAGTACATTGAGCACCAAAACCTGGATAACATTATCCACAATCACTTCATATTTTTTTTAATAATTAGCAGTGGTATGTAACATATATATAGATATATACCACTGTCAATTAATATCATATATGTATCTATTTACCTTCGTATCTCATGAGCATGTATTTTATCTGGGTGAGGTTCCTCTTGGTAGCGACACACTGGAGGATGGTGGGGTAGGTGGAGTCGTTGCCAGGGAGATGGAACCCCACCCTGGGGTCGTAGGTGATCCCGGAACCCTCAACATAGACCCGCTGCGTTGCAATACAAAACAGAACGGAAGTGGAGGGAAATTGTCATTGATCAACTCATTCAGCACTTTATGTACAGGGTAGCCCATTCATTCTCTGAGATCAAGTGGGTTACCATGTGAAAGAGTACAAGTGGAAGACAGTTGACTCATTCGTTTATTGCTCTTATTCTTTAAGGTCACCTGTCCACATATATACATAGATATATATAGGTAAATATATAAATAAGAGAAATAGGAAGAGGCTGTAACATATTAATACATTTAATATCATAATTTTCTGCCTGTTAACATTGCTCATTTAATACCAGATGCATAACAATATATCATAAAATGTTAATTACTGAATCTCCAGGTTATAGCACAAAGACCTTTCACAAATATTGTCCAACTGTCACTTTGATACTAATAGAATAATTCCTTAATTGCACCTCAGACATGTTAATATGCTAACAATAGCATTTAGATTTGTTAAAGTTACCTCATTACCGACGCTGAGCATGACATTGATGTGAGGGTCTGTGACGGTGCAGGGCAGGGTGAACGGGTAGCCATTGATGACCTTTATCAATTGGAACTCGCTGTCATTGGAGAACAGCCGGTTCCGGTCGACTGTAGAGGCATGGGTACAAAATGGAGAATTTGCATCATGTCAATGTAACATTAAGGCATTTACACATTAGTTAGAATTACTTAGTAATTACTCATTGAGCATCAGAACTAGATTGCAAGTAATTTATCGCTATGTTCACCCTGTTCTTATGTACAGACAACCTGGAAAACAACAACAGACATGAAAGAGCGTTTGATTAGTTGCGAAATGTGGTTCATATTAAGATGATGAAAATTAAATGGACTGATAGAGTAAGCAACAAAGGATTACTGAGAAGAGCGACAGTTGACCAGAAACTACTTTTCGAAATGAGGACGAGGCAGATGAGATTCATAGGGCATTTAGTACATAGAGAAGGACTTGAGAACTTGTCCATGACAGGAAAGATTGAGGTGAAAGAGGAGTAAAGGAAGAAGAAGAATACTTTGGATGGATAGCTTGATGAAATGGCTAGAAGAGAGAGGAGGAGAGGATCGAGAAGTACAACTTATAAAGAAGACTAGAGACAGGGAGTTGTGAAATAACATGACTGCCAAAGTCAATTAAAACAGCACCTGAATAGAATAGTACACAAACATCCCATCAAAGAAAGCTTTGTGAGCGATGGATGGAAAGGATGTGCAGTCCTGATCACACACTTTCCCTTGCCACCTGCTTACATTCAGTTGGATGCAATCCACAGAAGAAAGCAGAACAGAATGTAAGGCTTTTGTAACATTTTTAGATCAGTGGAATAAAAGAGAGCTCTGAATCATTTCTGTTGTGAGACCATGAGGTGGAATGTAGAGATGTAGCTCATACATGTAGCTGTGTGTCACACTTGGTAAAATGAACCTTGTCTACCCCAAACAGCATATAGTCAACATTCTAAAGATATCTCATGGCAGGCAAGAGAGAAAGGGAGGAAAAAGAGAAAAAAAAGCAAAGAAAGAGAGAGCTTTAATAGGAGACACTGACAGCTAGAGTACAGGGAGACGTAGAGAGGGATAGGCAGGGAGAGAAAGAGAAAGACAGACAGACAGACAGACAGACAGACGGATAGAAAGAAGGAGCAGGCAGACAAGCTTACAAGCTTACCCTCTGAGGTGACGTAGGTATAAACCTCTGCCTTGTACTCCTGGCTGAGCCGCTCTGAGTGTCGTGAGTATAGA
Organism: Arbacia lixula; assembly: GCA_963669155.1. Taxonomy (NCBI): domain Eukaryota; kingdom Metazoa; phylum Echinodermata; class Echinoidea; order Arbacioida; family Arbaciidae; genus Arbacia; species Arbacia lixula. The sequence continues at coordinate 20,102,916 of OZ022582.1, read as the reverse complement.
CACTGGAAGTAGCCCGTGTCCAGGAAGGTTAAATTGCTGACTCGCAGGAGGGAGCGGAAACGAAGCGCCAGGGGACACGAGGGGCACCCCTGCGACTCCACAGAGACACGGTGGGTTGCCGGGCGGGGCCATGCCCACTCCAGGGGTGAGGAGCCTGTGCAGAGCAGCTCCAGGCTCTGGCCCTCCAGGAAGAGGAGCTCAGAGCCGTTGACGTGGAGCACTGGTGGGCCATCCTGGTGAAGCTGGGCATCTATGCAAATCAGAGGTTTATAGAAAGTCAGTTTTTGTCACAATCTGAATACATTTAATGTGGCCTTACTGGTGGAACAAATGTGACTGGGCATAACATTACATAACATATGTGTCAAATGATACACATAATCTGATATTCCAAGATTTTTAATTATTATTATCATCAAAATATGGAAATTGTATGCATGCAATTATAACAGAAGTTACTTTGGACTATCACACAGCTTTCAGGCTATTTGTTTGTTAAGACAACAAAAAGTGAAGCAAAATGATGATAATAATACACAGGATGCACAAAAACCAAATCAAAACCCTTACCATCCGCTGTGACAAAGACATAGACATCCGCAGCCGTGCCTGCGTTCACGTGGTCAACATATCGGCTGTAAAGACACCGGTACTGACCGCTGTCCTGAGGCTCTGTGGTGGTCACCTGCAGTCTGCTGACCACCCTCTCCGACGGCCGGCATGTCGGGCAGTCAGTGGAGAAGAACTGGACACGTGTGCGGACTGCCTGGGGGTACTCCCACTCTAGGGTGAAGCCCCCTCGGCAGGTGATGGTCAGCGTGGTGTTCTCTCGTAACACCAGCTCAGACGTGTTGGACATGATGCGGGGTGGACCAGTCTCATTCAGCTTAACCGTGTCTGCATGCACGCAGAGAGAAAAATTATGAATACCATTCAGTCCATTTTTGTTATGATGCTAAATGATGCTTTGTAGTACCTGTGTGTACTTCTGGAGCCCAAATATATCAGAGGATTATAGTGTTACAAGGACCCAAATCACTAGTGACTTATTGGAAAAGACATATTGGGAATTTAGGAACAATATCATTTATCATTGAGAATCACAATTACTCACTCTAAATCCTGAGATGATCTTAATTCCTTCAAAAAGATTAAAAGATCACCCTTCTCTTCAAGATTGGATTATTGTTCCTGATAATAGGACCCATTATGAGTATTGATCTTTTAAAAATGGTTTAATGTGAGCTATGCTGGAAACAAGCTTGTTATAGGTACCAGATACATTTTTATTTCTAGTCAGAGATTTTTTTACCCAAGATGATCACTGATGTCCCTGCCCGGTAACTGTCCATGAAGTAGTTTGTGGCAACACACTCATAGGACCCATTGTCATGGCTGGAGGCACGGACCACGTGGAGCATGCTGACGTATTTGTGGGCGGGGCCATTCATGTTGCGGTCTGGAACGTCCATGTCCATGAAGATCTGATAGTTGGCGTCCAGTCGCTCTGCGATCTGGTGGGAGGGAGATAGAGTGACAGGGGGAGAAGGGAGGAGAGATGAAGGGAGAAGGGGTAGGAGAGGGAAAGGAGTGGAGAGAGAGGGGGGGGTGTAGAGATTGTTTTATAATGTCCAGCAGTGATTAAAATACTGGTAAAATACTGGTAAGTTGGTTCTCTTGTCACTCACTCCTCTCCTATCCATATAAGTCTGTCTGTCTGTCTCTCTCTCTCTCTCTCTCTCTCTCTCTCTGTCTCTCTCTCCCTTTCTTGATCCAATCTTTCCTTTCTATCTCTTTCTCTTCTAGTATGCACAAAATGTGAATACCAATGGTCTTAAATTCATGTATTGTCCATTTTAGAAGCTTGCTGAAATTCATTTGCCCTCAAATGATCCGTATTTGGAGTAATTAATGATTAATGATTAAATCTTCAAAATGTTCGGGCCAAACATTTTGAGTATTTGTGATTTAATCACTCATTACTCAAAATGTAGATCATTTTGAGAGCAAATAAATTTCAGCAAGCTTCTAAAATGGACAATACATGAATTTAAGACCATTGGCGAGAAGATTGCTAACAATTACATTTTGAAGGCTTTTTTGCCTTCCCAGTACAGTATATGCCCTTTAAACTGGAATGATATTCATGAAACCATGCTAGCCTGGTTATTAGTTATTAGCCTGGTTATTGGTTTTAGTCACTCACTAGCCAGGTTTCTTGCCACTTTTCTTTTTTGAATGGTGTAGACTGAATTGAGTTGAGGATGTTTGAATTAGAGTCCTGGTCGCTGGATACAAGAAAGTATCACACACGCATATGTGCACCATCTCCATTGCATAGGAAGTATTCCTTGCCTGCTGCATGATATCGGCACTGGGTCAAGATCATTCACCTCTTTCTCGATACCCATTTACACTCCTGGGTAGAGAGCAGTATTGTGGATAAAGTATCTTCCTGAAGGATAAAAGTTCCTGAACTGGGAACCTCCATATCTTCAGTCACAGGTGACAACCATTATACCACAACATCTCCACAAACATACATAGGCCATTGCTACATGTTTATTGGGTAGCACTAGGGTATTACAGCTTTGGACTAATGTTTGGTAACTAATGAAAGAGAATTGTGAATTACAGTCGACTATCCATAATATAGTCAACATGTTCATTGACTACAAAATGTAGTGTTAAAATAATCACAAAATATCCTAGCATGAGACGGTACTCTCTCACATTCTACTTCAGGGCAAAAATGTGCTAAAAATTAAGATCTATGTGTGAAGGAGGCTTAAATGAAAATGCTATTTTTTTTCTTCAGCTCTCCTTAAAATAAACCTCATTTCCCTCTCAATCCCACTTAGTCTCCAGTTAGATTAGATGTAGGATGGGGCCTGAGTAGAAGATTCCCAGAATAGATGCAGCGCGTTGTTACATCATGTCAAGAAAACATGCTGTGCCACCTGTGGGAATAGTCACTAGCAAGAATCAATGTTCAGCTGTGATTGATAACATTATTAAAGGGTACACATCCACATCACTTGCATCACGACTCTACCCATGTTATGCCTCAGATGGTACTACGTGTAGTTATAGTAGTAGTAGTAGTGGACTACTACATACACTACAGCTCAAAGGAATTGGCATAGGGAAAGGGAAAGGGAAGAAAGGGAAGGAGCCATAGATTTAAAAAGTATTATATTTTGTCCAGTTCAGCATGAAACACGATGCTTTAGCCTAAAAAGCATCAGGTTTCATGCTGAACTGGACATATATGGAAATATACTGCAGTTTAAAACTGCGGCTCCTTCCCTTTCATCCCTTTCCCTTTCCCTATGCCAATTCCTTTTAGCTGTAGTGTAGTTATAGTTTTGAGGACCTGAAGTGGACTACTGCACATACAAAAGTCTCCCTGAAATATGAACAAAATCCAAATGGAATCATCTCCGAGAAACTGGCAGCCTTGGCCTACACATATGCAATACAAATCATGTGTATTAGCAGAATATGTGAGTAGAAGAGGGCCATTGTATGTTTGTAAACAAATACTGCTCCGTTTGATGCTATCTTTGCCATTTCACTTAAAAGTTATATTTGTATGACTTTAGATCAAGAATTTTGTAATGTTTTAAGGAAATTGCCAATCTTGATAAGACAGGGCCCTGCATGCATTCTCATTCTACCTGATTAGGAGTTTGAGGAGAGATCATTGGAAACAAGTAATATGTCCCTTCAAAGATAAATATGGTGACATGGGACTGGCCATAGCTATATATAAATGGAGGGGAGCAATGATAATGCCACTAATTGATGAGCACGCTAAGCATACGGCAGAAATGTGAAACAAATCTTTCAAAAATGCTAACATCGTTCCTCCCCCACTGCGTGATGGGAAATCTAGCCGGAGACAGCGGATTATCGGCACAGACCGAAACGGCTCGCTTCCTGGCATCTGACGAACAGCCCCGCCCCCCCAGCAGAGCAAAGCGTCTGCAAATGTTTCTGTCAGGGGAGAGAGATGGGGGGGGGGGGGGTGTGGGAGGGAGGAGGGAAGCATGCTGTTCATAGGTTCGCTTGCGTGCCGTTAGATGTTCCAGGATCCCAAACATGCATGTCAAGCACAAGCACCACCGATTTAAACTGACAACTATGATTGTCTCATGTCTCCTAACTTGGTTTTAACATTGGATAAACAGGTCTTTTATTTCCATACACCTTCCGTACATGTCTAGACAATATGCTTGTTTTTAATAAAAAGATATAGGTTTGTAGTTCTTCCAAATGTAATATGATACCCTGTTTCGATGAGGATATTGGAACAATATAAAGACTTTCAGATCTTTTTTTACAATGAATACAATAAACATTTTTTACAAGCAATACAATAAACTTTTCAATGAAAACATCTTTTTAATATGTCTTTTATAACTGTGACACTCATATTTGCATTATATCTTACTATACATTTGCTTTATTTCATTTTGGAATAAAACTAAGCAATTATTTATGATACTTTACTTTAATCTAAGCTATGCACAATGATTTATTTATTGACATAAAATGGATGGCTGCTTTGCATAATATCAAAAAACAGAAAAACCACATTAAAGATATGTCCATTCCACCACTGCACTGGGACTCACTACAAGCACTTTGAAAAAAGATACTGTAACTATTGAGTAAATATTTCAGTGTCATCATGGAGGATATGAAATGAACCTATGATTCTATCTAGAAATCAGAAGATTTGGGAGAAGCAATAGAGAGATGAAAGATGAAAAAAGTATCTTTGGAAAATTTGAAGAGACCGGTTTGTCTAGAAAAAAGAGGTTAATTATCAACAATGCAGATCCACTTGTCACAAAAAGTTTTTGCTACATCTCAAAGAAGATTGGAACAGGATGTATGGCATAGTTATAATTAGGTCAATTGTCATTTATACAAACAATATCTTTTTTTTTTTTGTTAAGCTGATAATTGCTTGTTTTTCATGAAAAATGAAATATTTGTTTTTCCAACATATGACCAGGAAATAGCTGGAAATATTGTAACTTTTCTTTATCAAACAGGGTAGAAAAACTGTCCTTTGCTTTTGCTCTGTTCTGCACTATGCTGCATACTGGTAGCCGTCTAGATATTGTAGCTTACCTTTAATCGAAACTACCATAACAGCAGCTTTAATGCATGTAAATGCAGCTCGATTCCATGGTATTTCACATAGCATCATTTAAGTTGAAATAAAAGCAAGACTAGATTAATTTGTCATATATGTATACACTCCACGAATAAACTGACATTTGTTACTAATATAATAGTTATTCTTCTCATTGTGACAAGAAGCTATCTAACCAAATTGTTTGATCAGCTATGTTAGTTCAACGCAGTGTTCAAATACAACACTGTTTGTGGATAGACCAAAGCAAAGAAAATGTTTGGTACCTGTCAAAAATACTAATGATTACTTAATACCATGAGGGCTCTTACAAAAAAGGGCTAACGATAACGATACAGATTGTAATGACATATTTCAACAATTTTCTCTCAATTCTTACAGAAGTTATGGCAACACTGCCAAGCTTGAAAGCATAATACATCTCTCTGGATCAAAGCAGTGAACCATCATTAATGGCATGCACCTGTGGGACAGGAAGTCTGTTCTTGGCAGTGGGTTGCCCGCCCAGCTCTAAAAACGCAATTTCATTTCCAGCTTGGAGTTGTCAAAACAAGATTGTAAATGGTATATTTCCTTTCCTACTAAATCGTTCCATCTAGACAGTTCAATTGTACTAGCACATTATCAATCAATAAATTACATGGGGGATCAGGGCAACATTAGCCCCCCGCAATGTCAGAAAGAGCCCCCATGAATAATAAAAGACAAAAGAGCCTTCGTGGAATGTTTCCTCATCAGGTTTAATGCATGACGAAGTTCAGGGTGTCCATTTCATGTCAGTGTGCTTGGAAAGTAGCCCCTGCAAATGTACTGCTATCTGGACTTTATGTACCTGTAGGCATTAATACTAATTTGGCCATCAAGCACAGTAAAAGGAGCTAATCTCTGGAGAATGTTGCTGCCTGGATACCTTAAACTTTTGTATGATCATAGAAAACTGGGGCAGTTCTTAATATTTGGGGGTCTTTTTTAGATAAAATTTGACTGGATATAACTTTAATCATTTCACTTAAAGGTAAGTGCACTTTGCCATTAATCTGATATCAATCAATAGTCTGCCAGTGCCAAATACATTGACTATTACATCCTGACTCTCCTATGTTACAGATATGTCTCCAACTCCTTTTATTCAATGCAAATCATTTGAATACTAGGGACACCTATGCATTACCAAACTCATCAGATTTAGAAGACCTTGGAACCTTAGTGCTTATATCTAACCACATTTGATGGTTACCATGTATGGTAGAGTAAACACTACATGGAGAAACAGGAAGAACAAAAGGCTTTAGAATAGAAAGCATATTTGAAAACAACTTGAAGATGAAAACACTATCCTTGAAAATCTGAAGCTTATAATGAAGTCATACGAACAGATTATACAAACTGTTATTTTTTTCTGGAATATTTTACTATGGGCAATGCGACAGTGATGATGTGACATTCAGACTATCAGACATATTCAGACATATCAAAGTATTTAGTGAAATGACAGCAAAAGTGCTCTCCTAGTTCTATTATCCAAAAGTTTGAAAAAAAAAACACTATTTGATGTTCAACACTCTTCAATTTCTTTAACTCTGAACCTTTTCTTCCTTTTTCCAGTGGCATAAAATCTATTTCATCATTAGATGTATCGGTACCAAACTGAGATCATTCCATTACCAGCATAATTATCAAATGTCTTTCATTTTTTACAATAGTGAGCATCAACCAGTTGAAAGTTGAAATGAGATGAAATGAGTCAATTTTTGACCCTCACTGGGAACTACTTAAAACATTTTCATAGTCTTACTGGGAAGCCAGTACAAACATATAGGAGCTACATGTGATCTCTAGGATTCAGACTGACTCATTGCTTGACACACACACCTATACCCCGTTTAGATCTACCCAAAATCTTGCGTGCCTCTGGAGGCTACCGCAGGTCGTTCTAGACGAGTCGTTAGATCTAAACGGTCTCGGCACAAAGCACAAAGCACGAATCTGAGGGAAACGCGAGACAAAATACACCCTAGACAGCCTAGCACAATCGCGGCATCACCCGGCGTGATCCACTGTTGGACTGTTTGATAAGGAATTTCATGCCCTGTTCGTTCCAGACGCCTTGTCTGGCGTGACACCAGAGGAAGGTAGATCTAAACGGGGTATTAGAGCACTGATAGAGCTTACCACTTGAGCAGGGTAGTTCCAGGAGAGGGTGTCCACACTGCCGGGTGGTGCCATGACCTCACAGCTAATGTTGAAGCCTTCCCATCCCTCCAGCACCTCATGTTTGTTGACTGACACTTGAGGCTTCAGAGGAGGCTGGTTCTCTGCAGGGCAGTGGGAAAGAACAGCACAAATTAATACAATATTTCCCACTGGATCAATGCATTCATATGAGACACAAAATTAATTTGGCATACTTGTATACAATTCATTTGCATTGTTATGATTGTGATTGTATCTTAAAGTTTGATTGAGTATGGTAACGTTTATAGTTGAGTTACAACAATGCACTTTCTGGAAATTAATGAGAAATAAAGGTAAACACATTCAATATTTGATATTCAATTGTATAAATAAGGAGGGCTTACAGAATATTTGGATAATAATGCGAAGATAAAAACATACAATGTCTTCTTTGCTTATCAAAACATTGACTAGAAAAAGCTTGAATAGAGAATTTCATAAAAAGAGAAAATTATGAAGAAAGAGGAAAAAGGGAAATAACTGTAAACTTTCTCTCTCTAAATATCCAAGAGAGCATAACAAAATTACATATGTAGATTGTTTAAATGTTATGTATTCCAATGAGTGAAATTTATGACAGATAAAAGGTGACAATTCACATCTGATTCCCTGTAAACACTTGAACAAAGAAAAACAGAACATAATATGCTCTTATTTTCAGAACATTACCTCTCACTATTGTGAATATATTATCAGATTAAGGATCTGCATAGATGAGATCCTGGCGTCTGTGACGTGCAAAACCACACAATGAATATGATAAAGAATTGAAAGTAGGTATCAAGTTTCAGAGCCATTAGGCACATATGGTTTGAATTCAGAACAGAGAGATGAATGAAGACAGGGAAAGATATGAACAGAGATAGAGGGAACGGTAAAAGAGAGAGAGTGAAAGAGAGAGAGCAAGACAGCAAGATAGGGGATAAGAGTACATTGGATACAAGAGGGCAGTCTTCAATTATTCAATTTCCTTATCGTTAAACAGAAAAAGCAAATCAGAAATCAGAGAATCTTTCCTTTTTCTGTATTCAAAATGGAAAGATGGAAAAAGAATTCAATGCATTCATATACAAAACCCCACAAGCCCGCAGCAACGCATACTAAATGCGCAAATGAACACAAAAATATTTGTGCAATTTGCGCATTCATTGAAATCTCCACTAGCCAGGAAATGCTGGAAGTGTTATGTGCACATTCCTCAAAAATCGCAACTCTTCACAAAAAATTGCGCGATAAGTGAGATTTTTGCATTCACATACACACAAAAAGTGAGATTTGAACCGAGGTTGAAACTCTTCAACTCGATCTGATTTAAGTGTGTGTGAACACCCTTATTGTGGAAGGACATGCAAAATGCAGAACAGCTCTGTAAAGTTCGTCAAAGGTGGCTTGCTCTCCGTGGATATCTTTCTACAGGAAAGAACCTGAGGCCTCTCATACAGCTGCGTATGACACACTCAAGGGGTGGACCCTTTCATTCTCAGGGCATTTATTTTTGTTCCACATTCTTCCACAATGTGGAAGGATGTCAACATTAAGAGCGGAGCTGTACATGCGGTAACATGTGGTTTGGCTCAACAGAGCATACACTACTTGCAAGCAGGTACATAATATACATCCATACACTAAGACTTTGCTATGATGTAAGAATGAGGCGGAAGCAAGTTAATAGATATCAACTAATATGGTACATGTGAGGGATTCTCAGTCTATGTAGCTATACATAATGCTGTGCCAATTTGTGTTATAAAGGTCTGTGCCAAGGCTGGTTTGCTTATTGCACCACACAGCACTATGCAAACAAGGCAGTCCTATATCTGTGCAGTGTATTTAATAGCTGATGGCCAAGCTAGTCCCACAAGCTCTACACCAATGGGAATGAATATTCCACACAACACAACATGTGGAGGTAGCAATGCCTAAGGGATTAACCTTGGAAATCAGTTCAAATTAATAAAAGCAGAAAAACAGAGAAATAGATTTGCAAAGATGTCAGAAAATGTAGTCATAGTGTTTTAACAAAAATTTACATTTAAAATTGTACACCATTTTTGATATGCTTTTGTGTATAAAGATGTAAATGCATGTGTGTGCATTTGTTTACAAGGTAGGGAGGAGAGAGGGGACATCATTCAAACATGTGCTTGCAGGCCCTATATTATCTCAAACTAATTCAACAAGTTTATGATGAATTGCCAGTGATCTGGACATCTTGTGCACTGATCCAGATAGTATAAGCCAATCCCTTAACATTCAAAATCAATAACATGTATATAAGTGTTCATACGTGTCATAAGATTACAGGCATATCATATCATTACCATTAAAACTCATGATAGTGATAAAGCCAACATATTACAAATACATAGGCCAGCAAACATCATAAAGGCAAAGATAATGTTGCCAGTCTGACACATTTGCACATAACAGAAATTTGTTTATTTCTTGTCCAAAGTCTTAATACGCATTTAGGGCCCTTTTGGAAAGCAGTTATACACACTGATGAGGCAACCATGGGTAAATGGAAAAAAATCCTTCACCTTTACTCTTTATCACATCAATACTTTTACCATGCTTAAACAAATGAGTTGTGAGCTTTTGCTTACTCACTCTAACACATGCTACATACAAACAAACATTTTACTTGGTTACTCAGTAGTCTTCATGAATTTTTGTGAATTATTCATAGGCTTGTTATTTGTTTCGCTCTCTATACATCTTTGATGCCACTAATCATATTCTTACACCACCAATAATACATACATATCTTAAAGAAAGAACAACTTATTGTCTGGCACAGAAGGACTTAATTGGAGCCTGGCGTTACCCCTCTCCTCCCCCTATGGGATTCACCCCCTCGCCTGACACGTCGCAGGCAGGTGTGCCTCGCGAGTCATGTGACTCACACTATACTTTAAAGAATTGAGAGGAGGGGTGCCCAAAGAAAATCTCTCTCATTTCCTGTCCTTTCTTTCCTGCCGACTTGGATGGAAAAGTGTTGTGATAAAAACAAAAGAAAAGTTGGGCATGTGTTATAGGTGATGATGTGAAACAAAATCTATTGTGTTTATGATGTGAAGTGATGTGTATCTGTCTCTGTCTTTGCTGCCATTGTTCTCCTTCTGCCATCTATGCTCTGGCCACCAAGCTAAATATGCAAACACATACAATGTGTATACATGCCAATGTACTATTTTAATCAATCACATTATGATGAAAGAGTAATTGCTTTCATTGAGTCATCTGACATGCCTATAAAACATTATAAAGTTATATTATTATATTAAATAATTAAATCATTAATCATTTTACACACACAGTTAAAAAGGAATACTTACAGACATGCTACTGATTATATGTGTACTGATATTATCAAGTTCAAGTTTGAGTTTCCATAATGAAGTTCGAGGATCATGCAACCCTATGCCTCCATCCTTCTCTTTTCCCCCTCGACAATGGTAATGATAAGACGTGGTTTAAAACATACTACTATCCAGTATGTGTAACGTGTAAAGCTATCTCTTATGCATATTAACATTATTAAAAAATCTTTCTCTCTATTATCTCCACATTTTTTTCTCTCTTTACTCCCTCCTTTTACCTTTCTCTCTTCCTGTCTTCCTAATCCTCATAATCTCTGCACTCCCATTCCGTTCTTGTAATTATATTTATTAAGACTTGTTTCACTGTCATTTCTGTGTCAATTATTGTCTTACTTTCATGCGCATCAGCCTGGGGTGGTAGGTGTGAGGATCACAGTATTTAAATCAACTTTTTTCCAACCCTGGAAGCCCAAACTGGTACACATGGAATTGAAAGAATATTGATTATGTACACATTTCACAATGTTGGTAATTTTGTACTCATGAAATGCTGAATGAAATAAATAAAGAAATAAAATAAGCCACTCAAGATGTTTCTCTAAACACCTGTTCATATCAAACTTGCTAGAAGCATGAGGTCAGGAGTGTACCCCAGAGAAAAAAAAACATGGAACTGCAAGAGCAACAATAAATATATGAGAAAAGAAGACTGTAAGTGCCCTATGACCTACATTTCTAAAGATTTCTAACAAATTCAAATAGATGGCCCCTTTTCAGTTCTGACCATTAAACACAATCTAACCTATCTTTGGTGATGACACAAGGCCTGTAATTTACTAGCCAGTGAATCAGTGAGTCCATCTTATGTCACACAGACTCATGAGATATTTCTACTTAAACTATGCCAGGCAAGTAGAACAATCATTGCCTTCTAACGGAAACTAATAATTGCGTTGAAAGGGCAGAAAAGGAAGCTTTACCACACTTCTAATCAAAGCAGCTGTATGCCACAGTAACACCAACAATAATGATGTTACCTAGATACAAAAAGAAAAACATTGGATACCCATTCCACTGTGGCCAGTCAGACAGTACACACGTATCACACAGCCTGTGCATGCAGACTATACAGCATCTACATGTATGTGCATCAACGCCATGTCTCTCCGTTGGGCAGAGCTATCCCACAACGCACTCTGCTTGCGATGAGTAGCGGCTGAATCACAGGATGTTGAACACTCGCCCTGGGACTCTGGCAGGGGTTGGGAGAGTAGGGGGTGGGGTCAAAGTTACCCTACATCAGCTACTGCTCATCGTGTGAAACAGGGATGAGGAAGGGTGGGGGGGGGGGGGTATTTACTATGTGCAGCTAAAATGAGACGTAATGTTACCCTTAAGCTGGCCCCTTATTGTTTGTAACAGAGATGAGGGAGGCAAAGAATAGTTGCTATATATGCGACAGATGGGGGGTTCTCTTTGCTCTTGAGCTATGCCCTCATTATTTTCAAGAGAGTGATGTGCAAGGGAAGGGGGGGGTATGGGGATGATGCCTTATATGGATTGTTTGAGTTCACACTAGGTATCACAGGTATAGCCAACAAATCACTGAGGTAAGAGAGAAGGCAATGCTTGCTCCAAGTCATATGAAACCAATTGTAAAACTTGAATAAATTTTAAGTATCTGATCACACTTTCACAGATACAACAAGAGACAAAAAAAGCCCAAAAAACTCTAAAAGACAGGGTGACCCATTTGCAAAAGTCATGAAACATGACAGGAATCAGCAGTATACCCCAACGATAACGTGTGAAATCCAACAGTCCCACAGTCACAAATGAAGGAAGCACAAAGACACACAACACTGGGTCTTTTGCAAGGACTTCTGTGGGACTTGAACTCCAAGGCCTTGCCACTGAGAGACAAACTCTCTACCAATTGAGCCAAGGTGCACTCTCTCTGAGTGTACCTTACTTTGCACACACTATCAATTAGCTATTTTCATTTATATACTTTCTCAATTGTCTGTATAGTAAAAAAAAATAATCTTTCTCACTATGCATGTCTTGTCTTGCATCTACTGTTGTCTGATTATCTTGTCTTGCATCTACTGTCATATGATTATTTTGTCTTGTACTTTACATTTTGGCAAGTGCTTTCTGGAGAGCTACAGGCTTTATAAAGTTTTGTCTTTCCTAGAATTGTATCAAATTAGCAGATTTTTTAATGAAATCTATGGTACTGTGCCACTCATGATGATTTTATAAAATATGAAGGGTTGCTTCAAGCTAATTTTTACATGCACTTATGTGTCAATATTATTACACTTCATACTATTGCACTTTACCATGAACTGTCTAAACCTATGATTTCTATCACTCCCTACATTGCATTGCTCACCGAGATGTCATGCATGTATATGTACTGTGCCACGGCACTCCATTAGAGCAAGGGTGCTGAGCTCATGTATGGTAATAAACCTCAGGGACTACCTACGATTCGTGGCCTAGACCTGACTGTGTGTCTCAGCTTCTGTGGATAGGCCAAGGCCTTTTTATTACTCTCATAATTGCCCTTCACATGGTAATTTATGACATGAATGACTCCAATCATTCAACTTCGCATACAATTGCTTGAATTAATCCAGAATCAACCGAAAGTGAATGTTTATCAAAGTGAAAAGTGCAAACAACAGCAATTTGATTCAAATGCAATATAAATAAACATTATTATTATTATCATTACTTATTACTTATATAGCGCTTTTCCCATAAGGCCCAATTATATTTATCAATGCATACAATAAACTTGAAAATGTACTGCATGTCATGTAGAGTATATAGCCTTTAGTATCCATGCAGTACATGTGGAGTATTAATACATACAATTTGTACATCAATATCACATGTACAGTGTTGTTCTTGTATACATGTATATTAGCATGTACATGTATACAATGTCATGTGCTGGAGTTAAATTTCATATACAGTCCTTTTAGTATTAGTTTCACATATGCAAATTGGTCTTACAAAAACTAATTAGTGAAATCCTGTCGGGACTAATAGTAACTAATTTTGCCCATCTTATGTTCCCCTGTCCGCCCAATACCCTCACTTCCTTTTCGGCTCTAACACCCCTGAAATAAACATGTCAACAGGTACATGTACTGCATTCAGCGATGTGTGACTTCCTGAAAAATGAGCGGTGACCATGCACACAATGAAATTAATGACATACCTACATCTTGGATATCTGTAATGCCTATGCTGCACAATCTTCAAACTTGTGTTAAGTTTTTCCTATAATTATGGCTTCGAAAATATCCAGTAACAATGCCAGGGCCAAATTGAACAATACATTAACCAATTGTGTGTCGGATAACTGCTTCTCTGTGAAATTTGTGTGTATTATCTGGGCAAAAATAATTAAATGATACATAAAAAGCCAAACAGAGCTGATACAAATTGAAGCCACGTTCCACAGTCAAGTATTATAACCTTTCTCTCTTTACTTTTCATGGGCAAAAGAAAAGTGTCTTGTATGATTCCTCATGCAATAAGAATGTAAAAGTCACCCTTTTCAGGATGCAACAGTTTGCATTAAAAATGCAATGATTTGACTACCCCCAAACTTAACGTTTTCACACATGTACTTGCATACTGTGCCATGTTACTTTGGGAATGTTTTAACGCATAATTCCTAAATTGCTCTTAAGACACAATAGAAACTAAGATCTGTGATGAGGATAGTAAAGTGAACATTGAGAGAAGACTCAGATAACACTGACATTCTGGACAAGAAAGAAACGTTATTAAAGATTTCACTTCATGCATCCCACAACTTCAAGGGCTTAACCAATCTCCTAGTGCCATCTGAAGATATTGCAGCTATGCCACAGCTTAAGGATATGAGTTCTGACACAATCTTTATGTGACTCACAACTTTTGCATTGCGCAGATCTCACAAGTGTGGTTGTGAGTTTAGGGTAGGGTAAGATGGCTGGTTTGGAGAACCTCTGAGAGACAGAGCGAGCCTTCCAGAAACTGACACACACTGATTCAGAGATAACTAGAGAGTTGGGAGGTCATGGTCATTCACACCGTTGCTATCTCCATGTAAACAAAAAATTCGTGGCAACATTGGTCAGGGCAACTGAAACATATTAATGTTTACTGTGAGTTTGTCATTTGAAAGATATCTTTTAAACAGTTTATTTTTTGCAAAAGTAATACCTGGAGGCAGAATATCAATATCTGTACATGTCTTTCACTTTACTATATAAAGAAAGGGTAGCCCTTTTGCAGGTCATTTTCTGTGTGAAATCCATGGAAAATGGAGAAAATTATAGCGATTACTAGATTTTCACAGTGCATGCGTTCAATGGGATCGTGCCCGCGGTGCATGGCAGATCGCGTACCGACGGGTAATACGATAGTGAATGTACACTATGGCTGTTAGGTTTCAAACATAGACGTTTATAGTTTTTCACTCTTCTTGAAAAGGGTCGTGTGGCTATGACTGAAATTTCACACACGTTATCATTAGGGTATACTTCTGATTCCTGTCAAGTTTCAAGACTTCTGTCTTTAAATTAAGGGTTTATGAATTCACTCACATATATGCACTTTCAAAGAAAATTGTGTGCATTTAAAGCGCATTTGCAAAAATTAGGTTAACGTAAATTAATATGAGGTAGATGAAGTGCAAAGAAGTGGACATTCATGGATATTTTATGGCACTTTCAAAACTGTAGCTGTGAGTGGACTGGTGCTACTACATACTCCTAGGTATACCATAGCCAAACCTGGTGCATGGGGGAGGGAAGGGGGGGGGGAGGTGCCCTGTCACATATTTAGGTAAAACCATCCATGACAAAGTAAATCCTTGATATATCACTGACCCCCTGAAACTATACGCATCCATGACTCACGAGAGGGTAGTCTTCCCATAAGAAAGATATCTCCTTTCACTGGCTGACAAAGGCACAGTCTTATCAGATTGTCCTTTTGCTCTACCGGTGCTCACTCTCACACACACATACTATCAAAGAAGGCTCTCCCTGAGAATAGACAAGAGAGGGAGAAGGAATAGTTTCATTTGTCTCCAGCGGACGTGCGGAAAGCGGTTGCATGTGTCACAGGTAGTTCGCTCGAGGTTTAGGAGCTGAATCATGGGGGCTTTTGGGAGCCCTCGGGGGACATTCCCTGGTAGGAGATTTCTCTGATTTACAAGATCGCTTCCTTCTCCCACAGCTAACAGATGCTACCGCTTACAAAGAAGGAAAAAACAGCATCTAGCGGCTGCCCACTATCTCTGTGCAAGCCACACAGATTATTTCATACTCATACTTCTGGATGTTCACTCAAATGTTGTATTGATTTGTAGGTCCACAGACAATTTGCAGGAGTCACAACTTTTATATGAAGTGGTTTCATCATTTAAAGTTCATTCACACTTAATATTACTGAATACTTTCTTGAGATATGTTTAGGCGAAACATTTATTTTCCTATCCATCAAGGAGTTTGATAACGTTTACTTTTCTGACATGTTTGCCAGTTATACAGCCTACAGTTAGCAGCTGGTTTCTATTCGGTAAATAATCTGTAAGATATGAATTAATGACAAGTGCAGTTATGAGCGTTGCAAATTTTGAATGGGCCCACAATGCAAATAAACTCACCTTGGAAGATTAGATGAAAGCAGGATCTGTTGAAGTGCTCGCCTTGCCTGGCCTGGCAGCAGACATCACCTGCTAGAGCCCTGTGATTAGCTGAGACGTGAAACCCAACGGCAGGGTCGTAACTGGTGACACCGCCCCTGCCCCCCACCGGAATGGTTACGCCAGTGTGCCGCTGGACGAGTGTCACGTTTAGGTCAGGGCTGGTGGTGGGGCAGGGGATTTTGAAGGGCTGGCCAGGGAAGATCTTGAACTGGTTACTCTCTGGGGGTACAAAGAGGTGCTCTAGGGTTTGGGCAAGATGGGGGAAAAGGAGGCGATGAAAAACATAGCAGATTCAAAGATTGATGCAGATAAATCTTTGTGTATGACCATTTGTTATCTACTTGGCATCACAAGATATCATGGCTTGTGATTAAAATTCTCACAAATTTATAATTTGATTTAAATGATCATATTCAATATCAATCTGTTATTAGTGGCCTGATTTCCTCAAATTTCCACCATACTGCTTTTCTGACAATGCTGCAGTGATGTAAAAAAACTTACAGGGTTCACTCCCCTGTAACAGCTAATTCGACACCAAATCATTTCACATCTTTCTAAGATCAAGGTTTTGGGTGATTCAAGAATTTATGACTGAAAGTTAATCTTTTATGACTTTGTTTGGGTTTTGTGGTAATTGAGTGAAATGTCCACGAACACGCAACACACGTTGCACACACTCCTCATCATCCTTCTTTCTAAATAAAGCAATAAACCACTAGCAGGTTGCCAGGAGCCCAGACACCCAGATCATGCCTCTGAGCTGCCAAAATATCAATACAATAGATATCTCACAGAACTCAACAAAATACCATCAAATCGTGTGAGCAGCATGCAAAGGTAAAGGTAAAGCAGGGAAATGTTGTGGTCATATCAAACTGTGCTGCAATTTTGGATGTTATAACCCCTGAGGGGAAATAAGTGATGACCTGGGCCAAGTAATATAAAGGTTTGCAATTAATCACAAAATGGCAATGGCGAATCAACATCATTGTTGCATGTGCTCTTTGTTCAAAAGACTGACCAGCAACCAATCAGAATTTGTCTTTCAAATTTGCAATTGATCACAAAGCTTTATGTTATGGGGCCCTGATTTAGCTCACAGCACTGGATAAGCTACATGTACATGTATGTGGATTGCAAGTATTTATTTGTAACACTTCTACTAATCTTCGCGGCAAACTGTGCTTCAGGTAAAAATGTGGCACAAAGAGCTCATCGCATACTCCAGCCACATTACATTATACCAACAACAGAATGGTTTACAGTTGTGAGCCTCACCATTGGAGACCACTACTTGACGCCCAGTGAGTTATAAACACCTGTTATTTCTAACACTGGCAAGCCAGAATCATCCTACTCTGACCTATGCAAAGGAAACAACATGCAAACTGTCCTTCTGTATCTCAGCCTGTTATCGATACAACATGTCCATGAAACTGAACTGAACCCAGGCCTGAACCTGGCCATGGACCATATTCGTGTGGAGTGGTCAAAGACAAGAAAAGCCACAGCATGTGATTGCTGTGATGTGTGGTACCACAGTGACTGCATGGGTATGTCATCTCAAACCTATGACAGGTTCAACAACACAACACCAGCATAATACACATATGCACCACGCGAAGTACAAAAATACTTTGTGAATAGGCTGGTACTTCAAAAGTAAGAAGATGACATTCATACAGTTTCCTTCATTTCTGTAACTTTGCAAGGTTTTCAATTTAAGCCTGGAACTCCCTATGGACACACTAGAACATATATCTAAGAACATTACATGGCTGTAATCAATATTATTTTCATTATTGTGATGATCAAAGTTTTGAAGGAATTGATTTCAATCCATGTTATGTTATAGATACTCTGATTGACAAGAAGTTTAGAAAATAAACTCTTCCGCACAAATTCTGCTAAGAGTCTGAGTCCAGATCTCATGATGCTTACCTTCTGAGCTAACATATACATAAAGTTTGGCAGCAGTCTCATTATTTATCTCGTTATCATATCTCCTGTACAAGCACCGATATTTGCCAGTGTCTCGAATGTTTGCATTCTCTATGGTAAGCGAACTCCTGTGTTTGAAGGTGGGATTGCATACATCAGTCAGACACTCTGGCTGATCATTCCTTATGGTGATTCGCGTCTTTTCAATACCAAATGGGTACGTCCAGTCCATCTTAAAACCTCCATGGCAGCTGAGGTGGAGAGTGTCTCTTTCTGTGATAACAAGCGGTGAGCCCTCTATGTCCAGCTGTGGTGGGCCGACTCTGTGTAACATTAATCCTGGAAAATGAGAAGGACAAAGAAAGAAAGAAATGATTATTACAATTAGAAATACTGACTAATCATAGCCAAGATCAAAGACATTCCAATATAAATGGCATTCTGAATTGTTTCCAGAAAGAAGGCTTTATACCATATACAGCATATGGGTGAAATGTTACATGTACAGTATATACACATCCTATAGCGCTACATGTGCTGTGTAACAAAATCCCAAGAAAGAATTTGGACAATGTTGCAAGAACATGTACATGTATCTCCTACTTGAGATTCATTTTGCTGCATTTGATTCATAATCTCACTGATTCATTTAACTTATGTACATCAGACTTCACCAGTCACTTTACTGTAGAAATAATCGATTAATCTGTGCAAGTTTTATTTTGTAATTGAATAATCATTGAATGCAATCATATAAATATGATTGATAAAAAATAGCTAGATGTATTGAAGTCAAAATATTCTTTCAATTGATCGATTCACATAGCCTACAAGGGCTCCTGAATGGCAAACTTGATCAGTGAGCCTGAAATACTAAACATAAATCACAAAGTCATCTTGCAGAATGGTGAACACATATTGCAAAACACTGTAAAGACACACCACACAAAGTGCCTTCTGATAACAATGGCCTGTACAACTTAACTCTCTCTATTATGGGGACGGATGTTATGTAAAAGGGGGGCACACAGGATAAAGGCGATTTGAGACTAACCCTACCAGGAAGTAATATTATGTAACTATGTTTCCAAGGGGGGAGGGCAAAGTTGTTTGGCAAAGATGTGGCGGCATCTGTTCAGTGTTTTGGCTCGGTTAATCTAAGGAGCTCATTTGATACCTCATTGGTTAATCTTCCCTCTGCAGGTACACAGTCTATTCTAAACAAGATCTATAATGAGTCTCTCTTGACCCTCTTTATAACATGTAGTGATTATAGCACTTTAGATTTCTTTATAAGCATCATTATCTTGATATTCCTGTTACTTCATTGGTGGACATTCATGAACTACATTTAACCATCCAAGCAAAAGTACCTTATTTACATAAGAAGCGATCATAAGTCCATAGTACTTTTATTATTTTCCTTATGAAAATAATCCTGCTCTTTGATTGGTTGAGAGCACTGCATGTGACCGAAGATATTTCTACCATCTCTGTAAATAGTACTATTACACCCTCCGAACCAAAAAAGCATAAAAGGACTATCCATGACATCAGAGGACTAAGAGGGTAGATAGTACTTTTCAAGAAGCATCAAATATACACATGCTCCTGTAGAAATCTAAGCGCAACACCCAAAAGCTGTGCGATAATTTTTTTAGCTGCATTTTTGCATTTCAGTAAGAAGCTAAATGGGATGCTTAGGCAGGTCTTGCCGTGTAGCGGCTGAGGTGCAACTGAGGTATACTTTATTTTATTAAAATAAGAAAAAAGTATGTATCTGGTGTTGACTGTATATGTTCATTGTATACATGTATACACTGTAGTCCATTGATATTATCTATTGTTTGAGTATAATATTGATTTTTGGATTAAACTCACATTCAAACATCTAAGCCTTGGACTGAACATTTATTACCTTTCCTGTTGGACTGAAAAGTTGATCTCATGGTTCCATAATTACATAAAATTGCATTTATCATAAAACACAGTGTTATAAATGACTTACTGTACAGGTTTAAAAATAAACGCTATGTTTACAAGTTTGTTGTATGCACTATTCTGTCATGGTAATATTATCTGATGAATAAAGTGTTTTTTTCTTCCAATGCCACTCTCCTTGTAGAAATAGACACTACGATTTGCTGGACATGTTTTTATAAACTACCCAAGGAATGGATTAGCCAATTTTTTTCACAAAGCATACCATAGCACTCACTTAACATTGCACTCTCAAAATAGAACTCCATACAGACTTATCTCGCCTAACGCATCTACTCATGGTCAAGTTTGTGGTCAGACGTCCTTCAGGCCCCTCTGCTCTGCCTGAAGCCAACATCCTTCCATGGCTTTTTGTCAAAACCCTTTTCCTCCTTATCTCTGGATTGGAAGAGGAAGCAATTAGACAGAGACCTGCAGGAAGTAGTCTGTCTGATATCTGCTCCGGTGAATACCATCTAGCAAACAATCCTGTTTTCTCAATTGTTATCCTCTAATATAAAAGTTATAATGCAAAATAGCTTGTTTGCTATGATATTAGAATTATCTGCACCCTTGAGATGATATCAGCCCCACCCCCCCCCCCAAAAAAAAAAAATACAAATAACAAACAAACAAACAAATAAGAACAAAAACAAGAACAAGAACAATACAGGATGTTCTTTTGCATATAATATGTAATCTGACAATATTCATATATTTCCCTTTAAAAATTAATCACAGAAATGTCACATGATCAGGGAGGAGATTTCACCAAGTTTCTAGACTGTTCTCAACTTGAGTTAGAAACAGAAGCTGCCATCAATTTGGAAAGTTTGTGAGGTGACCTATTGAGCACAGTGACTAGAATATGACACATACAATGTAAAAAGCAAGTAGGGAAGAAGAAAAATGTCCACAGTACCAGCTAAGGTTGTCTGGTCCACAGTACGATAATACGTGGGTTATATTCAATGAATACTATCTGGTAATAAAATACCCATGACACATTCACATCACACTTATGATCTTAACCAGACAGACAGATTGCTGCTTGAAAGGATTTGCATAGGTTGGTCAAAAATATTCTTGCGTAAGGCTGGGAATGCTGCTCTTAAAATCTTCTAGTATATTATATGTAAGTGCTACTTATCATTTTTCAATTATTTCCAGTAAATAATTAAATACTGACTGATATTTCAAGGTAACTGGATGAATCATAATATTCATGGATATATTATATGGATTCATAAACATTTTTGGAACAGATCAATTAAATCTATGTGCAGTGCCACAAACATCAGCTCGAGGAGGTTTGTTGGAAGGACTTGTTGCCATGGTAAGTACTAAAAGATATTCTTGCTGTGACAGGTGCATAAAATAAAATTTTAAATTCGCTTTATGTTGCACTCAATATGTCATCACTTTCTCTCTCTCTCTCTCTCTCTCTCTCTCTCTCTCTCTCTCTCTCTCTCTCTCTCTCTAAAGCCAACAAAATTCTTCCCTCAAATAAAAAAAAATATATGTACAAGGAAATCACACTGAGAGACTATCAGGCTTTCAACTTCAACAAGATCTCACCATCACACTTTAACCCATAAACTTGCAATTTTAAAAAACATTATCTTTAATAGAGAGAGAGAGGTCTTCAAAGCATTACTCCACATGATTCAGAACTTACTAAACCTACCAGTGGATACTTTGCACTAGGAGGCATATGTCTGCTCTGTGCAAGGATTTTAAACGTGGGTTGAGAAGGACAGTCCAGCTCTTGGAGCAAAATGTTTGGAGCTCCTTGATCAGAAGGAGAGAAAAAAAGAACCTCAAACCAACCGCAGAATGCACTGTGCCCGGTTTGGACTAACCCCAGCAGTTTTTTTTTCCACTCCAGTCTTCCACACAAGTGTTATCTCCATCAGCACAGACTCCAACTATCACCCTCTCCAGATCTGATCCTCTCTTTAGATAGCCTAGGCTGGTGCCGCAATAAAAACAAGTGGTGAAATCATACATATACGACCTCCCTGTCAACTCAACTCAACTCAATATTCACAATATTTATGTTATTTTCTTAGGGATATCATGGCTTATGATTATGAAGTGTATGAGTGCAGAAAAAAACACACATTAGAAAAATGGCTGAAACATCATCTATTGAAATCTTGAGCCTGTGCAAAAATAAAAACATTAAGAAATGTGAGGAATTGTTTGTCTACTCAAAACAACAAACCAATTCAATGTCAATTATTACACCAAACATGATTGTTTCCTCTGCAGTAATGAATCTGAACACATTTCATTCAATTCTTTCACCCTACTTTTTGTCTTTTGAGAACAGGCTTACCTGACATTGCTGGTTGCAATTTCTTGACATCTTGAAAACACAAATTCTGACTGTGCAACAACTACATAGTACATATATTGA
This sequence comes from Arbacia lixula, assembly GCA_963669155.1. Lineage (NCBI taxonomy): Eukaryota > Metazoa > Echinodermata > Echinoidea > Arbacioida > Arbaciidae > Arbacia > Arbacia lixula. Next base: position 20,080,120 of record OZ022582.1, on the reverse strand, counting down.
ATTTGAATTTGAATTGAATTGAATTTGAATTGAATTTGAATTTATTAACAACTTCAACATCATCAATAGCAATACAAAAAACTTGTATGTACTTGACTGAATTAACAAAGAAAGAAATAAATAAATTATCAAACAAAACTGGCATGAATCTAACAATGGATGTAGAAATAAAGCATATTACTTATGATGCAGCATTGTACACAATTTTATACATAAGTGAATGTTGTTAATGGGAATCAGAAGTTAGCACAAGTGCTAGTCGAGCCTGATTCCTTAAATTCATTAGTACGGCGGTAACAAAAAATTATCTTTGGCTACTGATTGCTTAAGCACTAGTACATGTAATGATAATGATGAATACATGTATAAAGAAGTATGCATGTAAATTATTGTAAAAATCTCTTAGATATAAGAGTAATATCTTATCAACTATACTTGACAACTACTTTAAGTCATACTGCTGTAAAAATTAAAAGAAAAAGAAGAATAATCTAGACATCTCATACAATCTTGATATCTTGATATCTTGTATATGTATGTATACAACATAGCACAGGAATGGGTAGTCTTTATACTGAATAATGACACTGCATAATTATGCTAGGTCAGGCATCCCTTGGAGTCCTCCTTGGTAACAGAGGATGTTCCAGAATTGAGGGGATTTCACCCTTGCAGGGCTCAGCAGGAGAGGAAATGCCCTCACTGCCTTTCTGCCTTCTAGTACATGGAGGTTGGCATTACTCTCCACATGGTGATCTACAAGGCATGCTTGATGCATGCTCCCACATACACGTGATATGACATGGCAAATGTATTTTAGTGATTGTGTATCATGTATTAATCGTGTTTGAGGATTAACAAGTTTTGTAATACTTATGGCTTCGGGTTGAAGCGCAATGCATTGTTTGTACTTCTTTTGGGCTTATCTATGGTAATTTTGGATTATTGTTATCTACATTTTCTCATTTCTTGCTGTGTTAAAAGTGAGTTTCTGCTTGCTTTTTTTTTTTGTTTAAATAATTTTTGTTGCGAATGTTACATGACATAATGCATTAAGGTATTTGAACTGATCTATTCACCACACAATATAATATTTTTTATTTGAGTGACAATAATCGCCTAGTGCAAATAGGTGATATCATACAGCACTAATTCTGGTCATGTACTTTAATGTCCAGACCTGTCTTCAATTATCTCATTTTTCCTGTTCTGTCCCCATTTTTTTGTGTCTGCATGTCATTCTTGGAAACAAAACAGAATGAGTAAAAATTGAGTAACTTGTGGATTACAGTTAACAGACACACACACTCATACATGTACATATAGCCATTTACCCTGAAGATAATTTGCGTGCTTCCCAGGGAGTAATTTGGGTCCAGCATGGGGTCAGATACCACCCTCCTCCCCCGCCCATGCATCCTAATTTGGGGGAGGATGCATCCCATTTTTATCTCGACTGGGTCTCTCTTTTTTCCCCCTCATCCTACTGTTCCCACAACGACGACAACAATGAAGAGTGATGTGTAACCAGTGTATTGGGATAATGTAACCAGACGGATGTATGTTACTGATGAAAAACAAGGGATTACTCTCCAAAAATGTTTGTCTGAGATAATTTGATTGAAGGCAGAAAGTATATTAAATTTGGGTTGACCGATAGGTCGCAGGCACAAAGAAAAAACACATTTCTGGTGGAAGTTCTGGCATCAGGCAGAGGGGAAATTGATGGCATGTTCTTCTTTACATGTGACCAGGCACACACAAAATTCCTATAAAACATCATTTGCCTTGTGAGTGCAAGAATAATATGATGGAGATGTCATAGAATATTGCATCTGAACAGATTAACATATAAGCTACTGTACATTGACATTGGTTAAAAGTTGCATTCACAAATACTACTAAAACAATTAATGAAAGAATTCATATTGGGTATGAATTGATTGTGATATTAAAACAATTAATGGCAATCATTGTACTGAATCAGGATTACTCAGGAAGATGGCATTTACAGATACTACACAAATGTATATAAATGTATACAATGCAAGAAGAGGACCCTCCCTACCCCCCCCCTCCCCCCCCCCCCCCCCCCTCCTCCCCCCCATCCCATCTCACAACAGCAGGCTTAAACAGGCAAAGACCTTCCCCGGACTTTCATACGTCAACTCTTTATATCAGGACCACCCTAAGGGAACCTAAAAGGGCATTGTTATGGACAGGTAGTCTGTATTAATGTGTGTCATTACATGAACAATGTACATGCTAACTGCCCTGACAACTCAAGTTCAGAGGTCTTTACAGACAGAGGTCTTTATAGACAGGTCAGCTGTTAAGAGAGTGGTCTTTGGAGGAAAGTTTGACTGAACATGTAGGATGAAGGACATATTAGGATGGAAAGACTGGAATGAGCACAGCAACAACAAGTGACTATCACAGCCAATCAGATTGAGCTGATATAAATGGCTCCAAGAACTCTATACAAACAATTTCCAGTCAATGAACCTACTTGTATCTGGAAGAGAAATTCTTCTCAGCAGGAAAAAAAACATCTTGGCTCATCTGTCTATACAGAAAGAAAACACTTCTCTAGTATTCAGTCTTTTCTTGCAATAACCTGTGTACTTTACAGCATATGTGATTTCAATTCCAAACAGATTCAAAATCATTTTACCACGCAGACTCGATCAAAAGATCAATCTTGTCAGCAGCATTTTTGGTCAATCTTAATCCATGTTGAAAGAGGGGATATACTGAAGAAAAGACGAGGCTTGTAAAGAGAGAATAAGAAAACAGAGCATGTTTTATCTTGTTTGATATCTGCATATGTTATAATACACATATGTACAGAATTCATATTGAAGGCATGGAAGTTTTTCTACATAATACTATGGTGTCATCACTTGCAACACCTGCCTATTGATTATACATACTCTCATCACTGATGAGGTATCACAGCCACATGCATGCCTGAGCATTTCTGATATGCACAGACCATAACAACATTCCTTTCAAAACGCATTTTACGCTATTCAAAGACTCACAAATCACGACCACTGGGGTGTCAAAACTGCAACATATCGCTTAGCGATTACGATTACACCCTCATCGCGACCAGTCCAACACATCAGCCATAATCATCCTCAAGTTTAGGGGTGCAACATGACACCAGAAGTATTGGGAGGGTGCAAATTTACCCCCTGATGTACCCAATTTGGGTGGAAATTGGAGAAATTATGAGTTCTGGGTAGAAGTTTCTGCTGTTCCAATTCTGTACATAGGGAGAGAGTAAAAAGGGGTCAGGAACTATTTGGGAACGATGAGTGACAGCACGCAAAACAACCTGTTTCAAATTTTGTCACTGCTGCTGAGGATCCCCTTGTACGCGGAAATAAAATGGACTCCTGATTTGCTCGTAGCAACTTCTGTCTCTGGCACTTTGTATACATTCATGAAGACCCATTTTTATTTGGCTTTACAACATATCATTCCACAAAATATCTGTGGTGAAAACACTGCCATTTAGACCAAACAATATGTATGGGTTTTTTTTGTTCATTTATTTACCTGCACCATGGATACTAGATGCGGCTAAATATATTTATTACTCATCCAATTTTTTGAACAAAATTTTTAGAATGTGATGGCATGCATATTTTCCTATTAAACTGGATTTTTTTTATGGATGGTCACATTATTAGTTTACATGTATGTTATTATTATTGGTACATAAACTGACTTCAGCAGTACATCAGTTTCCATATCAGGGAGAAAAATAAAAGAATATTTGTGGAGGCTACTATTGAAGCCTGATGTTATAAAAAAAGACACCATGAACCATACTTGGCAAGGTAACACACATCTGAGAAACTAGGTTTTCAGGAGGGCTCTTTTGTTCCTCACAGGGTCTTATTTCCTTAAATCGCTAAATCGCCCAGAGACCCCAGTTTTTTCACTGTTCTTTGTGTGATAGACTGAAAGGCTCAGGATGGCAGCAAAACACAAAATAACTAACAGAGAGACAGCAGGAAGTTTATGTTGACATAACCAGGTCAATGAGGAGGGTATTGTGGCGGAGAAAGTGAGGAGAAATGCGCTGGAGGAAATGCAGTGAGCCAAGGATATCATCATGACTCTCCCCACAAACCTTGTATAGCTACATGTGTATATCAAAACCTTCTATAGCTACCGAAACACCAAAACCTTCTATAGATACCGAAATATTATAGCTATACTGTTTTGGTACAGCTATACAATGCTAATTTGTGTGTGGACACATCCTCACCATACTTTGTAAAACAACATTTTGTATCAAGAAACTAGGGTCTGGGCATCGTTTCGAACTACAACCATATAAAGAATCATGGTCCATTGTGTGTGTAGACGCTCACTCAGGATACATAACTGGCCCGAGCTTAGAGTGACCGTGGGCAAAAAAAGGAGACCTAACCCCAATCAACTCACACTCACAGAAGACAGGCAGACAACATAAAACAACAGCATGTGATTGCACTCTGCACACTTATATGACATTCCTTTATTGAGTTCCAGTGTAGAAATGTTTAATGTGTGGACACTCTGTTCACTAGACACTGATTCTTTATGACATTTCTTTAGTAGCTCCACTATAACAAAATGAGTTGCTCCTCTCCATAATGTTTATATACATACTTTACACTTTGTACATTTGTATGAAGAACTCAAAGAAGGGAAAAATGAGAGCCCAACATCTTCAAAACAATTAATGACCAACAAATTCAAATTGGATGCCTCATTCACACAAAATGCTAATGGTTACCCCAGCCCTTTTCTAAGCCTTAGCCAGCATAGTCACAGGCATACAATATTGTTTTTATACCTGACCTAAAGAATATCATAACACATTGTAAAGATTTCGTGCAAATGTGATGAGAACATTGAAGGCAATCTAAAATTCTTGGTAAAGAATTGACCTACATGTAAAAAAAGAAAAAAAATCCACTTTTTTCTGAAATGAATTGCTTTATATGGTATGGAGTCACAAGACTACAAAGTACATGTTGGTGTCTAAAAAAACACAGTTCTTTTTTTCCAAACCACAAATTTCTTAGAATATGAACTTTTCATACCATTCAACGGAAATCAACAAGTCCCTACGGAGGTCAAAGGTCACAGCGGCATCCTGTAAATACTAACAATGCTGGATTTAACAGGTCACAGAAGTCAAAAAGTCACAAGATGGTGAAGGAATTATTCTGGTGGATATTGGGAGTGACCATGTGTGTTGCCAGAATGGGAACATATTTCACCGATGGGAAGATAATTCAACCATGGCATCAACTGTCCTCACCCAAGCCATGGAAACATTTATCACAGTTTCATATTGTGATAACAAGAGTGAATAATCATCAATAAATACTCTTTTACACTAACATTCTATTGATTGAGCTCTACATGAAAAACAAACTGTATTAAAATGTGATTGCACTATAAATGAAGACAAAAATCAGATTCAATAAATTGTTTTGCCTACTCTAAAAGAAGGCACAAGAATATGGTGTGGTGGTTCCATAAGATGCCACAGGTCGAGGATTACTACCAGCTATTCCACTGCATGCCATATCTGACAGAACAACTGTAAAACAGTCCTGTCTCTTTGATTTTACAGTGTCCTTAAAGGCAGGGTATCCCTTTTGCAATTCAAAAAATAAAATTGTGCAAAAAACATGGAAAGTGGAAAAACACTGAATACAAACTTTCCTCCCAATTTTAAAACAAGAATCTGAATTTAAGCGGAATTATAGTGATCGATAGATGTCGAGGAGGTTTTGGGAGGACCATCCAAACCTCCCAGTTCTTGTAGCCTAGATGCCGCAGTCTACGAGCTGTGCACTTCGGGTTAGCTAGCCAGATCACGAAATAGCTAGCTATTTGCGTCTTCATTAGCCAGATCAGGCAAAATAGCGAGCTATTTGGTTGAGAAAATTTCCCAAGAAATCTTGGCCTAGATGGAGCTAGCTCAAGCTAGCTCGGAGCGTCTTCACTAGCCCAAAAATTTTCCGACCCCGGCACGCATCAGCGCGCACGAGGCATTGTGTACATTAGGTTTTTATACGTGCGTGAATGCGAGCTCACAACCGAAGCCACGCGGTCGTGGCCTATTCCCGTCGCACACTGCGCGTGTGCCAACATCGGGATAATTTATGCATCCCGAGTTTCGAGCTTACGTATCCCAAGTTTCGAGCTAATGAAGACGCGACTGCAACTTCAGGCTAGTTGCCCGGATCAGAAAAATAGCTTGCTATTTCGTCTGATCGGGCTAATGAAGACACACCTAATGGGAGCATGCCTGCAGTGCCTGGCGCATTGTGCACTGACAGGGGCAACATGATTGTGAATGTAGACTACTGGTGCCATGTTTCACACATAAACATCAAGAATTTTTCACTTTTCCTGAGAAGACTGAGATTTCCTGAGATGACTGAGATTTCAAACAGTCACGTTATTGTTAGGGTATACTGCTGATTCCTGTCGAGTTTCATGACTTTTGCAAATGGGACACTCCACACCTCAGTCAAGAGTATTGATTTAGCTTACACATCCAATGCGCCAGAGAAGTATATTACGCAGGGACTCAGGGTAATATAACCCAAGCAATGCCATAAAGAGCCCCTGTCGAATATCATCTTTTCTGAAAAAGGTACAATACATTACATGGTAGGCCTACAGGGTGTCTGATTCATGACACCAGGCTCAAAAAGAAGCTCCACGCAAATGTTTTCCCCTGCAATGCATGACTTCCTATACAGGGTGTAATTAACTTACTTTAATAATTGATAAAAGTGCATTCTTACCACCCCCTGTAATATACAATAAATTAATAATGCTGAGATTTGAACTGTTTAATGGTTTGATTTATATCAAATGAATCTTGAAATCATAAATGTAAAGCACAATATGTCATCTGAATCTACATGTATAGATATTTCAAAGAAATCCTTTTAAACCAATGAATCAACAATGAAAATGAAAAAATCAACAATATAAGTCTACACATTTATTTCCATACTCAAATAATTCAGGTGTTGACCTTTTGGTACATGTTGAGTCTATGCAGTGAATCAGAACCATTAGCAGCAAATGCTGGCAGTGCACACTATAACACTATATGTTCTACAGTAGCAACTACAACCAACCATACACAGACTAGCCTGCCATAAAGGCTGTTGGACATTTATAATCCATACTTGTACAAATAAAATAGCAGTATGCATTCAGGTCTGGTGGCAAGACTAATAATCCTCTTCCCCCAGTCCACGCCAGACTATCCAGACTGCCCCGAGAAGAACCAGAGAACTGTTAGTCTACTGCAGCCAGACCTGTCTATTGAAGAGTGTGGATTAGAAATGTCCAAGCGTCTTGGTTCCAGGCTAGAGACAGGCTGGAAACTCTCCTACAGTCAGACCTTGGCGAAGGCCCAATCACTCTGAGCCAAGGAGGAAGTACCAAATTTCCCCCTCAAGCTCACAGAAAATGAGAGAAAAGGGACCTAAATTATTACTGGCTAAAACCTATGTACATGTAGCTCTGCCTAAACGACTCTATGTGAACTCAGTCTCCATTATTCTGCTCTTCTTTACAAGAAAATAACAGAAATATTTTTTAATGAAAAAGTGTGATTTGAAGAAATCAATAAATATCAAGTAAGCAGATGGGTGAAATTTTGAAAAATGAAAAATTTGACAAATCACAACAAAATATCTGAAGGTTTTTAAAACTTTTGGGTCTTAATGCATTGTATGGTTATTAAGCCTTCCTAGGAAACAGCTACCCACTGCATTCACATGAGTTCCTTCAACCCTTTAAGCCCTGCTGAAGTTCCATTGATTAAGGAGCATTGCAGTCCTGTTAATGAAATAAGTTCAATATAAGTAAAATGATTCCTAGGAGCAGATTGGGAAATGTTTGAGAAAAAACAGACATATAACTTAGAAGTTATTTGTGTTTGAAATTCATAAAAACTAGCACTACTCATTAACCTTTATGTGTAGCTTTATTGATCTGCAGTGATAAATGTTAATGAACAAAGCTTTAACACACAAATAACCTCCTTATGTGTATGGCTGATTTTTTCCCCTCAAACTTCTCCCAACCCTCAATTTATCATATACTTGTATTCTAGTTGCATTGCCCTATGAATTCCTTTGACCCTGTAAAGTAAACCAGAAAGCCATGCAGTCATTGACAAGCTGGTGAGTGATCATCAAATACAAGCTTAGCCTTACAGCCTCATTTTCAAATGGCCATCAAAATGTTAAGTGGCTGTTAATTGAGAAATTCATGCTCTTTTTTGACAAATCGGAATGATGGGGTAATAACCTCCTAGCCCAACTACACTCATTAGCAGCTTGTCAATTTTGGGCCATTTGACAATTCGTTCTTTCACACCTTTCTTAAGTGAGTACTTGAGGTCATTTGCCAAATATGGAAACACACAACCTCTGTGAAGTGAGATATGAACTTGATTAGGTGTAATTGTGGCTTCACAGAGGGTTGGAAGGTGGTAATGAATGTTGAATGAGCTTGTGTGTACACTACAGCACAAAGGAATTGGCATAGGGAAAGGGAAAGGGAAGAAAGGGAAGGAGCCACAGTTTTAAACCGTGGTATATTTTGTCTAGTTCAGCATGAAACACGATGCCTTTTAGGCTAAAGCATCGTTTTTCATGCTGAACTGGACAAAATATACTGTGGTTTAAAACTGAGGCTCCTTCCCTTTCTTCCCTTTCCCTTTCCCTATGCCAATTCCTTTGAGCTGTAGTGTACCTCCACCTTCCTGTGCAAATACTGTTCAGAGTATTGCCAAACGCAAAATCTCTTGATATTTAGTAAAATTTCATTAAGTGCCTGGAAAACTTCCTATTGAGCTATGACATGCAACTCAATACAGAAAGACCTTTCATATCATCATTGTACCACATTTGGTGATATTTCGTAAAATATTTCACAATTTATCGCAAACAGCAACATTCCACAATTTGACCTTGACCTGCGACCATAGACCTTGACCTACATATATGACCATTAACCTATCGGACACAACTTATAATTTCTTACAATGTAATTGACTTCTCATTATTGTATCAAGTTTGATGAAATTCAGTGTATTTCTTGAGTGATCATGTCAAATTGACATTTAGCGATTTTACCTAACTTGTGACCTTTGACCTATGTAACCCAAAACCTCATCAGTTTAAGTATCCTGTCAAGTATCATCATTGTACACAATATGATGAACTTTCATCAGCTATCTCTGAAGTTTTTTTAATGTAAAAAGTGACAATTTAGGACTTGACCTTAACCTTTCACCTTCGACCTCCATGTATCTAACCCAACATTTAATCACTGAATAGTCCAGATCATCATTCAAATATAGTTTGGTCAAGTTTGGTTTAATATTTCTGGAGTTACCATGTAATAAACAGAAATGTAGGTTTTGACCTTGATCTGTGACACTTGACCCCAAATCCGCTCAGTTAATTACCCTGTTATATGGTATTGCACCAAGTTGGATGAGATTCAGTCAACTATTATTTTAGTTATCACTTAACAAGAACAGGACGGACAGATGGGCAACCCAGAACATAATGCCATTGACAACTTTGGTACTACACTTTTCATCATCGCAGTGCAATGATGGACAGTTCTTTCAAACAAAACTCTTGGATTACAGGACGCAAACACAAGTGTGTTTATACAAAACTCAACACAGACTGGGACATTTCATTTAGTACATATGTACGTACATGTACACATACTGTATGTGTCTGTGGTCTGTTGCTCCCACTCAAAAAAATCCTTTCTTCCAATCCCCAAATAGACCACTATCAACAGTTTGTCCAATTACATTGGCGACAAGCAGACAAGTACGCTATGAAATTAAAACCATTAATGTTATGGGATATATTTTGCATTCACTGTCAAACATTTGTGTTGATTTATGTACTGATTGCTGCACTTCACTGTATCATACATAATAGCTGCATACGCAACAATTTGATTTGCCTCCTGAATACAGGTTACAAATTTTACAATTTTATTAAAGCTCCTGATTAAGATCTGTTCAATTATCTCAGACTTTAAATTGATCTGTTTTAATCTTCTCTGTTTCTACAAGTTTGAATCCAATTCATGATATGATCTAATTATCATTTCAAGTACACATTACGTTTGAATTTCTGAGCAAAAACAATCCAAGCCTTGAAAGTTCATGGCTTGCTGCACCAGTCTTGCTTTCAGGCTGTAGAATAATATAATCTACACACCTTAATCTTTGGTAAGGTGCAGAGTTTAACTGGGTCAGGCTTCAGTACACAGAGACTAATTGCTGCGTGCATCCCTTTCCCACTTCAGACAGGCAGAAAAGGAGAAGTAGTCTTGTTAGCACAATACCTGAATGTCAATGTCGTAATCAGGATTTAAACTATGCAACAGCCTGGTAGCTAGTCTATCTGCCTGGAGAAGAACTCCTGTTTATTGCATTACCTCACATCCAGTGTAATCATGGAAGGCCAGCTGTGGGGAAGGGGTTAACAGGGTCACTCCTGCCCCTCCCCTCTCCCCCACCAGCTAATCGCTATTCCCCCACATGGCAGTAGCACCAGTTTCATTCTCTGTACCTTCACTGTTATGGACGTTTCTTCTCTGTTACAATGCTCATTTTAAAAAAAATGTACACAACATACATGTATGGGAGAGTACCTCGGACATGACGTCACAAAATAAACAGATTTTCATTAAACTTTCGCTAACATGTTTCTTTCATGTGTCTGCTCTTATTGAAACCGCTTAATTTTAGGGTGAACTATCCCCTTAAGCACACCATGGCAGTTCCATCCAATGGCAAGTTAGTGTGCATTAGTTCTTTCACTGGTTGAAAGACAGGGTGCAAAAGTCATGAAACTTGGCAGGAATCAGCAGTATACCATAATAATAATGTGGGTGAAATCTCAGTCATAGCCTCACTAACCTTTTCAGGAAATAAAGTGAAAAACTGTCCTTGTTTATGTTTGAAAACTAGCAGCTGAAGTCTACATTCACAATTGTATTGCCCGTCTGCGTGACGCGCTACGTATCGCGGGCATGCTCCCATTGAACGCATGCACTGTTTGTGCGGACCAAAGCAAAAGCATACAGCAATCTCTAGTCTTTAGGCTATAGGTTTTGGACGACTAGCCCAAAACCTCCTCAAACTTTTGATGCATCACGCTCTGACAGGGGCAATACGATTATGAACATTGACTACGGGCGCTACCGAACAGGGCATTTCAAACATAAAAAAAAGATTTTTGTTTCACTTTTCCCGAAAAGGTTTGTGAAGCTATGACCGTATGATTTCATACACGTTATCACTAGTATGTACCGATTCCTGCTGAATTTCATGGCTTTTGCAAATGAGTTACTATGTCTTTAAGGTATAGTTTTTGCTAAATTGGATGAACCTTTTAATTTCCTCAAGAAACATTGATTTTGTCTTTGGATTCAATCTTATCTTATATGACACTCCAATTATCAATTAGTTTATATGAAATGAATAATACCTTGAGCATAAAACAGTAATCTAAAACAAAACCAGTCTAGGAGCTAGACTATCCAAAGCAGAGGCACTGATGCACCATACTGTACACAGCAGCTATGATACTGTATGTCTCTTCATAGAACCATCTATCTCCATTTTACCTGACAGTGCAACACACATCAACTGAGGAAATTGAGTTACTGTTTGTATGCCAAGCTCTTAAAATGTCATTGACACACTGGGGGTGCAGTCATATACTAGTGTAGAGTCAAAACTATAGTCTTTCCATGTGTTGTGTATAATCTCAGCAGGGACTATATCCACACTCTTACTATGAGATGAATTGTGGGTGCATCGATGAGTGTATCATATGCCAACAGTGGAAACTCAAATATTTTGAGTCTGAGTCTAGAAATCCTTTCGTAGATCATTCTAGTGCTGTCTACATACACATGTACAGTGTATGTCGTATGGTACCCTGAGCTAAGAATGAATCTGTTAAAATCTTTAAATATTCAAAACTGCTGGGAAGTATAAAACAAATTATTGCTTATCACACCAAAGTTAAAGCAATCCTTGGGACTCAAATTATTAGTTTAGTACCAATTAATTCAATTTTAAAAAGTTATGTTGCATTGAACTACTTTCATGATTCCTGACAGAGTGAACAAATACATCATGATGGATTACATAGATACGTTGCTGTCACAGGCACCACTAGCTAATAGTCTGTTTTTCTTTGCCTGACACACTGTGACCTGACCTGCCATTGTTAGCAGAGAAGAAGATAAAAGAGCTGTCTGAAAGCAAGCCCCAACAGAATTGTATTTCCATGCACCTTTTATCTTTCACTTCTCCTTGCAAATTAGTATTTGTCTTTGAGAGTCAAATGTGAAAATGACATGGTAAAACACAATGTGTTTCATGTAAAAACAGAAGCTGGATATTTCTGACAAATGTTAATTTAGGAATGTAACCATGGTAATATATATCAAATTGCAATTACACTTAGCACTTGATTATAGTAGGTTTAACCCCCAAAAATAGATTACTGCAAGCAACAAAGTAATTTCTTCCACAAAGTACAAATGTACAATGTACCCTTTACAAACATACCCAGTATTGACAAACACTTAAATATGGCAGGACCACAAGAAACATGTAAAAGATAATGTCAAAAATTAGATTATTTTCCAGCATAGTTTAATATCCCTGAATATATAACTAGCATCTGAAGAGGCCCAATGCCAACAAAGATCTGTTTCCTTCCTTGAAAGATTGATTTCTACCCTTGACTTCTTGGCCAAAGGAGGAAGGGGAAAATGACTAGATAACAACAAGAGAGATGCACACATCAGGTCATGCTTCATCCTTTTAAACTCGGCAGATAATTCTGATAGCTTTGAAGACATCACACTCATACCACTGGTATTTTAATGGATACATCAACATTCTCAGTTGGGTCAGCCATTTGATCTTTTCATGGCTTATTCTGTCTTCTTGGTTTTGGCACAACAGTATTTCTGAAGCAAGAATAGCACGTTGTTCACTCTTGGAATGTCTGAAGAATCTGCTCAGGTACATGTTTTCTTAAAAATTACTGTATCTAATATGTGCTATCAATATATAATATAGTTTGAAAATATGTTACTTTCATATCATTCATTAAAGTTAAATGGATTTTATTTAGTTTTGTCTTTATGCAGCCACTGAGAAAGAAATGTTCTAGCAAGATGGCCTCATAGACATATGTCACATACTTGGTTTTAGTTTTGGGTTAAAAATTGTACCCTATGAAATATCTACAACACAACAACATCATGCAGACATGTAGTTTCCTGTCCACAGGTTTATTTTTACTCCTACTTTTACCCCCTTTTTACCCTGTTATACTAATCAGTTTAGGAAGTAATGTTAAGTATGATGAGCCCCATTGACAAGCTCTGCTTTTAGGTGTTCCTCCCATGACTATTATTATACAGCTGTTCATGTGTATTTTTATGTGATGTGCATAATTGTTGCGTACATTTGAAGCAATTACACAAAATGTAGGTGCACCTGAAGTTTGTATCAAAACTATAAAAACTCCTCAAACATTAGATTCACCATCTGCCAAGATTGACTTAATATTCTAGTGATATCTTCAACATTTTTAAGACAAGCAGCTTCCATGTGGACCTTGACATTTAGCTACATCTGTAAGCACTTCAAGCAGACGTTCCGTGACTTTTCTGACCTACATGTACGTCATGGGGGAATGGGAGTCCTCTTTAATCGCAGGAGCTAGGGGAAAATAATAAATACATCTAGGGAAAGTTTTTAACTTTTCCTGAAAAGGTTTGTGAAGCTATGACTGTGAAATTTCATACACGTTACAGTTAGGGTATACTGCTGATTGGCATTGAGTTTCATGACTTTGCAAATGGAACGTCCTGTCTTCAACATAAAAATACCTCCATGGGCCTTACAGTATAATCTCCAATGGAGTACACATCTTAACACCATCAATAAAGACAATCTCTGAAGTTATCTTGTGCTAAACGAAATGTGGCGCTTTAGGGGTTGTGTGAATTACTGATGCCAATGTGAAACAAACATGTACATTCAGAGTTACATCAGTAATTGTTACTTACAATGGACATGCCAAGAAGTTGTCCATTACATTTTATTTGAAGGGTTATTTTAAATGGGGGCTAGTGGCAATTTAGCCACCACAAGGCATAAAAGAGCCCCCGCAAACAAAACAACAAAAGTGCGTCAGTGTGAAAACACATTTTTCTTCAGAGGGTACACAGGGTATGTAGACCTGTAATATACAGCATGGTTCAGCATTGTTCCTCTCATAACATCAAACTGTACATGTACCTGTGCTCCTGTAGGAGAAGTAAATGCCTGTTATGGCATGCCATTAATGTCAGGTCACTGGGCCAAACCTGTGAGTCTTCCTCACTTAATACTCTGATTTTATTCCTCAATTTTACCCTGACCGTGCCCTTTTTTTCTCAAGGTTTACCTCTTTCAATTCCTTCCTCTGATGAAGCGGATAAATGGAGGCGACCTAGGGCTTTCAGACAGTTTGGGTTCAGGTGTGCCAAAATCATATATGCAATAACCAATGCATGCACCTGCAGCAAGTTATTTAGGCCAGGAAAATCAACTTACAAATAAAGCATATTTCACAGTGTGAACATTGGAAGTATATGTACTGCACATGTATCGGTTTATGTTAAATGCAAGTTTGTGGGCAAGAAGATAGGCCTCTCTGGATTGCTGATTCAATCTCCTACTTTTAAATGAGAAAAAAATAATTTTAAGAAATATTAATTGATCATCTCTGTTTTTTGTGAGTTTACTTTGTTTCTGAATATGGCAGGTTAACAAAAGCACAGAGCAAATGATAGTTAACCCTTTGTGTACCAGACACACTATTGCTCTAGGGGATCGGTCTATTTCATGTGTCTGAAAATGCACCGATTGTACATCGACACAAATTGCTCATTCATAATCATATTAAAAATATTAAAAATACAAAATTATGATTATTCTGAAATACTCATCCAAAGTAAAATATAAAAAAATCAAAAAAGTTGACACAACTAAAATAAATTGCTTAATACCGAAAGAGTACACAAACATGCATTTGAACAAGTCACGTGTGCTTGAAAAAAAACTTTGTGCCTTGCCAACAAATACTTCTGAGAGACTGCAACTTGCAAGCAGTCTTATCCCAGGTCAGTGAACTCTACACTGTGGTCATTAAAAAGAGGAAGTTTGAAAAAAACATCAGTAAATTCAGCAGAAGTGTGTCAGAGGTAACACGTACAGCCGTTTCATCAGCACCATCCGATTTCCTCTGTTAGCTGATTACAGGCTCTGAGCCTTAGTGGGCAGAGTTGAAGAAAAACAACTTTAACGGGCAAATTGTCTTTGTCAAAGTCATTATTATGGCAGAGGATATTGTTCTAAGAGGTCTATCCTATATCGTAATCAGTAGCTTTGATGTAGCATGGTTTCGTACATATCATACTTAAAACAAATTTGTGCTTCTACATGTATATGGACGTATGTTCATGTACATTTAGACTTCATATCACAAACAAATTTCAATGACATAATAATCCAAATGTTTTTTTTTTACTAATAAATATCATAACATACAGTGAAATGACCTAACAGAATAATATTACACTTTATAAAATAAAATTGGCTTGTTCATTAAGTGAATGGTAACACCATTATTATGCTTGTTCTGCACATTATAAGGTTTGAAGTAAAGTTTAGGAGCATGCACTCTATGTACATCAAGTATGTAACTACAAGTTGCCATGTTGCCATGTATCACAAACATATAAAGCAATAGCATAAAAATCATTAGTCTATTCCTATTATTAAAGTCTAATTGTTCAAAATGCAACTGGCACATATGAAAAAAATTACAGTGCGATTTAGTCCCAGCAATGCAAAAAGACAGCCCCACATTATATACTAGTAACACACAGTATGTCCTTTCCATGGTATCAAGATTGGGAAGAACATGATTGCAAACAATTAAAAACAAATCTTTCCCTGGTACATGGTGCTAAAGGTACATGTAGTGCATTGTATTGCTAACTACATCCACTTGCATGTACCATACAAACACAAATACACTTGTGACTAATGTTTGTGTGTGACCCCATCATACAGGATGTCTGTATGTGTACAGTATGTCATCGAGCCATACATAATCCCTTCCCAGACTCGACTGATGAGGTGTCGTTGTCATGCGGTACATACAAGTGAGTGAGTGGAGATGACTGAGTAGGTTGCTATGTGATACAGTACCACACCCCTTCAAACTAAAGGTACAAGTTAACACAACTGAAGTAAGTAGGGTAGCTTGTAATGAGGCGAAAAGTACTTCTTCCAGCTTTGATATGTGACACTTACTGGTTCATGCACTCACATGAAGTTGGACGGGGAGAAGGGGATGGCCGGGCAAAGGATTAGAAGGGGGAGGGGACAGGACAAAAGGGGAGGTATAGGGGATTAGAAGGGGGAGGGGAAAGGGCAAAAGAGGATGGGAAATGGAACAGAAGGGGGAAGGGACAGGACAGAAGGGATGGTGTAGGGGATTGATTATAAGGGGGAGGGGAAAGGGCAAAAGAGGATGGGCAGATGATTAGAAGGGGGAGGAGACAGGACAAAGGGGGAGGGGTAGAGGACAAGAAGGGGTGGAGAACAGGGAAAATGGAATGGAGAAAGGAGTGGAGAAAGGAAAGAAGAGCAGGGGCAGAGGAAAGGTAGGGGGAGAAGGGGGAGGGGAGGAGGGGGGAAGAAAAAGAGACAGGAAGGGAAAACTAAAAAGATGAAGTGATAAATGCTCTCACAGCTCTGTGTTAACATTGCTATGCACATGATCAGCAAGTCTTTGCAACATGAATAAGCAACATGGTTTGACATTTACATTTATGTCATTGACATATACAGTATGATGCACTGATGCATGAGTGTAATGTAACTATCTACTATGTACTGTACAAAGTATGAAGAAGCATTTTGCAATATTCTACTACTGACTAGCAATTAAAATACTATGATTCTACGAGTGTGTTTTGTTAAAGTGCTGATTGATGAATGAATCAATGAAGTAATCTTACTCTCCATCTTTAAAAGAGGCATAGCACATTCTTGCAGATAGCATGCATCCTTCCAAGAATAAGAATGGTATCTAAATCTGATGTGAACTTATTACATGTGGTATGTGAATACTAATAGCTGCGGGATTTACTTAGAAGTAATATAACAAGTAGTAGAAGTAGAAGAAGTAGAACAAGAAGTGCAGAACTAAACGTACTAGAAGTTTATGATGATGTAGGAGTACTAGACACAGTAGCACGAGCAGTAGAAGAAGGACTAGTACAATGTAGAAGTAGAAGTAGAGGGAGTAATAGAACTTCTACTAATAGTTGTAGTACAGGTAGAAGTATGATGTAGAAGTAGAAGTAGAAAACACAGGATTAAAAAGACAACATGGTTGCATACATAATGAACATTCACGGACACACATTCCATAATGAATGATTTTTCAACATTAAGATTACATCACTACAATAATTACAACTGAACTACTTCTTCAAAGTATGTAACTGAGGCTGCACACCTACACGGCAGACATTAAGTCCCAGCGGTTCCCGTTGACTTACAGCGGATACAACGGATCGACAGCATCTCATTCACAATTCGCCCTACCCCCGCAGGAAGCCAGAAAAAGCCCTCGATCAATGTCACTATGATTCATGCTCTAATCGTCTCACAAAGTTCACGCTCATTAGTCTTTATGATGTGCACATATCTCTATGTTACAGTCCAAGCCCAATGGAATGAAATCACAAGGACTATGCGGGTGAGATATTTGGACTTTTGGTTATAAACCTCAGACCTCTAGTGATAATAATTTATCAACAAGACCAGGTGCAATGTTCTGTGCAGAAAATATCTGTGTGTGTGTGTGTGTGTGTGTGTGTGTGTGTGTGTGTGTCTGTGTCTGTGTCTGTGTCTGTGTCTGTGTCTGTGTGTGTGTGTGTAACGATTTCTGAGAAACAAAAAAGTGTGCAGTAGGTGTTTTTGTGGGGGAGGGTGCATGAGATCAGATTTCCTGGGTGACCCATGACTGTCCACACAAATTAGCAGGAGCTGTAAATTTTCTCTCTTCTATGTGAACATGAGTTTTGCTCTGTCAGATGGCATTTGAGAAAACATAAATTGTCAATGAGCAATAGACCTCTAAGACCTTTGTCCCCTAGGTATACATGTATGTACACTTCTTGATGTGGGAATTATAAATGATCCATATTCTCCATTGTTTGTTTTGAGTAATACAATATCATTTCAGTGCCCTAGACAGTTTAACTTCATTTTCCTGAATACCATATTGCTTAAATGTGCGATTAAACAATTCTGCCATGCCCCTAATTCTAAAAACATTATCCCACAAAAAATGTGAACTGTCAAAGATATTTGTAAGAAATACTTCCATAAACAATTCAAATATGAGTTACAAGAAGCTGCTGTTAAATGTTCATATTCTGAGACCCCTCCCCCACCTCCATTTGACATCCATCATACCCCCCCAACAAACAAACAAACCACACCCCCCCCACACACACACACACACACAAACACACACACAATATAAACTTGCACATATTAATCTGTATTTCGTACTTAACCCATGTAATGTACTGTACATACTCATGCCAATTTGGTTTTAACCCGACCCTCATTCCTGTCACTCATCTTTCACCCATAAAGAGATAGTTTATCAATGATTGATTGCATGTTAAACAACCCTTCATGTAATATCTACATGTAAATTGTAAATGGAGAGATATGGATACTTGGAGTTTACTCATTGTATTTACTCTCGAGTCTTGATGCAACCCACCTTTAACCCCTACAGTACCAGATAAAACAACACTGGACAGGAGTTGTGTGTGTGTATAACTAGTGCAAATGTGGGAGTATAGTACATACATGTATGAAGTTACAATGTAAAAATGACTGGAGGTTTATGATTGCACATACACAAACTGCAGATTACTATGTACATGTCTCCTCCACAAATGAAGAATCTCACAAAATAGCAATGGCGCCCCTGCAAAAATAACATTTTCTTCATAGGGGATAATGGCAGTGCAGTTCAGGGTGTTCATTCAATACATTAGCTTCGACAGGTAGCCCCTCCCTTTCCGCAATAAATGTTATATCTGTTAGCCTACATGTACACACCTTTGTATATTCTACACATGTATGCATGTGCAAAGTGTAATTTAGGACTGGAATGGAAGACAGATGGTCTGGTTCAAGTCCAGTGAATTTCCAGAAACTGGTAAGTGAGACCAAAAGCACAATCTTGGAAATGAGGCAATGACAGGTCACTTATATACCAGTCTGTCATAGGGTCACACAGCTGATAACATCACTCATACAGAGAGAGATGGTCCATGGATTTCCAGTTTCAGTGGAGAAAATCTCTGTGTCCAGATAAGTAGCAGGCAAAGAACCATCCCTGCATATTAAAATTGTTTCTTGTACAGGTATAATAACCTACATGTATTGTTGTTCTGTTCATGGTCATCCATGTTGAAATTCAGCTGGTCGCTTTGACACTACTAAGTTACTATATAGAAGACCCAACAAAAAATCCATATTAGAGATAAGAGTCCATATAAACTAAAATAAAGTAAGGGGGGTTCTTAAACTTTTGTTTTTTTCTGCATACATGTCCTGTATTGTTAACTCAAACTTAGTATTTTAGGCTTTCAAAAAGGATACACCTTCTTTCACCCTAACAGATAAAATGTTGCTCCACAACACTTTTGTTGTATTTTTGTTAGTTATCGTCCAAAACAGAAAAAATTACACAGCAACTTTAATACTGTACAGAGCAAACAGAGGTACAGTGTAACTAGTATAAACAGATTATGATTTACAATATTTTGTGCATACACCCACAAAACGCAGATGACTTTTCCACATTTTCCCCATTTCTTTATCTTGTAAACCGCACAGACCGGGGGTGTACGTAGCGTTGCCTTGATCTTTGATTCAGCCGTCATCGTGTTCCTTCCTGATAAGTCAGCCAACCAATTCCAGAGCAGTTTGCAGGCACAAGCCCTTGTGAGTCCGTCAATGAGTCTGCCATGAGTCTGAGCTACATGGAGACTACTTCCCATACTTTTATTTTGTCCAAGAGCCATATTCATGAAACCGCACCAGTAGTAGTTTGTTTAATACTAACATGCAGACCGTGCCAAGTAATGGTATAAATGACCCCAACTCTCCAGACACAATAGAAAAGTCAGGCCCCAGATCTGATTGATGCTTTTAAAGATGTTTGTTTTGAGTCTGTGTTAGTCAAGTAGGACTATGAGCACTGCGCCATATTCACCAGGCCTTTCTACCCTTGTTAGTAACCAGGACTATGAGTTATGGGCCATATTCACCAGGCATTACTACCCTTGTTAGTAACCAGGACTTTAAGTAGTGGGCCATATTCACCAAACCTTAATTCCCTTGTTAGTAACTAGGAATATGAGTTATGGGCCACATTACCCAAGTCTTATTTCCCTTGATAGTAACTAGGACTATGATAACTGGGCCATATTCACAAAGCCTTACTACCCTTGATAGTAACTAGAACTATGATAACTGGGCCATATTCATGAAGCCTTACTACCCTTGTTAGTAACTAGGACTAGGACTACAGGGTCATATTCACCAAGCCTTACTTCCCTTGTTAGTAACTAGGACTATGCATACTGGGCCATATTTACCAAGCCTTACTTCCCTTGATAGTAACTAGGACTAGGAGTACTGGGTCATATTCACCAAGCCTTACAACCCTTGTTAGTAACTAGGACTACAAATACTGGGACATATTCACCAAGCCTTACTACCCTTATAGGACTAGGACTACAGGGTCATATTCACCAAGCCTTACTTCCCTTGTTAGTAACTAGGACTATGCATACTGGGCCATATGTACCAAGCCTTACCTCCCTTGATAGTAACTAGGACTAGGAGTACTGGGTCATATTCACCAAGCCTTACAACCCTTGTTAGTAACTAGGACTACGAATACTGGGACATATTCGCCAAGCCTTACTACCCTTCTTTGTAACTAGGACTAGGACTACCGGGTCATATTCACCAAGCCTTACTACCCTTGTTAGTAACTAGGACTACGAATACTGGGACATATTCGCCAAGCCTTACTACCCTTCTTTGTAACTAGGACTAGGACTACAGGGTCATATTCACCAGGCCTTACTACCCTTGTTAGTAGCTAGGACTAGGAGTACTGGGTCATATTCACCAAGCCTTACTACCCTTGTTAGTAGCTAGGACTGGGTCATATTCACCAAGCATTACTACCCTTGTTAGTAACTAAACATGCATGTAGCTGCATGTATATAGCAAAAGGTTCTTGGATATGGCCCCTGGAAGACCCAGGAAAGAAGGTATATTTGTTCCTTTTTTTCTTCTTCTGTTTTTCTATTATAGGGGAGAGATGGGTCTCTAACTTTCTTGGCTGGAAGGGCAATGAGTTATAACGACAATGACACAAACAAGAAGTGCAACTTTGAGTCATTCCCCATCAGATAATGGCCAGAGAGGAGCACACTTGGGTATTGAAGTCTTCCTCTGAATGTCATGTTGAAGGATGCCGTCGCATCAATCTTAAAGATAGGAGCCTCAGAGATAATGCACAAGAGGTCATTCAGGCATGATATTTATTCCACTCAGAGAGCATCATCCAAGCGCCGTTTGGCTTTAATGATGAACAGATTGTTTTCCAAGAAAGCCTCTTAAATGGAGATAGACAATGGCATCATTTTGTGGCATTGTCTTCCATGATCAAACTCAATACTCTTGCTAAAGCGGGTGAGTACCGTACTCCCTGGAACACTTTCAATTTTTAAGTCTATGTGCCAGACAAAATCATGCACATGGGGGTTTGTATGAAAAATCCATTAATGACCGGTGGAACACAAGCATCAACTGCTTAAAGCTACATCATGTAAGCAAACTAGGAATATAAAATACTGATTCTCAGCCCTAAATACACAGGGAATGTTTGTAGTCCAGCTTGTATTTCCAAAGACAAAATTCTTCTTACTGTAGGTTTCTTAACAAAATGTGCTATGTGTACACTTGAAAACAAGGAAGCATGTATATTAACTAACTTGTCATGAAACATATTCTTGACAATCTACTGTCAGTACCTATCATGAAAGATACAAGTACCAGTTCTATGTAAATGTACATCAGTGAACCTAAAGGTCGCTATAAGTCAAAAGAGCTCAATGTAAGGGTAAAAGTTAGCACAGGTTTGTTTCATGTCCATTAGTAAGGGTAAATACATTGCCGCTGGTAAGGTTGCTAGGTCACCATGATTTACAAACAACACAGGGCCCAAGCAGACTGCATTAGGCCATACTTCTCTTGAGACTTTCAAGCACTGTATCGGAGCGGACATCGTAAATGTAAAGGAGATAAGCTCAGCTACATTGAGGAGCATCACTTTCCAAGAGGTTTCAAAGATACACAGTAACTGTACTATCACTCTGTGAAAGGACAATATATTTTCTTCTCAACTTAAAGTTGTCAAAGAAATATGATGTTGTACAATGATACAATCTTGACTACATACTGCAGGCACAGGATATGTAGATCACCTATCCTGCATGTACAACATTTGAAAATGCAAGAATTGAACAGAGCTCTCTCCTACATCATCCAGTGTATTCCAAAGTTGCTATCTTTGATCTGGTCTACAATTGGTGGTGCCTTTTGTTCAGCATAATTTGAACTATTGACAGAAAATATCAAATAATGTACGGAGAGGTTTTTGAGACCATTGGTCCATATACATCTAGAGTAAAAAAAAACCTCCATGAGTGATATTATATCACCAAAGATTAAAGGTAAGGAGTAGAAGTGGTAAAGAATATGGAAACCATAATGAAGTTCTGCCATGACCATGGAGCCCTTATCTACCAGATACCAATCATCTCAAAATGATGAAATTGTAGTAATCAGCTCAAATAGTGCCATTCCCATTGGGCTTTAAAGAATTGTGAAGTTAGAAAAATTGCAAAGTTTTGGGACAGGGACAATAGGACCATTTGACTTTTGGTACGGTTGCTAGGCAACTTTCACTATAACTTCGCAATTTTTCTAACTTCGTGATTTTTTAAGCCCAATAAGAATGGCACTAATGAAATCTCTTTCTGTGCTACTGGGAGGAATTTTGTAGAGGTAATACATATAAGACCCATCAAGCATCAGCCAAAGGATTAAATTGCAAGTTATGCAATTTTCTCAAAATGACAAAATTTGAAAGCTAGTGCTAGTACTGTAAACAACATGAGCATGATGTTCAGCATACATTGCGCAAAGTCTAGTGCAACATGTTCCTCCAAATTTGACTGATAAAACAATTTAAAACCTATATGGTTGCCAAGTTTCATGCCATGGGCTTTGATCCTCATGTGGGCTTTTCATCGCCCCATCTCATTTCTGAGTGTGATGAGATATCTCCTACAAATCAGAGAATTGTTCCTACCCAGCTAATTCCTCAGCAAAAAAAACCTGGCCACTTTCACTGACTAAATCGGACTTCTCTCTCTCTCTCTCTCTCTCTCTCTCTCTCTCTCTCTCCCTCTCTCTCTCACTCTCTCCCTCTCTCTCTCACTCTCTCCCTCTCTCTCTCTCTCTCTCTCTCTCTCTCTCTCTCTCTCCCTCTCTCTCTCTTTCTTCTTCTTCTCACCCTCTCCTTGTACACTCTCAACTTTGGCACTAACAAACACATGACTGGCTGTGCTTCCTGAATTTATTATCCAATCAGGGACAGCATAAGTGCTGCACTGCTGAGTCAGAGTGGCACTGACTGCACTGAACGTCAGTCACTATAGGAACAATTTTCACTTGGATACTGGCATAAGACGCTCTAGTTTTTATGTAATTATAAACTCCATATGTCATCAAATGTTCAAACTCCTAAAACTGTTATTTTTCCTGGGATGGATCATAGAGTTTGGAGAATGTATCTCCTTTTCTCCTCTGATAAGAAAATGCAAACATTGTCTTTCATATGAAATGCTCAATGTCTCATCGCATTTGCTGCTAGCGTAGAATAACATTAATATATTTATATATCCTGACATGCATTTGAATCAGAGTGCAGTCTCTGTTGGTATCTTGCATTACACATGTGCACTTCAGCAAAGGAAACCTATAATTCAAACCGTGTCTTCTTCTGTAACCTTTCAAACGTAGGTAATACCTGACTTATCTGTAGGCTGTAGCTCATTGTGAGCATATTTTATTTGTTTGTAGAGGTTTAAAAAAAATGTACAAGAAACATAAATACTTCTGAGAATTTAGGGTTGGCGGAGTGCAAACAGAAGGTGCAATTTGAGGGAAATTCTCAATTTCTTCAAGATCCCAGAAAGACTACAGCAGGCAGCCCAATCCCACAAAAGTCACAATATCCTGATACACCTGTTACACACATGATGAATTTGGTTGAGGGATGCACCTGACACCCTGCGGTCTACACTAAATTGTACCCTTTGTGGGAGATTGAAAATGAAAGTTTAGCAAATTTGTTCTCAGTCATAAGTCCATGCCACCTGTTTTACTATAAAGTCTATTGCCAAAATCACATTATTGTTTTCAATACATTTTAAAATACATTTAATAGCAAGGAAGCAATAATAAATGTGTATCATACATGTACACAGGTGTTGTACACACTCTATAGATGCTCGCACTTGTTTTTACAATACACTTATTTTCAAATACTTCCTGAATTCATACATATTATTTTGGGTTTGTTTTGATGCATTCATTTTGCAGGTTAACATACAAACCTTTAAAGGAACATGATAGGTGATGTTAATGAACAAAACAGAGATAGAGACAGATAGGAAGACTCTCATAGTCTGTCTAAGACACACACTAAATGGAGAGAAGGGGATGGAGAGATAGAGAGGGATGGATGGGGAAGGGCAAAGAGTGAGAGGGAGAGACAGGAGAGGGGAAAGGGGGTGAGAGAGGGAGGGGGAAAGTATGTGAGAGAGAGAGAGAGAGAGAGAGAGAGAGAGAGAGAGAGAGAGCGGGGAGAGCGAGAAGGGGGTAAAGAACGAAATGGAGTGGGATGGTTCTGTGGTTAATGACTGCTTAGCGAAAGCTGGCACACATGGAGGACAACAGTGAGAGCATTACCAGGGCTTGGGAAGGGGAAGGAAGAATGGAGGGATTACCACAGAAACTTGTTGACAGAATTAAAACATCCAGCACATGGCATCAGCCCTTCATTCTGAAGTTCAAACAAACAATGGAACTCCGCTTGTTGAAAGTCACATGGCTGTTTGGACTTTGCACATCTTCTATGAAGGTATAATAGCGTAAACTGTTATAACCAAGTCCATGACATCTGGGACTATTAAACAGAACTTTGCAGACATAATGGACGAATTATTCACGTCTTGAGTAAAGCACTAAAATTTGAAAATTATGAGAAGCTCTCAAATAACAAATAATCTACAGTAGATTTAAAACTATACAATACAAAATAAGTCTTACAGTACATGGTAGGTCTGCTTTGATGAGGTGAAGAAATGCAGAGAATAAATGACAGTCCTATTAAAATATATTTGTGGTTTGAAATAAGAGGAATGGGAAAGGGATTTTGTCTTTGTCTTTGATAGTAATCACAAAAATGTTAATTTGTAAAAGAGCATGCATGAACACTTTTGTTGCACAAGGTGTGATTACTATGCTGTACATGCTGAGCAATCGCAACTTGTAAAACTGTACCAAGCAGTATCCTGAGCCTATTGGATCTTCCTTCTAATATGGTGTGTGCCTAGATGCCTATATTAATGTATCCTATAGAATTGTGAGGGTGAGGCTTCACAAGTTTGGCTGGAATCAGCCTAAATTGTCTGACCTTGTGGGGTTCAAAGGAAGCACAGGCTGGAGATAGTGCATGATACCTAAGCTCATGTGCTTCCAATTTGGTCCCCTATTTACAGCAAAAACATCCTTGCCTCCCATCTGATAAGAAACTACCTTGAAAACCACCTCCAGTCAGTGAAGCTGTGCAGTATAACTGTTTTCCAGTCTTTCCATCTATCTCCCCCCCCCCACACACACACACACATACACACACACCACCCTCACTTCCTTCAACAGACACTCTTTCCCTCAAAGTCAAGTTCCCTTTATAAACCATTCTGCTCCTCTTCCTTTCCCATTTTCTATATAAACAACAGTTTTAATTATGATTTTGTAACTGATAATCTATCTTCCATTCCCTACACTACTGGATGTTAGCTTCCTCCAAAACAAATGTTTACAAAAGCATACATTCAAATCAAACTCATGAATATTGAGAACAGCTAAATATATTTTCCAGAAGAAGTTACCTAGCTGTGATGTTTTTAGTTGTTTTCAGAAATAAATTTAATGAAAGACTTTTATCATACATACACATTTAAAAATGTGTCCAACTCAACAACAAGTTTGTATATTGGTGGACACCTAGATCTGCATCTCGAGCCATATTCATGCAACCTTGCTAGCCTCGTTGGTTACTAAAAATGCATGTAGCTGAATGCACTTCAGAAACTAGCCCGGCTTAGACTTCATAGGATTTCAAGAATATGGCCCCTGAACTCCACAAACTACAACCACCACAATACTATCACTGACTATGCTATTCGACCACCTGTCGTTCAATGCAATGTTTCCAAAGCTTGTAATAACAGCAATCGCCATATTTCAACTTTTGCTAATAACGCTTAATAACAAAACAAAACATACCGGAAAGTGTTTATTTATCAATTTCGGGTTTTTTTTTTTTCATCTCAGAGTTCGTTCATTCTGCTGACCTGTTCAACCTACACTGGTCACGTTGCGTCTTTGGAGACTGTGCCCACATTGAAACCCACATCCACCCCGGTACTTACCCGTTGCCGAGTGAACTATGGATGCGACGAAACCCATGCAGGTGAAAACGGTAATCCACTTTGAAATCATTTTTCCTGCATGTGAAAGCGCACGTAGAGTGTATTATTCCAATGAAATCCGTGGGGTGAGTGAAGAAACATAGAATAAAAATCCAAAATCGATTTCAAGTCATTGAAATCATGGGGTTAAATCCATAAATCTGTAGGCTATCTATCCGAGTTTCTAAGAATCCCCATCGTACCTACGCGTACACTTGTACATTGATATTAATGAAAAACTTTGAGAACCGATATCGTGCGTGTGCGCGCACTCGTATTGTACGCGTGCGTACTTGTACGTGCACGTACTATAAGTACAAAATGAGTGTACAGTAAATGGATGAGGGTCGGTTTACTGAGCTAATTCACAGTCCACATTGCATGCACCGACTCTTTCCAAGATGAGATAGCGCGAACGGAAACAGTCCATAATCTCGCGGACGTCTATTTTGGCTATTCCATCATTGATGCATTCTCCCTACACACTTTACAAAAAAAAGTGTCTTTCATTTTAGTACAGTAATAATTCTGAAAAAATATCTACAGTTTTTTATAATAAATAGTACAATAATGTTTAGATACATTTTAATGGAATAAAAAGATTACGGCGTGATAAAGTCTCAGAGCATATGATTTGCTTAAGAAGGAGTAAGTAAAGCATTTGTAGTGTCAAATGTGGGCGGGGCAAGCATTCAGTCAATCAAGGCAAAAGTTTTCTGGGAGCGTGCTGCTCTCGTGCCGTACGTACGTGTGCGCTCCATCTCATCGGCGGGGTGCTGAGTCGAACAACAGGAATTCGCGAATGTAATGACTGACTGACTCAGCTTACACGAAAGCCCATGTTATGTCGGTCCTAAAGATGATCTTGTCGTTCGGAGAGTTTGTGACAGCCTTCCGCTTCCACCCCAATTAAAATGTCTTCTTTCTCTTCATTTCTTTGAATATCATTCTGCATTTCTAGGAGAAAGCAAAATGGAGGGAATAATATTATGCTTTGTTCCATTTAGTTTCGTCATGGCTTGAAATATATGAAGTATCGAAACATGTGAAATCTTGTTAGATGATGAGTGTTAACCATTATTTATAGCACTACAACACGTTCTCTATGACATCATGATTTCCTGCTGCCTTATTCATGATAATATTCAAATAAATGGAAGCCTTCCGCCCAACTTAAATTTAAATCGTAGTTGATTCACATGCAACTAATGCACCTCGACATCCATTAGTTGCTGCTCGTCTGATGAACCTTCAACAAACTTTGGCTTTGTGTGTTTTTGTAATACTTGTACAAAATTGACTCTACATTCGTAAAGAAGGCTTTACAAATGTACGATCCACGCACTAAAAGAAACTAAAGAATTTTATCAATAGTTGTGTTGAATTTGTTTGAATATGTACAAAGTGTACTCGTATAATAGTCCCAGACTCCCAGTACGTACATACAATATCCATACATTGTTTCAAACAGCCCACACATCATTATTACGTAATGTTAATTCAAACTACCTTTTCCCCAGACCAAAGTCAATTAACACAGTTCTCTTCTCGACGAAAACAAAACCATACATTTCCGAGAAAAGTCTGCTTGTTAAGTTTAAAGGGGATAAGGTGTAAATCGTTCAAAGAAAAGAACGGAATGCTGAACGATTTGTATCGCCTGTGTATTATAGTAACACAATGACGGAATCGATCGCGGCTGAAAGAAAATAATCGCTTTTCTTTCTCGTTTGTTTCGAATCGCGTTTCAATTCCAAGGGTGTGCAATTAATGGACCTAATTCCCTGCTTCCTGTTTTATTTCGGAGAGACATAAATAGGTTAACGGATCCGATGTTTGTAAGGGGAGATTTTCTTAATGGGCATTCTTTGTGGAAGGGATTTCTGGCCAATTCACAGTTTGAAATTTGGGCTGTACGGATTGCAACACATGTTTTATCTGCCAAGTAGCGTTGTTAACGCATGTAAGTCATATTCGCAGTTGATATTCGTAAAATTTGACTAAATATAAACATTATAAAGTTTTGCAAAGTGTATAAAATCGAACAGTAAATTCATAAAGACTATTCTTAACGAAGCAGTTAGAACAAACAAACATTTTTCTCCTTCTCTTTCATCCAACCGCCCCCTCCCCTGTGCTCCTCTCTCTCTCTCTCTCTCTCTCTCTATCTCTGTCTTTCTCTACCTCTATCTCTGTTTTTCTCTCCCTCTATCTCTCTTTCTCTCCTCTCTCTCTCTCTCTCTCTCTCTCTCTCTCTCTCTCTCTCCCTCTCTCTCTCCCTCTATGTGTGTCTTTCTCTCCCTCTATCTCTGTCTTTCTCTACCTCTATCTCTGTTTTTCTCTCCCTCTATCTATCTTTCTCTTCTCTCTCTCTCTCTCTCTCTCTCTCTCTCTCTCTCTCTCTCTCTCCCTCTCCCTCTCTCTCTCTCCCTCTCCCTCTCCCTCTCTCCCGTCTTTCTCTCCCTCTATCTCTGTCTTTCTCTCCCTCTATCTCTGTCTTTCTCTACCTCTATCTCTGTTTTTCTCTCCCTCTATCTCTCTCCCTCTCTATCTCTCTCTCTCTGTCTCTCCCTCTATCTCTTTCTTCCTCTTGTCTCCTTCCATGCATGCGCCATGATGAAATGTAAATGAGCATCAGGAAATGTTTTTTCCACTTTTCTCCTCAACGATTTAGTGATTAGGAGGAATACGCGAGTGAGGGTTGTTAAAATTAATTATCTAGTTCAGGATAAAATAAAATTTACTGTACACTGCAATTCAGAATAATTTGAAGAAAAAAAAACAAGTTAATGTCCATCACTGCATGAATTATATCGATTCAGTCATGGTGACCGTGTCCGTCTCTATAGCCATGATGAAGCAAAGCAGATTTTGGCCTATCTTGAATTGGTTCTTTATTCAGTATATAAGAAAGGTCGGGCTTCAAAGGGGACTAGAAATTGCATTTTACAAGAACCTATTTTTTATTTTCCTCTTTACAAACTATAAACATGGGCTGCATCATTGCTGACGTAAATCAGACTTCAAATAAACTGAGAACTGTAATTCAAGCGAGGAAGCTCTGGAGATCACGGAGATAAACGCGACAATCACAAAAGATACAAATTTTGTTTGGTCTTTACCTAACTCTTTAAGGTCAGATTACAGTGTTGACACTAGTCACACATCGTATGACGTCATGCATGTATCGAGGTGATCGAAGACATGCTCACATCAACAAGATGACGTGCATGTAAAAATGTGAAGTGTATTAACATAGTTATTTCTAAATTTTAGTCATTTTACTTTCTTATAACAAATGAGATACCACGTAGACCAATCATAATCATACACTACAATACGGCACTCACAAACACACACACACATTGTCGCGGTGCACCACGGATTGCGATATGGACACCGTCCACACAGCGCGTGACGTCACAAATGTGATCGTACAATGATATCGACGTGTGAACATTACACATCGTAAAGAAAATCGAAATGTCATAAAAACATCCATCATCCCTGCACCAATTACGTTCAATCTTCTTAAATTAAAGAACGAAACTCGCATTGTCATGATAATCGAAGTTATCCAAATGAGGCCAATATTCTCACAGGGGAACTTTAATGATGGATCCCTAACAAATGTATATAGTGGGGCCTCGGTGCACATAATGAACACTTATGCTAATTTGCATTTCACGGCATAAACTGAATGTACAACCAATTCAGGCATATTTTTCTCCTTTTAAGTAGGTTATTATACAGCTTTTTAAACTGTAGGCCTATAAGATAGGGGCCTTTTATACGTAAACATGCTAAAGGTCCGGATATGAGCATGCTTGATTCTGCAAAAGACAGGATTTCCTTTGTTTTATCTAGCTTAACATATAGAGCGTTTATTTCTATACTTAAATGTAGGCCTAACACTCGTAGTCCTAATGTGTACTTATTCGTAACCACAAATTTGTGCAGGAGACGTGACGTCAGGTATCCATTGTTTTAGATTAGTCTGGTTTCTAGTATGTTGGGGTATACTTAAACCAGGTATGTGTTATGGAAGGATAATGAAGCAACTTTCTTTCTTTGAACCCATGTGCCAAGCCGCTGAAAAGTTATGGTGTTCTCAACAGGTGTTGTTCAGGTGTTTGAACAATTACGAACATGATTGTGTGGCAACGGCTTCTCAGAGAGAACAAAATAAATGTACATGTCTCATTTCACTTGTTCCGTTCTGTTAATGGTATTAATACTTCCATGAGAATAACACGTATCAGCAAATATACAAAAACAAGTTTTTCAAGTGAAATATCTCCGCTGCACGCAACCGCACACAAACACCGTTAATGATAATGCAGAGCTCAATATATCATTTTGAGAATGGTTGAATCCCACAAAATGCACAAGATGTCAGAAAGTCAATTTTGTAAGTAATTAAAATATCTTAAACACTGTATGTCCGCTTTTTTTTTTAATGATTCCTCATTACTTTTCGAAACAAATGCAGAGTAAAGGATCTGACATAATCTGCCCTTACCTTTCTCATAGTTTGCAAATAAATTTGTGAAAAATAAAGCTTGTAGAGACAAACGGGAAATTAAAGAAATTTATTTTCAAGTTGACAACAGCTAAATGTCGTCCCGGCACATGGAACATCAAAGCATTGTCATGATTATGGAATGCTCTTGACATGCATGAGCACGCTTTAGAACCCATACAGATGTTTGAATGTATTATGCTTGAGTTTCTTCTCCTTCCTAACACCTCCCTGCTTAAACGTACCCACAATCAGGCCTGGCTGCAGTCGACTAATCACCCTCTATAGTTCTCAGTTCGAGAAGAGGAGAAATTTGGTCTTGTTAGCACCAGACTTGAAACTATACTTGTGATAGTTTGGATTTGCAATGTTGAACAGTCTAAGAGCCAGGCTACTGTGTCAGTGTTATATTGGGATCCGATATGTATCATTGTGTGCAACAATAAATTTCCTACTAATAAATACTATTTAGAAAATAGCAAAACTTTCGGTAACACCATGTGGTTGTATTCTTTCGGATAATTGGCCCACTTATGGGGTGAAGAAAGGAAAGGAAAGTGAAAGGTGAAAAGGAGAGGTGAATTCTTATATTTTATAACACTTACACAAGACTATTTTTAGCTTTAGTTTTCGGTGTTTTAAACCGAAAATAAATGGGATGGAATGGGGGTAGAAGAAGAGGGTGGGTGTTGATGAAAGTTGTGAACTAGTCACAAAGTAGTGATAAAGAGAAAAGAAAAGAAAAGAAAATGAGAAAAGTGTAGAAAAGTTATAGTCAGTTCTGCAACTAACTATAGATTTCTTTCAAAATCTGAAAGAGGGAGTATCAGTCTCGACGTTTCGGGCAGTGTGCTCTGTCCGTCATCCGGAGAATAACTCGAAGAAACTAACGAGCGCGCCGGGTATTTATGTGATCCGAAGGGATCCGAAATAACCCGAGAGTGTCCGAAATCAGCCAATAGGAATAGAGCGTTTCGGCGCGAATGTGCTGTGTGCACTAGAGCGTGAAACAGCTGAATAGGTGCGAAAGTGCGGCGCGAATGCGCGGTGTGCACTGGAGCGTGAAACGGCGCGAAAGTGCGGAGTATTCAATTCCCCGAGCTTTCGGGTAGGTCGTCGTCCCGTGTGCGTTGTGCGTGGTGGTGCTGCCGGTGTGCGTGGTGAAGAAGTGGCATCCAGATATCGTTGATCACAAGTCCGCTCTCCTGTGGTACCGTGTCGCGTTGAAGAATCTCGATGGCTTCTCTCACGCGCCGGGTGTGCCAGTGCTTAATGGATGTGATGAGTTCTGCGTTGGACCAGTCGATGCGATGATTCTGTTGCTGAGCATGTTTGACGATAGCTGATTTCTCCCACTCGTTCCGTCTAAAGCTGGTCTGGTGTTCCTTGAGTCTGGTCCTAAGGCTTCTTCCGGTTTCTCCAACGTAGAACTGACCGCATTCACACGGTATCTTGTAGACTCCTGGTTGAGTGTCCGGCGGCTTCCTGTCTTTGTGGGTGAAGAGCTTGGAGTGCAGCTTACCTGAAGATCGGTGCCTGACCTGGATGTTGACGTTCTTGAGAATCCGCTGAATCTTGTGAGAAGCTTGTCCTATGTAAGGGAGAAAAACTGAAGCTAAATGTGGCGGAGCAAGAGTGCGCGGACGAGGTAGAGATGTCTTCACCTTTCGAGGAGTTTTGCTATTTTCTAAATAGTATTTATAAGTACACTCTCACCATGGAAACATTCAAAGAACATTTAATAAATTTCCTGTTTCTCACCGGTAAAATGTAACTGTTAAAAAGAGGGTAATGTTGCTGCCTGTAGTGTTATCTTATGATTTTATTTCTTCTACTTTTCACTATAATTCTTTCATAATAATCATGATTCTGAGCAAATTGTATCATTAATCCTCTATTGCCCTTTTACGAGTCCAGACCTGTATCTGAATGTACTAGGTTTGTTGACATTTTTTTTTTTAATTATTAAAAATACGTTATAACTCGAATCAATCCGAAACTGACACATTGTAAAGCAATGCCTATGCAATGTCTGCCTTATGCACGTGCCGTAACCAGGGTCTCTCATCCACTCGCGTGTCGCTTCATTCCCGCCGCGCCGCGCGCACGCACGCCGACAGGAAGGAAACGATGACGTCACAATTCCGCTCGCTCCCAGTCTATCCTTCCGTCAAATTCAGCTCTGAGTCAAGATTTATCAATCCAGATTGTTTTACCTGTAACTGGCCGCGAAAACATTCATCTCTAGCGATTGAGATGATGCATCGTCGTGACCATTCATGTTCCTTTTGTGATATTTGAAGTATGATATCTTTGATAGCTTGTGTTGACGAGTTTAGTGATGATAATTAGGGCTGTTTTAAAGACTACGTCGTGGTCGTTTCTTGGTCGTTGGTAGCGACATTAAAATACCCCGCTGTAATGATACAAAATGCGACGACAGTTCAAAAGTGAGGAGAGGGGGTGAAAAACAAATCGGACATAGCAGAAAGAGCGAGAGGGGGGGGGGGGAGGGGTCTCAATTTGATATCCACAGATGTTTGGTAGAGATAAGATCACCATCGTTGCTCATAAATATGGGATCTGTCGCGGGCTGGTAGTCATTAGGGACCTCGATTAGGACCAGCGGGCTCACGGGAGACTGGCGGCTTGGGAGGATCGGAGTTGCGGTGGCGGGTTCTATCCAATGTCTGGGCTTCTTGTAATGTATAGTAGAGAGATTACATTATATGATTGGGTTCAGGCGCGGTACTAAATCTTACCAGGGTGGTTGGGGGACGGATGAGGTGGTATAATGGGGTTAGACCTGTTGTTAGCCCTGTCCCTATCTACCGATATTTTCCTTGGCAGTAAACTAGTTCCAGGTTGTTTGGTATTTCTGACCTAAACCCTACAATAAAACAGGTCTGGCTCCAGTAGTCTAATAACTCTTTAATACTTCTCTGGCATAGAGACGGGTACCCATTTACAAATGTCATGAAACACGGGAGAAATCAGCAGTATACCATAACAATTAAATGTATAAAATCTCACAGTTTTAGCTTCACGAGCCTTTTCAGAAAAAGTGAACACAATATCCTTGTTTACGTTTGAAACGTAGAAACCACGGTCTACATTCATAATTGTATTGTCCCCATCACTCATTCAGATTCCATTTCTTGTTTTCTTGTATTGGGACTTTGGAGAGAACTTTTTATACAGTATTTCTTTTTCAATTTCCATTGAAAGAAAATACAAAAAAAAATACCTGCAAAAGGGCTACCATGTTCTAGGAAAATACAAAAGTTAGTCGTGTCAGTACTAGTCCTGACTATATTTGAGGTAGTTTTCTTGTTTTCTTGATTCCTGTAATAAGTAGAACATTTCCACTTTGTATTCTTTATTTGTTTACGAAGAGTGTAAACGTTGTCCCATTTGCTTTCAAGATATAATTTACCACGAATTACGGCATAACCGGTTTTGAGGTGCATGACAGTATACAGTGTTTGTTCTTTGGTGAATTCTTTTCAAAGTGTTAGCGAAAATTTTGCTCTGCACTTTCGACCTGCCAATGATATAGTTATTAAAATGCTGATTTTAAAATTAGGAAGAACAAACAGTTCTTAAAAAAAAAGATTAAAGGACAAAAACTGGGCGGGGAGAAATACGCATGTCGTCGGTAATGTAATCTGCTTTTTGTGTCTTATGTCGAAGTAAATTCCCTCTTTTTTCTGATTTAAGTCAGGTATGATGCAGTGGGCAACAAAGCAAACATTTGTATTCGAAGAAAAAGAAATAAAAAGTTCCATCATTGGCAAATTGCTATAGCTCTGGTAGCTCGCCG
This sequence comes from Arbacia lixula, assembly GCA_963669155.1. Lineage (NCBI taxonomy): Eukaryota > Metazoa > Echinodermata > Echinoidea > Arbacioida > Arbaciidae > Arbacia > Arbacia lixula. The sequence continues at coordinate 20,044,655 of OZ022582.1, read as the reverse complement.
TGGTTCCTGGACCCGAGCTCTTGGGTAATGACCTTCAGTTAATAAGAGAACGGTAGCAGGGAAATAAACGAGAGAGATTGAGGGAGAGAGAGAGAGAGAGAGAGAGAGAAAGAGAGAGAGAGAGAAAGAGAGAGAGAGAGAGAGAGAGAGAGAGAGAGAGAGAGAGAGAGAAGGGGGGAGGGGGTGGCGAAAAAGGCTGCGCAGAGATGCGGAAAGGTCATGACCTTGCCGTGACTCTTGACCCGTAAGCGCGCGCGTGCCGATAAAGCGGCGGGATAATCACCGCCGCGACTGTATCGTTAAAAGGCGTGTGCAATGATTGGAGGGCGGGGTGGTGAAAAAAATGGGTTATTAGCGATTCAATATTCCTTTTCTTGTGAGGCCAGAAGCTTCATGATTTATTAGTGACACTGTGTAATGGAAGTTGATTCACATGTGTGGTGTACAATGGTCATTGTTGTGTTCTCAATACTTATTATCTGACGCATTTTCGAGATCAAATTTTTTTTGTCCATATATGAAAATCTTAATGAATATTCCAAGGATTATTAGAAGGTTAATCATGAAAAAAATGTCATTAAAACGTACTTCTAAGAATTGACATCTCTACGAATGACGAAGAATACATAATTATTTACATAACGCATTGAACATCAAAAATTTGTGGACCTCTCGCGACTTGCCGACGAGTTGTGGAATGTTGCCCCAAGCTGCCCCGAGTTACGCCGAGTTGTCCCGAGTCACGATACGATCTCTGCACGAGTATTACGAGTGGTCGTAGCAGGCTCGTGGGTAGGTCGTATGAGTCACTTTTGTAAGAAATTGCTACCTTTGTTTGAACGCGCTTTTCACATCTCAACTCGCCGCAACTCGCCGCTCCAACTCGGCTAAGGGTGGGAGACATACATTATCATGTGTTAGTTTCAGTTTCATTCGAGTTTTAACTTATTTTAAAATAATTAGTGTCAACTGTTAACACCTAGTATATTCAAAACATCAGCACTTTCTCAAGAAAAGTCAAATTCGAATCTTCATAGGCGTCGTAGATTTTATTCCTTTGGTTTCATGTTTATACACCTCTCGCATCAGCATAGACTAATGTTAGTGTGGATGTCGGTGGGAGGGAGGGGAAGGGTGGGGGGGGGGGGGTGGCTGCCTCCACGCATTTACTACTACTCACTCTCCACAACAACAACTTCTCTTGTCGCGCGCCGACGTTAAGCTGGGCTCAACGGATGAGGAGGAAACAAAACAGATCGGGGCTTTTGTGGCCCCAGATTGAGTCTAGGCTTAGGGGACTAGTCTTGAAGAGGGACCTGGATCACTCTTTCATCAACCATCCGGCACCCTTCCCGATAGAGAGAGCTTTTTAGTCTCGGGGAACAGACAGACATTTGAACGTTCTTTGTATGTTTACATGGTGACAACGTATTAAACCAATGCAGGGCAGAGTTAAGTGGACACAAATCATTATGGCACACTCAATGTCTTCTGGGGTGAATCAAGAGGGATCGGCATCTCTCACCCGTTTCTGATACAGGCTTTCTGGCCACTCCAGCGGGTTTTCACAGTGCATAATCGTGAAGTGAAATGATGTATTTAACTTGCATAAAGCGTGTCTCTTTCTATAAACGGGACCTCCGTTTTACGCCCTTTCCCGAGGGACGGGGTGTTTTCCTTAGACAGGGGTGAAGTGCAAAAACACACAACGCTGGCTCCTTTGCAAGGGACTCGAATTGGCGACCTTGCCATTGAGAGACGAACTCTCTACCAATAAATGAGCCATGCTGCTCTCCCTTTAAGTGGACACTTGAATAAAGAAAGACGTCTTCCTTCAGCAGTCGTGGCGGTGTGGCGAAAAGGGCTAGACACCTGCATAGACGGAAAGTGGACATGTCGGTGTGGTTGCCACTATTTATTGCTACTATTGTCAGAAGACAAAAGTGTGCTTTCCATGAAGCATTATGGTGTAATTTGTAATTGGACGCCAGGTTTCAGCTGATGTAAAAACTGTATTTCATGTTTTTATATCAAAGTGTCCTGTTCATATCTCTTTTATAGTAGCCTCTTCAGGCACGATTACGAAAAAAAAAAAACATGGGGATATAACAACAATACAGTACTATGTATCTTTGCCCGTGCATGGATGGAAGGGATTGACAGAGAGTAAAATCATAATAAAATGTACTAGTACGGTGTGTGTGAGATTTAGAAGTCTTAAATGGTTTGACGAAAATAAAATGCATCTGAGACGTGATTCTTGAATCGCGGTTATTTCGGTGGCCATCAACGAATATTAATAAGAGAAAAAGGATTATGTCGGGAATGTTTCTGTTTTGTTTCGTGGCGTCCTTTTTCAACTTCGTTGCAAGTTATTTCTCGCTAAGCAACTCTACGTAAACACCAGGACTGCAAAGTAAGACGGTGTCAAAGGTTGCTCATTTTGTAGAATTTGTAGAATTTGTAGGAAATCTATATAGTTAAGTGATTTCCTACTCTATTTTTAGAAGCGACAGTTGGTAGCTGGTAGAGCCTTGACGTCGTGACGTAGGAGAGATGGAGACAGATGGTTTCTGCGCAGACTCAGTAATCTAATAACTTGGACGGCCTGCCTCTCTTCTTCCAAGTGAGATGCGTTCTTATTTTTTTGTTGTTGTTCTTTTCAGTGGTTTCTTGCGTCAAATTTCACCCATGCCTCAGAAGACGGGATCATTCTTTCCTTTCATCTACACATTAACAATGTCACGTATCGGGGAAATTTAGTTCCCTCGCCCAGTAACTTCTTTAGCTTTTGAGCTTTCAATGGAGGATTAAGGGGCTAAGGAACGTGACAAAATTACTTGAATTTTCAGTCGTTCATTAAGAAACAGTCTAATCTCAAGTCAGATGCCAATCATACACTGGGAGTTAGAACGTGATAAGGGGACCCTACAAAAGCCTCCCCACCCCCATCCCCCCATCCTCACCCCCCCCCCCCCCCCCACACACACACACACACATCCACGCAAATTCATTCACGCACATCTCCATATATATTGGATAGGTGAATGGTAATATCAGTCATAACAATTGGTCATTTCTCAGGACTTGCTCCGGTATGTCCATTCGCTAATACCCTAGTCACACTAGAGGCGGAAGAAGCCGGAATGCCGTCGGAATGAAAATTCTTGGCACATTCCTGGATATTCGAAGGGCATTCTGACTGCATTCTGAGTGCATTCCGAATATTCGGGTCCATTCTTGTGTCCGGCCCGAACGTTTTGCTCATGCTCAAAACGTTCGAGGTGCATTCGAACTGGACAAATATCGAACGGCATGCGAAGTGCAGTCCAACAGCACTCTGGCTGCATTCCAAATATTCTCACTGCATTCTAACTGCATTCTAAATATTCCTAAGGTGTTCCAACTATAATCGAGCTGCATTCGAGAGCCAATAAGCCCGGAATGCGCAAGAATATTTCGAGATGGGTTCGAAGGACATTTTACGTATTCCAACGGCATTTTTACATATTTAGCTCAATTCGAAATTCCCTCCCGAATGTGGCTCGATTTTTGACAATTTTTCATTCCGACTGGTTCTGCTTGATTCTTGCTGATTCCGAGTAAGTGTGACGGGGGCTTAAACAAAAAAAGTTGTCACAAATCCACACTCTTCACGAAATCATTGTTTTAATAGATGGCCTTTGCTAATGCAATCTGTGAGCAGTATGTGTACCTTTTTAAGAGTACACCCAGTGTTACCTATTTGTAGCTAAATCATTGTCACGTAAACAGTAAGGGATAAGAAGTGGAAAATAATGCAGGACCCGGCGATTTGTACACACTATGAAATAAAGGTGCAGTTTAAGGTTCAATTTTAATCTTAAAAAGTCTTTAAAAAATCTTTAAAAAGTAAGTTGATTCAAAGATTATGGGAAGAAAATGAAGTTAAATTACTAAATGATCAATTTCAGTTAGTGCGATGCACTGACCATATGGTATTTAACCCCCTACCCACTACAATTGTGTATCACACCTGACGAAGTGTTGCAGCGGCGCACGAAACGTCGTGATCGTTTCGATTCCGTTTACCTTACATTGCAAGACAAACGATTAACAGTAGCCATTTTCCGCAATGAGTAACATATTTAGCATTATTAATCAATTTGCTACCTATATCCACGCAAAAGAAACATACAAGTTATAACGCCGTAAAAAAAAAGTAATCGTACATGAACTAAGCGACTAGCCGGTATTTATCAATCAATCATGCAAGCGGAGACAAGGCATCAAATGGGTATTTCGTACTCAGATGCTAATGAATATTCATTCATGCATTAGGCCCTTTGACTTGAGTCATATTTTCGTACATTGCAATAGATAAACGGCACAAAACTAGATAGAGGAATATTTAAGCATACATTCCAATAAAACATTTAGAAATAGTGCAGACAACAATAATTACAACAAAATATTTATCTTTAGATGTACTAGCCAATATTTTTTGGCGCACACTACCGTAGTGCTATTTAAACACAACAAAAAAGTTAGCCCCCCCCCCCCCCTAACAAAATAGCATAACTTTCTATCGGAGAGGTTTTGGGCAAAATAATTTGGCAGAATTGTTTCCTAACTTATTGACTAACTTCTGTCTGTAAATCACATTGATCCAATTAGTCATGCATGAGTGGGCAAATTTTAAAGGAAAAAATGCCACTTTTCAAAAGTCACAAGGGTAATTGTTTCTGCCGTTTTAACAAATTTAAACAAGACATTTTGGCAGTTATTGTGCGATTTTTACATTTTTTTCACTCAAACATGGAACGAAAATGGCTTCTTATGTTTACATAACAGGTCATGCTACATTTTTGTCAAAATGTCCAGAGTTTAATTTTTTCACAAAAATAAAGGGTTTTTAAAAGTTCCAAAGGGAGGGATGAGTATTTGTTAAACGGTGCTCACTCAACCAGAACAATGGGTTGAGTGTCGGGATGGGGGGTTAGTGCATCGAGAGATGGATGATAAACATTGAAAGGACAAAAATTATGCACCACAAATGGAGTCAGTCAAAACTTCAAAACAGAATCCCAAAATTACCCTCGTGACCTTTAAAAAGTGACATTTTTGCCTTAAAAGTTTGCTCACTCATGCATGACTGATTGGATGAATGTGAATTTCACACAGAAGATAGTCAATAAGTTAAGGAACAATCCTCTGAAATTATTTTGCTCAAGACTTCTCCAATAAAAAGTTATGCTATGTTGCTTAGGGGGGGGGGGGCTTACTTTTTTTGTTGTGTTTATATGAAAGTGAGCATGTGAATATGATAGGATAAGATACGATAGGATCAATGTAGGGTGTGTAGGTAGGTAGGGTTAGGGTTGTGAGTGCGTTTATATCATATGACATCATATCAAATAAATGATATTGAGTTTTCAAAAGTTTTTGTTCATTTTCTACATTCTGACGTCCATAAAACGTTTTCACAAAACGTAAAAAAAATACGTTTTAAAACGTTTATTAAAAAGTTTTTTTGTTACCTGGGTATGGGGTTCAGAAATAAACCCTGAAAGGTTCAATTATGCACCCTGTAGGGTTGGGTTTCCTTGAACATGAACCCCCAAAGGTGGAAAAATATACATTTAAGGGTGCAAATTTGAACCGTATGGATGTTTAATTGAACCCCGACTACTTTTAAATTGAACCACTAGGGGTGCAGTTTTGAACCCACAAGGTGCAAAAATGAACCCCATTAGAGGGTTCAAAATTGCACACTTGACTAGGGTGCAAATTTTGAACCCCATTGGGGTGCTGCTATTGTATCACGCCTGGAGGTTCAATTTTGAACCCTAATATCTTAGTGTGTATTGTCAGTAAGGGATTTGTGATCATTTGTCCTTTTATACGTGGGTTATATGTAATATTTTTATCAGTGACTATATGAACGTGACATCTAGACCTGAGTGCCTCTGACCACTGCATATTTTGTCTTCCGGTTACCTTCGCGCGAAGTGTGTCATGGCGAGCGTCCGTGGTGAGTAAGCAGTTGGCAGGCAGTCTACCCCTTTCGCACACAAAATCACAATTCTGTAAAGCATTGCATGAACAACAGGTACAAAGTGAAGGTCCAGTTTGTGAAAATAATACGGAACGTGACAGCGACGTTGAGTTCACATTATGGCGTCAAAACACATTACTTTGTAGTTCTCCTCTAAATACATGTACAAAATCGTGCCTTATTGCGAAGCTGACAAGAAGTGTCCCTGATGACAGCATTGATCTCATTGATTGGGATGTTAAAAATCATTTCCTCCGTGCAAGGGTTTGCAAACACTAGACTATTATTTTAGACGACCCGGCCAAAATTCTAAAATGAAATCTATAGGTCACTAAAGCCCCATTATAAGGCATGTTTTAGTTCCTTTATTCTGCATGTTCTAATCATGCTAAGGCGAGTTCCTAAACAGTATGTTTTTCCATTTAACGTGGTATTTACACGGCCTTACTTGTATAACCTGCAAATGGGACACATTACCTTTAAAGCTGATTGAAATGATTCACAGACTGGGGAGAAGGGGCAGCCGGAGGAGTAGGGTTAAGGTGATCGTGGTAATACAGAGCGGAATAGGATGTGAACACGCAGAGTCCTTGGTCACGGATGATCCTTCAAATCTCTCTTCCTCCTCTCCACCCATCCTTCTTTTCTTATCTCTCACCTTCCCCTCTCCCTCTCACTCTCACCCTATCCACGTTGGAGCTAAACACACACACACACACACACACACACACACATTTTGTTTTCATGTTTTCTTTCTCCGCATGATGTGTAATGTAGCAACATATCTTGCATTTAGGTAATGTTATTTTGTATCGGAATGTATGAACATTTATGACTTTTATCGAACAAATCAAATTTCCATGAATGAACAATAATGACTGAATTCAATATCAACGTATTTTCTTGAACGTAACCAAATATCCACGTTGTCATTTGAGCTATGATATGAGCATTACCTAATATCAACCGTGAAATACAAATTAAACATTCCAGTGAATGGTTTGTTCTTCTAAGCATGCGAATAACAATGTGTGTCTGCATAATTAAGCATAATCAGAATAAGGTATACTCAAATGCCTCTGGAAGGAGTATAAGTAATAATCATTGACCAATAAATGTGAAAACTTCATGTTAAAAATCATTATTGTGGTAATGCCATCCTAAACAGATGGAATAATTTATGTTCACGCCTTCCGCAGTTCTGCCGTTTACGTATCCCGCATAGGCGTAACATATTACCTTCGCCCGTAACGAAAACAATGCATAAACAATGGTTTTGTTTTTGCTGTAATATAGGGAATAACAAATTAACTTCCAGAGAAAAAAAATGCACTGATTGTTACGTAAGAAGATGCTACCACATCCTTCAAGCTAATTGATATATTCCGCCGCTCCTCGTAATCAACTCTTGTCTGAGTAATTGACGATGTCCAGTTGCCCATTGTGGACACGTCGGGGGACAGTTTTTGCGTGGCTGAAGGAAGAGGGCGGGATATGAAAACAAAAAATCTTTGGGTGGCCGGTTATTGATTCTGTCAGCGAGCCGATATTTTAGAAGTTGAAGTACAATACCACTGTGACTGTGTGAGGCCTAACGTATGGAGCTCTATTTAGACCAAAGGATGAATCTGCACATTTATTTCTCAATATAAACAAAAGAGATATCGCATGACCTTAGCTCCCCACCTTCCTCTTCGTGTTTCTCCCTTTCTTTCTTTCTTTCTCTCTCTCTCTCTCTCTCTCTCTCTCTCTCTCTCTCTCTCTCTCTCTCTCTCCCCCCCCCTCTCTCTCTCCCTTCATATGTATATCTGTCAAAACTGTTATTCACACGAGCATGTGTCACTTTATCCACGTTGAAAATAAATGTAAAGGATTTTTTCCGTTACAATACTTTTACAAGCGCTGCAGAGACATCTTCTGAACTCATCTTTTGAGTCTCGAGCGTCTCACATGTGATGAGTGTTTGCAGTCATCCGTTACCATGGCACCATCGGCAAGAGGCGTGTCGCATCATTTGACAGGTCACAGCAAAATATTCTTCTGAGAGCTACTGCAAACACGTATGATGACATATTCTTTCTTCTCGCCGTAATCAGTCATATCTTTGCATGGTGTTTTTTTTATAATAATTTTGAAGGGTCGAGGAAAGACAGCAAGTCCGAAATGCAAGTTGGAGAGTTAGGAGTCACAACAGAAGACAGGAAGATTGAAAACTGAAGATCGTCCTATTGCAACTTGGCGAGCTGATTGTCTTACAATGCTTGAATGATCTGAGTGGCGATTTTGCGTGGTCTAATGTTTCAGTCCACTGATTGGCAATAAGTCGGTTTAAGGTTCCATTCCAACTATACGGTCTAGCATTATTATTGATCGAGCGCTGATATTGATAACGGAGTTACCCTGCATCACATTTTCAGCGAATGATTTTGCAGTTTGATGGGACAGAAGGAGAAAATTAAAATATGTAGTTTCGGATTAACTTAGGAAATTACTATTCAAGGGGAAAAGAGCTCTTACCCTCTAACTGATTAGAGATTATAAGATAAAACATTAGAAAAATCAGCAAGAAGGATTTAAGCGAAATATTGGTGCAAATTCAGACAAGAAATTAGAAAGCTTCTGTTACACCTCGCCTCTATTACACTTCTATAACACCCCCCTTACTGTATGGGTCTACGAAAAATTGTCAACGCTATTGTGACAAGATAGATGTCATTGTTTTGTGTTCCTAGCACTATAGTGATATGACTACTACATCTACACTTTTGCTACACTGTCATTTGTAATAACAATGGTAACAAAAACGTTCATTTTCGAGCACACGCCATGCAGTCGACGTAAAGGTAATAACAACTTCAGCAATATTATCATTAATTTTACAGTAATTATTCAGACAATAAATAAGAAAGCTACATTTTACATCCCCCCTTACTGTGTGGGTCTACGCAAAATTGTCAACGCTATTGTGGCAAGAAAGATGTCACTGTTGATGTGCTTGTATTTCTATGTGATTGTGTAAAAAATCACATTTCCTGAAAGGTATTTTCTATGCATTATGTTTGTCTGAATTCTAGTCATGTATGTAACCGGTAATCTTGGCATAATAATTGTCCCTAAAGATGTGCCCTGCTTACATGTTGCGCTGGGCTATGTAGGTCGGTGAAGTTGAACTCTAAAGAGTTGGTGCGTCATATTATGGTGTGATTTTTTTCCTCTTGAACTTACATGGCAATACAGCACAACATGTAGAAGTTACGACAGCCTGTGAAAGACTTGTTTGCCTTGTGTTGGATCAAGGATGTATGTATCGTAGTTTGGTTAAATATACATGTACATGTTTATACTAGTGAGTGTGGGTTGTTGTTGTTAGTGGTGGTGGTGGTGGTGGTGGGATCTCGGTGACGATAACTATTGTTTGTAGGAATAATCTTAGAAGGAACACTGTGACTTGTTTTGTGTTATATTATACTTGTAACACTCCTAGCACTGTAGTGACACGACTACTTCATCTACAACTTTTGCTACACTCTCATTTTGTAATAACAATGATAACAAAAAAACGTTCATTTTCGATCATACGCCAGTTAGCGTAAGGGTAATAACAACAACGATATTATCTTTTTACAATCATTACGTAACTTCCAATACCATTAAACACTTAGACATAAATTGGTGAAGACGGATAAAGGTATTCTCATGCAATAAAAAACGACCAAAATTGCACTATTTCGACCAAAAATAGTTGCTTACATTGGGGAAAAGGTTATCAGTTAGAAGAGAAAAAATATTTGTCTATTGCCCGGGGCAGGTATGCTGGTAGGATACACATTCGTGAAGTCTTTCCTTGCAAATGGACGAACGTTTTAAAAGGTCACGTATATGCCATCAGAACAATATTTAACACCCTTTTTGTCTGCAAGTACATTTTCTTGAAAAGAAAATAGATGTTTATTTTTGTGGACCGTTACATTACGAAAAAGTCATACCTTTTCCGAAAATGCGTCGTTCTGCATTAAATTCCGGTTTAGATTTACCCAAACCGGTCAATTATAGATAGAGGTTGAGATGTTGATGGAGTGGAGATATCTCTGATTACGTTGATGAAAATGATCGGACGGGAATTAAGCCACATTGCAAAACATCCATCTTTAACACTGTTTAAGTATGTTCTTTTGTGTTGGCCACAATCTGGACGAGCGATGAGGACCAAAATAATAAACTCCTTGATCAACTTAAAAGAATATGAACGGAAAATAATAACCCATAACTACACGATTAGACGTTTACACCAAAGGCGTTTCAAAACGATATTCACAAGGCGAAGAGAGTCATAGCCATCATACCTTTTGCCTGTCGTTTTATCATTATAGTAGCAGATAAACCCGATGGGCCAAATGAGGTTTTAGGGATCTAAATTGTCTTCGGTTGCTAACTTCAGCCTAGGCCAGTGTTAGTGTTAAGACATCTTAGCCCTAACCCCAACCCTAACCAGATCCGAATCCTAACCTAATCATAACCCCAACCCTGACCCTATCATAACCCTGGCCCTAGACTGAAGTATTATAAGCGATCAAAAATGACCTCCAAAACCCAGGATTGTCACCCGTTGTTTAAAGGGATAGTTCACCCTGAAATTTAGTTTGTTTCAATAAAAGCAGACACATGAAACAAATATATTAGTGATGGCTTGATGAAAATCTGTCAATGGATGAGAAAGTTATAATCTTTTAAAGTTTTGATTTTGTGACGTCACTTGCGAGGTGCTCTCCCACACATTTTTTTCCTCGAAAATGTGCATTTTCTCAAAAAGATATGCATCATTTTACTTGTGCATTTGATACATCATTAGTAATAAGTTTTTACACACATTATGACACATACAAATGTTTAATCCGTTGTCAAAAACAGAAAAAATTGTTTCGTTACACGGATTATAACGTTAATAACAATCCAGACTCTCAGACAAAAGAACTTTCAAGAATGAAACATGACGTCCTTCACACCGGGCGTTCAGAATCTTGAGAGCAGTGCAAACAATATTCATGGAGTCAAAGTTTCAGTCGTCTCATAATGCCTGAAAATATTTGTTTTCTCGTAAAAAGTGACGAGAGACTGATGATGATAATTGTGCGTCTAGACCGGTAGAGCCTATGTGTTAATCACCGGTGAGCTAGTACCCTTGTGTTTTACGATGGATCTCAAGGAACTAAACTAATGATCCTTCAAGGATTGTTTTAGAAGGGGAAAGAGACAATGGAGGAATGGGAGAGAGAGAGAGAGAGAGAGAGAGAGAGAGAGATGGGGGGGGGGGGGCATCTAAGAAAAGATGACCCATACGGGTGTTTGATACATATGATTGGAGGTGCATTATATCAGGGTCTTCAAAATTATATATTCATGTTGTTGTTCGTGTTTGTGATTTAACACAACTTCATTAGTCATATTTACAATGATTGTATCAGTTGTTTTTGAATATCAATAAAAACATATTACATGTTTTCAGCACGATCATCATATTCACTTCCTTCACCGATAATTGTATAATGGTTGTAATATTACGAAGTGAAATCTTATTTACTCATTGTTGATAAACTGACTTGGTACAAATAGCAATTTTAACAAGTTGATCGCTAGAAGCTCGGGTATAACAAATAAACTATCACATAATTTTCCATGTCAATAACAACAAGTGAACCAATGACATAAATGCTTTATTGCCGCAAAGATGTTGCACTACCTGTAATTGGCTAGTTTCTCTTACTTTATGTTAGTACCAAAGTCATACAGATATGTTGTATGTTTATTTCATATATTCGTTTTTATTTCGCATTCATCAATTTGTATCTATTTCATGTCTTTTTATCGACACAAAACTCTCTTATGAAAAAATATTTACTTGTATAAGTGGATCTGGACGAATCTACCCTGCCGTAGGCTTGAATAGACAATACATAGATAAAATACAAGCTTTGCTTTTCAGTTTAGATTCCAAATCGATATTAATAACAAATTTACAATAATTATATCATTTATGCAGGAAGTGTGTTGGTTATGGTCATATACTTGACTTACTTGTCCTTCAATCATTAACATTATCACTAGTAGATAATAACCAGTAGATAATGATAAACTACAAATGTATAGGCCTAAGGATGAAAATAAAATACAAAATAGGGCTAAGGCTTAATACTGTGCGATTCACCATTAGTCATTGATACTTTATTTATATTTAGAGTGAAAAGCACTGTGTAAAAGCCAACAATCAAATGATTAAGCAATTAGAGAAACAGGTTAGCTTAAGTTAAAAAAAAAATCACCCACACATAAGTGAGGAAGTTATTTGTGTTTAAATGGTTCGATCATTAGTCCTGTAAGTTTACTCTCTAAATCGAAGATAGGCAAGTGATGCTCTAGGTATCGTCTTGTATGACAATGCCATACATTAAGCCGTTTCGGACTATTGGAGTTACCCATTAAGGTGAGTGATCAGGAATAGGTGCTCGTAATCAGGATTGAAAAAAAAACACAAAAACACACCAAACATCTTCCTTATTCAGTACATGTATGCCTGATTTTTTGTTCAAACTTTTACCAATTTTTTTTTTCCTGACTTTTCTTCTTTTATGCAATTAAATTCGTTTGGATCCCCTAAATAGATGGTCAACAGAAGGCTAGAGAGGTGGGCTGTGCATTAAAAGTATATAGTTGTACAGAAACCAACGTCCTGTCACTCAATTCCATTTGTGACTTATGTCCCAGGAGTTCCAATTTGCATTGACACCCAATAACGTTTTCGTGCACATGTGTTTTATAATGATCTTGTTCACAAATACAAATTAAGTCAATATCTGACCTAAAAAAAAAACCAAATATGTTTTTTATTTATCTTGCGTGGTGCGTATAAATCGTTGACACTAAAAATGTGTTGCAATATTGCTTACAAAGTTTTGAGCTAAGGCAAGTCCACAAATTCACCACTGTTGCGCATGCGCATTAACTCCAATATCAACTAACATGGCAGCAAACATGGTGAGTAATTTTTTGTGTAATTTACGAACCTATATTTGTACCTATGCATTTTTTTGTGCAGTAAGGAAAGAATTTTGGAGAAAATGAACATTCACAAGCACATCAATAACCTAAGGTTGGAACAGCAGTGTGAAATTACGATAAAACAAGCTACCTTTTTTGTCGAGTCATGACGTTGTCCCACTTATTGCATTTCGCGTGTGTTGAATGAAATTTGCCATGATTAACCTGCCCCTGACGTGTCTGAGCTAAACATTCCATAAATAGACTTTACTGTACCTAACCAGAGAGCTATGTTCGGGTATTATGCACGTTGCCGACTTACAACAAGACCAAGAAGGTCAGTAATGAGTGCCTGATGTGGCAAAGCTATATATCAATACCCAATTTGCAATGTGAACTGATTTGAGTGATCATCATGACATCGGGTCCGACTACAGTAGATTCTAGGTAGTAGGTAAAAGAAACGATTGTTATGCCCATGGCATGGATTTCTGCAGCATCTCACTAGTTTCCAGAGTGTTCAGGGCGACAACGTCTATCTGCAGAACACCTAGTTCTTCAAGATTTTAATGTAGAAACTGTCCTAAATCCCTCACATTTTAGAGTTATGAAAGCAATTATTTTAAGTTTAAGTTTTAAGTTTAGTCTTAGTATGGTTCGGTCTATAGGTTTAGGGTAAATAAGTGAAAAATGCGTTTTACTTTGATTGTAATTCCAGTTTTCACACACCCAATCTCATTTATCCATTTCAACATAGACCTAGTGTATCCTTGACCTTGTTAAAATAACTAAGATAAAAGCAAATGATCCCACAAGTTCCTCAATCAAATATTGCTCTCTCCGATGTTCATCACCGTGAATTGCAATAAATTACAACACATTTCAACCCCCAAAACACAATTTCCTAACTGTTGTGGATGAAATGCTATAGAAGTGATTGCTTATTATATTGTAGTTATAGGGCTTTTAAAAGACAGGAGTCAGTGTAATAGAAAATACAAAGAGCAATCACTATCAACTTCAAATAATAAGCGCACATTATGCAGGTTTTACGCTTGTCATAAATGCGTTGATACAAGCTTCAGACTCATGAGTAAACTTTGGACGGTAGGAAAATCATTCTGTAGGAAAATTATTCTGTAGTAAGCCTATGGGGCTTACAAGGCCTGGTAATTCTTCTTTAGGATACTCCTCAACATTCCATTTGGAACCAGATGAGGAGGATGAATATAAGGATTAATGGATGAATTGATGCTGTGAGCAGATTTTTGAGACCTACTACGGTTTTCCACTTTTGAGGCCCCAAATTTGCAGTTTTTTGTGCCCAAATTCTCAAGAGAGAAGGCCTCCAGCCCTGTACACCCCAACTGTGCATCTCTTTTGTGACATAGAATTGTTCGTTTATGGTTGCAAAGCAAAGCCACTTTTCTCTAGTATTAGTCGTAGGGGGTTGGGAAAAGCATCATTTCTGGAAGGGCTATAAACGTAAAGCACCAAAATTGTATAAAAACCGGGGCTAAGAAAAATCACTCCTGTTCTCACTTGCTTTTGTTAATCCCGGACTTTCAAGGTAATGAATAATCAAGATTCTCCTACACAATGCTTGTATTTCAAGGAATTATTAGGTCGTGTGTGTACGTATGAATACTAGCAATATTCGAAGCATGCTGAACCTCTGTGATTCTACTACATAAGCCTATTGTGTGTTCCAGCATGCGGACAATCCCGTTACCGTTTTAACATTTACCAGGGAGGTGGCATTAACTTAACTTATTTTACGCGTATTTATCTCCTAAGACTCAATCTTAAAAAAGTTACAAAAATCATCCAACTCTCATCAATTATCAATTGATAATTTTTTTTTCGAATGACTTAGTTTTAGTTAAAAAGGCCATACTTTCGAACGTTTTGTTTACAATGTACAGCGTGGGTTCAGTCATTTACATCGCAACCACATTGCGGAATTGAATATTCATGACTACCTTGCCTCGTATTGGTTGCATCCATTTTCGTCGCCTTCCTTAACCCCGGACTATTTCCGTTTCTCACTGGCTTTCTTAGCACCACAATTGTGGTGCTAACCCAACCAAATTGCAGTGCTAGATAGTCCTGTACTATCGGTGGGGCTATCCCACTTTCCAAAAACACAGTGAGAACAGAAGCGGTACTAAGCCTAACCCGGGAAATTGGTGGGGCTAAAGGGGGGGGGGGGGGCCTTAGCACCACAATTACTGGGGCTAAGTGGAATTTTTGACAGTGAGAAAAGGGCTTTATTTGACATGCGTCCATATAGGGAGTAGTGTGAGGAGGTGGGGGTGAGGGGGGTGGGGGTATTAATTTTGGGTCAACTTGAACTGAAAGGTAGTTTGTGTACATGGTAATTGAGTTATTTGTATGAAGAATCATATCTGTTTCATGCTGACATTTATGTTGTAATTTTTATTTTAATTAGCTGGATCTTGATCATGTATTTTGCTCCATTGATTAACATTTTGAATCCATTTGCTGGCTTTTCATTGTTTCCTCAAATATCCTCTTCTTATCTGCAGAGAAAAATAGAAAAAAAGAAGAAATAACTGAAGAAATTTATAAATGTACAATATTTTATCAAGACAATTAATTTGTTTACTTTTTTGTTAACATTTCTAAAAGTATTTGAAGAAAGAAGAAGACAAATATATATTGTAATCATAAGAAGAGAACTGACGATTTCATGTACACTCCTGCTCAAAGGAATTGGCATAGGGAAAGGGAAAGGGAAGAAAGAGAAGGAACCGCAGTTCTAAAACTGCAGTATATTTTGTCCAGTTCAGCATAAAACACGATGCTTTAGCCTAAAAAGCGTCATGTTTCATGCTGAACTGGACAAAATATACCGCGGTTCACAACTGCGGCTCCTTCCCATTCCCTTTCCCTATATGCTTATTTCTTTGAGCTGAAGTGTACATGCATGTGTCAAGCTCCAT
The DNA here is from genome assembly GCA_963669155.1 of Arbacia lixula. Taxonomy (NCBI): domain Eukaryota; kingdom Metazoa; phylum Echinodermata; class Echinoidea; order Arbacioida; family Arbaciidae; genus Arbacia; species Arbacia lixula. The sequence goes on along the minus strand of OZ022582.1, from coordinate 20,028,620 downwards.
GCACATTTGTGCAAATCCACAAGCCATGAAGCACACAGCAAATGACAATGAATATATAATATCGAAAATATCGAAAAACAAGAAGTGAATGCTCACTAAATTGTGTGGTGTTCAAGCTGTAACATGTATGTTGTGTTCGAGTAAATAGAAAAAGAAAGAGAAAGAAATAACAATGATTTGTAGCATTAAGTACCATGCTTTGGTATTGGCCATGCTTGTGTCATGCTGATTTGTTCGTGGAATCATACATGTATCCAGCAAATAAGAAAAACATGCAACACAACACAACCCTAGATCTGTATTTTGTCAGGATTGGTTTTGCGCATATAAAAGAGACAAGTTTGTTAGCTCCGAAGGGCAAAAGCCTTACCGCTGACAGGTCAAGGCATGGCTAGGGTGCAGAGGGGAATGAAACCCTGATAACAAGTTCAATTTAAGAAAGATCAGACATAGAAATATTTGTTTCTTTTTTTTGCAGGCGAAAAAAATAGAATACCACAGAAAATGAAAAAGAATACTGTGGAGAACTACTCCTTTCACAGTATTAGAACTGAAAACTGATTTTTAGCTGAATTATAATGGCATATGCTGTTATATTTCGAGTTATGTTTGTGGGGGGGCCATCCAATGTGAAGAGGTTCGCGTAGCCTGGAGATACGAGACCACATCAATGTTTATCGCACATTTTCACCCTGAAGTGCGCAGTGACAGGGTGCACTTTGGTAGCGCTGTAGGGCTTACAAATGCAGAAAATATATTTCAGAAATCTTTGTGAAATATAGCATTGACTTCTTGAAGTAGAAGATAAGCTGTAATATAAAAGATGACACATTTGTTTGTTCTCAGGCAGATGAACTGTCCTTGCCCATGTCTTTTGTTATCCCTTAACCAGTCTCAAAATATTATGCTCTGAAAAGAATAAAGTCTCTCTAAAGTTCAAATGAAAGCATGGTTAGCTTGTAAATTTTCCTGAAAATGCTAGGGGACATGTGACTACGTGACAGTTCAATTTCACACATTATATCATTGGGGTGTATTGCTGATTTAGTTGAGTTTTGCAAATAGGCCACACCTCCTTTAAAATTCACAGTCACTAGCCCTGAAAGCTTTTGGTATTGTCTTGTTCATGCATAGCAAACAAAAGTTATACCCTAGAAAGGTAATGATCAAAATTCAGTACTACAGGTAGTAAAACATCATTTTCAAATGTCACACCATCCTTTAAATATATATTTTTTCTCAACCTTTTGCCAATCTGTTCCATTGAAGAGTCTGCTATATTTCAGTTCAACTTATTTGGTTTTCATTTTCTTTTCTTTGCATTAATGAAAGGATCATTGTATACTCAACTTGGACTATTTGGTATGAGTAGTTAGCACTTTCACTCTCTGTGATACAGTATTTTCCAAAACACGGGACCACTATTTTGCTTTCAGGGGTGACATTTATAATCAAAACTTGTTAAACAAATGCTGAGTACTAGTCATTGAGAGAGAGAGAGAGAGAGAGAGAGAGAGAGAGAGAGAGAGAGAAAGGACAGAGAGAATGTCTGACCATGGACCGTCCATGTACAGACAGACACAGAAACAGAAAGAGTGAGAGAGGGAGAGGGAGAGAGAGGCAGAGACAGGGGAACACAGAAAAAAAAAAGAAGACACGAGGAACAGAGGGAGGAAGGAAGGCATTGCACTCTGATAGGCACTTGTTACAATAAAAGCACAATGTGCATGTATTGTATTCCTATCATAATAAACATGTACTTCAAAATGGTTAGGATTTGTAATGACAGCTTCCTATGATTCTACTTACCCTTTGCACTGGATGAACTTTAAAGTAGAACAGTTTCATTTACAGTAAATGGTGTTTTCACTAACTACCTTTGTGCACCAGTGTACCAGTGCGCACCTGTTATCTAGAATTGAAATTGAGTTCACATTGTAGACATGATGCTCAAAGGCTTAGTTCATACACAAACTATACAGTCAAACCTGTCTATAGCGGCCGCTCAAGGGAAACCACAAAAGTGACCACTATAGACAGGTGACCACTATAGACAGGTCGGCGGCCATTTTGATTTTGAGCATGGATATGTTTTCCACTATGTAACCTTCATGCTGCAACATAATTTATTGCTTATGTATGATATACACACATCTTATTTTTATGTGATATATAAATAGTATTTTATCATGTTTTCGTTCAATGAGAAATATGAATAAACCTGAAGGCACATTTTCGTTATCTGTGTATTATTTCTGTGTGTGCGATTTTGTGTGAGATCTGTGTATTATTTCTTTTGTGCCCTGAAAGGGGCCCAAACACTGAGTTGGCACGGTAAAGGGTCATGAGCATCCAAGGGTATGTTTGTTTAGTCTAGATCTGCAATATCATATTTTTATCTGCTGTCTCAACTCTCGCGAGTCTCGGTGATAAATGCTATGTTAGATATCTTACGCCACGAAAGACAATTTCTATTCTAACTGATGAAATAACTGTGGTTTAGCAGAGAAAACACATGTTATCGGATTTCTTTAAAATCTCAAGTTAATGTGCGTTTAGTTTCTTACGTTTGGGATATTCATAATGTCTTGACCATGCAGCACTGCACGACCTAGCACTGCGAGGAACCACTCGCATACATTAGTACGGGCGGGCGTAAATCGTTTAAAACTTTGAACAGAATGGTTAACTTTGTCAAATAAACAGAATCTTGAATTGAAATACCCTTCTGAAAAAACCCGGAAACATTCGTTAATTACAAGAATCTGCAACTTATTCATGTCCACATTTTGAAAAGAAGAGAATGGAGCTCCACCGGCAGCCTACCGGATATTAGGAAAGATAGCAACAAGGGCTGCGTATGATGAAAAGCCCGCTTGCTTGGGCATTGGCGTTGCTTTGAGTAGTGAATAAACGGCATAACAATTTCAAAAGAACGACAACTTGCCGAAAACAGGATCTTGAATTAAAATACCCACGTTAATGATAATCAAGTGTTCTCTTTTTCGTTGTTAGTAAGAATCTCCTCATCTTCGTGTCTATTGTTTCTCTCTCCGATCGATTGACAGCTAGTGCAAATGCCGTGCATAGTGCACTCTTACTTCGTCTAAGGTAGCACGATAAATATTAATTTCGATTAATCAAAGAAAAAAAATATACGGCTACAAATGCACATTAAAATAAATCTTTTATCTTGACATATTTTATTTAATCAAGAAATATTCTTTATCGTGTCTTTTAAAATATTTTTGCCTCAATAATTTCCGAACGGGAGTTGATTGAAGTAAGCAACTTATTCCATAGGCATATCGATGAGTTTCGAGGCACAGCCTAGCTGTGTGCTTCTGAGATTGCGAACGCTGAAGAACCGCGCGCTGCTGCCAGCTTGCAGTAGCGCATATCGCGGATCCAGATTGGTCTGGGCATGGGCTGAGGGCGCGCGCGAACCCGGGCTGCGCTGGCCTCGGGGCCGAGCGAGGATCCGGGGTATTATTCATCACAACAATAAAAGCATGGGATGCAGAGACTCACTAAAAAGAGAGAAAAAAAAAAAACACCGGACATCGGGATTTCATTGATTAGGGTAATCAAGTTAAGATCCTGCTTTTTGTTTGGCAAGGTGTCTTACAAGTTTCATACAATTCGAGAATGTGTTAATGAGCTGTATTACGTCATGCAGCTAGAAAGCAGGCTTTTTACGCCTCTAGCTTTTCACGGCCGTTTAAGTTACGTCGCATCGCAAAAATCCAACTTTCCACGCCGATAGGGACGGGTGATTTCAGAATTGGTGGCCGCTATACACAGTGAAATTTTGGCCGAGGGAGACAAAATGGGTGGCCGCTGGCCGCGTTAGCCAGGTGGCTGCTATATCCAGGGTCTTTAACACTGAATTTCTCTGCGGAGGAGTCGAAGGTGGCTGCTATAGGCAGGTGGCTGCTGAATCCAGGTGGCTGCATAGCCAGGTTTGACTGTATTTGCAAAAAACAAAAACAATGGTTGATCTGCTAATATGCCGTTTTGAAACATATTTTCAACTCCTCCTTAACTTCCTCGGTTGTGATATTGGAGTGATCTTACCCATGCACTGACCTTATAAAGAAACTTCTTCCCTGGATGATGATATGAACTTGTCTTGAACTGAACATAAACATTAGGGAGAGTGGGGAGATGCATGTAATGGTAATGTATATTTGTGTACAATGTACAAGATCTTATACAGAATTTTCGTCCATTTTTCGTGGTGTTTACAAAATGTTACTTTTTTTGACCTGCAAAAGGGCTACTCTGCCTTAAACGTACATGTACCGGTACTGCATGCTGTAATCACTGCTGCATGCATTATGTACCAGTACATTGTATCAGGCAGGGAAGCATACTAGTATGTGAATCAAGCAATTTCCTTGCTTTCAGAGGTATTTTTTGTGATTTATAACTCAATATTTACATTCATAAATCCAAAGTGATAATGTCCTGTGCCCTTCAACATATACATACACTGAAGCTCAAAGGAATTGGCATAGCGAAAGGGAACAAAGGGAAGGAGCCACAGTTTTAAACTGCTGTATATTTTGTCCAGTTCAGCATGAAACATGATGCTTTTTAGGCGAAAGCATCGTGTTTCATGCTGAACTGTACAAAATATACCACAGCTTAAAACTGCGGCTCCTTCCCTTTCTTCCCTTTCCCTTTCGCTATGCCAATTCCTTTGAGCTGTAGTGTATACACCCGAAATGCGTGTGTGTGCACATAACATTGTACATTCATTCTTATGATATCCCCCTTTTTGTGCAGTCAAAGAACTAGTGAACAAAATACAGAGGGGCTCAAGGAAGTTTCCCTACACCCCCCCCCCCCCCCCCGAAATGCAAAAAAGTGCCCCAGCGAATAATACAAGAGCCACTGTGAATGTTGTTTTTTCATGTAGGATATGTTTATTTCGTGAGACTAGGGTTGAAAAGTACTCCTTCCCCCCTGCAAATTATTTTTTATTTGGTCGCCTAATGGACAGTCTAATATGGGTATGTGTCTCCAAACCGCACTTCCTCTTTGCATGTCCAACAACTCATTTTGTCATGTGCCTCTCTGCCCCTCCCCCCCCCCCCCCCCCATCCCCAGACATACATGTTTGTTCCCCTCACTCCGCTTTTGTCCCTGCCTAATTTGGAAACCCTCCTGGAATGTTCGGCTCATTCTACTGATAATCAACCAATAATGGTAGAATTCCTGCTCCAAATTTGCCAGTAATCCATGCAACCTGCTCCACTCCATTTCCACAATGAACACATGCATGCAATCCATCACACACAACATTCTCAGTAGTCACGATTATTACACGCTTATACCTACCCATGGTTAAACACATTATCTCAGAGCAGTGTGTTTAAAGAACACAATAAAAAGAGCACCAATGTGAGGAAGGTTCAATTATGTGTTTTGTCCTAGCTGATATTCAGGCAAGGAGTGAAGGAGTTGTCACTAATAAGTACATTACTTCATTGCAGCAGAATATGGAATAACATGGATTGAAAGATGAAGAAGGTACATGTATGTTGAGAGAAGTAGGCCCAAATCCACACTGTTACCCCATCTTAACAGAGATCAATTTGTGGGGTACTCCCTGAGAACAAGTTGCCTACTCTCCATTAAGATCCTCGACACAGGACAACCTCTGGAGAACTTTTACCCTAGTCCTGACTAGGGTTAGTCTGGGGTAACCTCCCAAGAACACTCGGGTGCGCTTCCAATTTAGATTCTCACAGGATAACTCACTGGAGAAGTTGAGAACGGTCATGCGCAGTAGGGCAGATTAAATGACAACAATTGTTGTTATCCCATCTGCGTCATGACTCATGTTGTTTAAAACCAACGTTGTTGAGGTTATGAAATGGATTTTCTAATAATAATTCAAAATATTTGTTAAAATTTGTGCATCATAAAAAAATTATAACAAAAGCAATCTAATAATTATACCTACGATTATCCACTGCAATCCACGTTGTTAAATAAATGTTAGAAAATAAGAAATTGTGCTAGGAAGTACAGGCTATTCAAAATTATAGATGGTAAAACAGTACTACCACCACATACATTTTACCCGTGCTTTCCCTTACCCTCCGGCGCGTGGACGGCTGAGGTTGTTAAAGTAACATATCCGGAGAAGATCCTTCAGCAGCGGCTGTTAAGTCAGTGTCTGCAACGTTACCACGTGGTAGGATTGCCAAATGAGGAATTTTTACCCCATGTTTGTTGTCTGGAGGTTCTCCAGCGAAGGTCCTATCTATCTGTTAAGACAGGGTAAATGTCACATTACCGTGCCAACACTGCAATGCTCTGAGCATATTGACTGTTTCTATGGTAGTTATAGTGGGATGTGTGTCACATTAGACATATATCAAATAGTTTATGACCTGCTTAGTGGTATAACATTGTTACCTCACCCCATCCATGATCTGCTCTGTAGTGCAACATCATATTTGTAATAGTCTTGACCCTCCTATCTATGAACTGCTCTGTAGTGTCAACAGTGCATGATACCCTCTCATCTATGACCTACTATGAAGTGTAGCAGTGTTTACCACCTGCTCTGTAGTGTAACAGTGTTAATCCCCTTTACATATGACTTGCTCTGAAGTATAACAGTGTTTACCCCCTTTACCTATGACCAGGCGAGTGTTTCACAAGCTGTTCGTAAGTTATGAACGACTTCACAAACGACTGGTGATCCCTGCTTGTGCTAAATCAGATTCCCAATGAACAAAGTGTGGTATCGCATTAAGCACAAGAAGGGATCACCGGTTGTTCGTAAAGTCGTTCGTAACTTGCGAACAGCTTGGTGAAACACCCGCCTGCTCTGTAGTGTAACAGTGTTTACCCCCTTTATCTGTATGACCTGCTCTGTAGTGTAACAGTGTTGAACCCTTTTACCTTCAACCTGCTTTGAAGTGTGATATTGTTTACCCTCTTCCTTATTACCTGTCCAGCGATGCAACAGTGCCACCCCTTGTCCTGTACCTCTCCTAAGTTATACATGTAATACTGGGCAGGAATACGTCTATGACTCTGTATAGCTTACTTCATTGTAGAATGCATAAAATGGAGATCGAGAAAATGTCAATCATATTCTAGTCCAGTACATTCACAGCTGTTTTCAATTTCATACAAGCATGCATGCATCATCTTGGGAAATCATGACAAGGTCTTTAGTCATCAGTTTGTAGGTTTAGTAATGTCTTCTCTGTGGCATAGAATGATTAAAGGGAATATACTGTACTGGGAAGACAAAAGGCCATCAAAAGGGTGATCGTGAGCAATCTTCTTGCCAATGGTCTTAAATTCATGTACTGTCCACTTTACAAACTTGCTGAAAGTAATTTGGGTTGATGGGTTGATAAAAACTATTCTTATTGAAAACAACATCTCAAAGGGTGCAACATCACAGCACTACTGGCCCAGCGTGTTGTTAGAGTAGGAGGAACACATCAATAATTCTTTCAAAGGAGTAGAGAATGCAACTCCTGTCGCATGTTCCTGGAAACGGCATTAGTCAAAAAATCTAAACTCTTTAAATGTGTCACTGAGGCATTCTTGAATCAGTCATTCATGTACACATAAATCCTACAGAAGAGCACTTTGGTGCAGAAGGAGTTGAATTCAAGATTTGATAATATCAAGTGGTAAATGATGAACTTGTATTTCTTTTTGTGCTTCTTTCTGCGCTTTGTTACAAATTCCCAGATGTTCATATTAGGCATTTTGAAATGTGCTTGCTTACCTACAGTATGTGTGAAGGTTTAAAACAAAGTTTCAACCCCTTTCTGTAAAGCTGTGGTGAAAGGCAAAATTCAGCAATTATTGACATTCATCAAAGTAAATAAGTAGATATTGATAATCTTTGATGATAGGAACAAGCACATGAATGGAAATTGTAGCAATGATGTGGTTTATAATGATATATTGATGACGATTATACATACCGGTACACAGTATATGTGTGCCAGGTTTGAACTATAGTATTCCCTTATTGACTGGAAGTTGGTGGACTTACACTCCAGCTGAAAGGAATTGGCATAGGGAAAGGGAAGGAGCGGCAGTTTTAAGTTGTGGTATATTTTGTCCAGTTCAGCATGAAACATGACGCTTTTTCGGCTAATGCATCATGTTTCATGCTGAACTGGACAAAATATACTGCGGGTTAAAACTGCTGCTTCTTTCCTTTCTTCCCTTTCCCTCTCCCTATGCCAATTCCTTTGAGCTGTAGTGTAGTGGTATTCATTAAGCTAGAGAGGAAGAAGGAAGAAGAGGAATTCCCACCCCTCCATCAACTAGATATGTTGGGGAAGATGTTTAATGGCAGGAGGGAGGGGGCGTGGGGTGAATACCCATACCCACAAATATCCGCTGGAGTCTACATGTCCACGTATTTGCACTTTTGAGTGTATTCCCACAGGGTTTGAAATGTATTATCGAATTAGCCACATTATTTGGAGAACCTCCTGTTGATCTACTGTGCAAGCTCCATAGGCAGTCCCAAGCATCATTTATCCACCATGTTGCATGATGGGATATGCTAGTAGCAGTACTTCAACTTTCATGTGCACCTGCTGATTGTCATTGTGGGAAAACTGGAGAAGATGGAATATAAAATTGTTTCTTATATCTGGAAATGGGACTGTAACATCCGTCAGAGCAAGTGAAAATGAGATGAATCAGTTATGTTTGTTCATTTGAAGGAGCAATATGACTATCTGGTATTCAAATATTAATATATATTAGAGGGAGAAAATTTGGCCTGAAAATTGGGCCATAATCATCAATATCACTGCCCCCACAGCTAGCAAACCTTCCTGTGTCTTCTTACTTTCCTTCAAAATTGTTATTTTAGTCTAACGCTTCATTGATTAAAAAATGCTGTGATTTGATGAACAATGTTTGATTTAATGTGCGAGTAGAGCTATTATGATATATATCACAATGTGTAAACACTGTAAGGAGATAGAACCCAAGTCAAAAGGTACAGCGTATGCAGGTACAGTCTTCAGGGGAAAAAATGAAAATGTACCAGCGGGGACTGCTTTTTATAAAGCCTGGTGTCATGAAACAAGCACCTGAACTATGGTTTGTGTTATACTGTACCTTACATGTACAGAACAGCTTAAAGGAATTGGCATAGGGAAAGGGAAAGGGAAAGGGAAGAAAAGGAAGGAGCCCCGTTTTTTATACTGCAGTATCTTTTGTCCAGTTCATCATGAAACACGATGCTTTAGCCTGAAAAGTATCATGTTTAATGCTGAACTGGACAAAATATACCACGGTTTAAAACTGCAGGTCCTTCCCTTTCTTCCCTTTCCCTTTCCCTATGCCAATTCCTTTGAGCTGTAGTGTACATGACTCTTGCATTATTTGTGGGGGCTTTTCTTTGCATTGCAGGGGCTGAAATGCCCTGAGCCATCATATAATTGTTCACTGGAACTGTACTGATGATTTCATGTATGTGCACCATCTCCACAAGAGGGAGAAGGGCATATCTATATGTACACTACAGCTCAAAGGAATTGGCATCGGGTAAAGGGAAAGGGAAGAAAGGGAAGGAGCCGTAGTTGTAAACCGCAGTATATTTTGTCCAGTTCAGCATGAAACATGATGCTTTTTAGGCTAATGCATCGTGTTTCATGCTGAACTGGACAAAATATACCACAGTTTAAAACTGAGGCTCCTTCCCTTTCTTCCCTTTACCCAATGCTAATTCCTTTGAGCTGTAGTGTACATCACAAAGAGGTGGATGGAGTTGAGATAAAGCTAGAGTTAGATGCGTGGAAACAATCACATGAAATAAAAACTACTGATAACTCCATCCCCCCCCCTCCTTCCCCACTCCCACTCACCTTTCCTGACTGCCAGAAGTCTTCCACTTCCTGCCGTCTTCTGCCAAATTTTCTTGCCGGGGGTGTGAAGTACCCTGGCAATATTTTCAGTGACAGTTCGATAAACATCTTCCAGAAGGGGAGAGATGCAGAAAAGAAAGAGAAGAAAAAGGAGCATGAAAATTAGTCATATTGTAGCGGCAGTTTCCCCAGGATATGCATCGTGCAGAAGTCATCCAAGCTGTGCCAGCCCCAATTATTGATTACTTGATTATGTTCTTGTCACTGTTGGAGTGTTGCTTTTCTCTCTTCTTTCTTTTGTGCATGCCTCTGTTTTGACAGAAGGCGTTTTGACTTTTGACGTTAATGCCCAGGTGTTGACAGGAACATTAGTAACGGTTCCTGATTGGAGAACAGTTCCATGATCGGAACTGATTTGAGCTCTGCCGGCAATTTTGTGACGATGAGTGTGATTATGTCTGGTATTGATATATGTTTGAATGTTTATTAGAGTGAGAAGAGAGAGAGAGACACACACACACAGGAAGAGAGAGAGAGAGAGATAAAGAACTAGAGAGAACGACAGGCAGAAGGAGAGACATAGCCAACAGACTGACAGACAGAGAAAGGGAAAGAGAATAAGAGAGAAAGGGAGCGAAAGAAATAGGATGTGTCAGCCCTAGACTGAAGTTCATTATTAATAAATTTACTTTTTTTTATTAGATGTGAAAATTTTTAGAAGGATCTGATCTGGAGAACAGAACTACTTACATCAAAGTGGCACTGCAGCTCAAACATGAAGATCATAAAGTTACTGCCCTGATTAAAATCATAATGCAGTGTGAGTCACTTTGCTGTCTGGAAGAGCACCTTCTCTTTCTGTTTTCATTGTGAAAGGAAATTAGCAAAAAGCAGAGTCATTCATCAATGTGTTTCCAATTGTGTGGAGCTTTGGATGGCAATCATCATTTAATGTATGTTGTGTTTATGTGTGTGTGTGTGGGGGGGGGGTGTATTTTGAAGAATGACTGAGATTATTGCCAGCAAAATGGACCATGTTGATAATGAAAGAAAGATTAAAGTTGTTCTAAGAAAGTTTTTCTAAGCAAGGTTCAAATAGCATGACCCCTGCAGAGCAAGATGATTTCTTCAATACCAAACAAATCGGAGAAACAGATTGGTAATGATTTAATGAAAGAAAAACAAATCATTATTCCTTTTTAAATGCGAAGTCAGAGTTTGAGCTGCCATTTGCCACTAATCAGGCTGACTTGTCAGTCCTTGTTCCATTTGTTCATCGCCTAAAAGAACTAGTTTTTGTGTTACGGACATTACATGTTCAGCTGAAAAGAAATAATATCCATGATGGCACAAACTATATTATACTGTTATTTAACTTTGTATTCTTGGTTGGTCGCAAAAGTTTGGAATGGCACCTCATTATACTCCTTCATGATGATTTAGATAAATGTACCAGGAAAGGAACAAGCAATGAAGTAGCAACATAACTATATGTAGTACAATTGTTGTTTATAAAGGTCTTAACGTAAACCAATAATTGACATGATTTTTATGCTGCAGAGACTAGAAATCACTGGGTATCTGTGAGTCACTTGCAGCATAATTCCAAACACAACAGTCAGATTTTAAGAATTTGTTCAAAACACAAAAATTTGCTTTATGTCTGTAATTATAGTGCTTAGGCGCGTAGCTATCCTAGCATTTGGAGACAGCAAGACAGGAAATTAAGCGAAATTGAGTGGCTCTCCAGAAATTTGTGATCCTATCCGCGCACTAGAAAGAGAGATCAGACTTTCTTTCCCTTTTGCTTCAACTTCAATGTCAGTTTATATTAAGTTGTAATGCGCCATATTGTTTGTTGTGTCCAGCGGAAATTTGATATGATTAAAAAAATATGTCATCTATCCGCAGGATTGACTTGTATGTTTGTGCCTGACTGAAGGCGGAAGGGCTCTCTCCAGTTTTCATTTCATAGGGGATTATACCCATGTGCAAAGCTTTCTGGCAAAGCAATACAGTAAACTTTGATACAGAATTAAGGTTTGTGAAGGGAAAATCTTATTTTCTCAAGGTGAGTACATGCAGTAGCATGTTATGGGCACAAACAAGGAAATGAGTTTTGTGGAGAAAAGTGGATATTATTTATAGTTGATCTTGCATGGTAATAGCAGGAGAGTGAGCCTGTCACTTCACAGTCCTCACAACCAAGTTGCCAATTTACTACCCTTAAGTAGTGATCTTTCTTCAAACATTCAGAACTTTGTTATTTGATGATTTTCCTCAAACTTTCTTTGATTTGTTTCTTAGATTTGTCTGCTTATATTGGAAGTAATTTCTTTTTGGAAGATAGTTCCCTATTAAGTAGAAACTTCAGTTTCCTCTCTACCTTTTCCTTCCTCATTTCTTTTATAGTCATTCCTCTCTCAACTTGGAAACCACCTTCAAAGCTGCCAGCATCCCAAAACGCACATTTGTAATCTGTGCAAAAACATTTTTTTATTCATTCAAATTTGACAGTGGAAAATTGGAGTTATACAGAACAGACCATCAAGGAGTTAAATCATCCTCATGAAGTCCGTTAATTGAATATTGTGAAGCATTTACACAAAAGTACAAAAAAGGGGAAATAACATTTTATAGTAGCCATGGAACATTCATTATTGTTGTTATTTCCAAACTGATACAGTAACCAAGTTAGGCTCATGTACATTTTGCAGTCATTAATAATCGTATTGGTAATCTGAAAAGTATCAAAATATTCACAGACATTGCAATGCAGAAACACAGTTAAAGACTTGTTTTAGGTACAGTAAAAGCAAGTCAATTTCTCCATTATTTTGTCTCCATTCTTGTCATTTGAAACTGCAGGACGTCGCTGGAAGTACTCAAGTGCCACTTGACAAGAGGAACTATGGAGTGCCGGATGTCTTGGCAGAAGGGTAAAAAAGAAAAGCTTTGATACGATGATTTTATTGTCGTAAATTCTTTGACATGTCTGTCTGTGTGTGTTCATGTTTTCTGCTACCATTTTATCTTTAATTACTTCCTTTTACTGTTTGTTCAACTTTGATAATGGCATAAATCAGGAAGTTCAAAAGAAGCTCGGAGTAACCTGAGTTTTGATGCAATTTTTCGCCTCCGCACGAAGTGACCGGAGGCATTAAGTTTTTCGGGTTGTCTGTTGTCTAACCCCTCGTCCGTCCGGAATCCGTTTACGCAATATCTTGAGAACCGTTCACCAGATTTACTTCAAACTTGGTACATGTATGCAAAGCATGTAACCAATGAACTGTGTGAAATAAGGGTAAATTCTGATTGAGGTCAAAGATCAGAGGAAAAAATTGCCAGAACTTGATGTTTTTCACAATAAATTCAAATCTAATGATGCAAATCCAACCAAACAATGTAATAAGATAAATCACTTCATGGAGGTAGAGTGATGACATATTTGGTGAAATCCCTGAAAGGTCAGAGGTCAAAGGTTAATGAACTTTGCCAAAATTGGCTAAATCTTGCCCCCAAATTGATATTGTTCACAATAAATCCAAATCCAATCATGCAATTCCAACCAAACATGGTACAAAGATGAATCACTTCATTGAGATAGACTGATGACATATTTGATAAAATCCCTGAAAGGTCAGAGTTCAAAGGTCAATGAACATTGCCAAAATAGGCAAAAAATTGGTATTTTCACAATGAATCCAAATCCAATGATTCAGTTCCAACCAAACATGATACAGAGATGAAACACGACATGGAGGTTGGCTGATGACGTATTTGGCAACATTTCTGATAGGTCAGAGGTCAAATCAAGTTCAATGAACTTTGCCAAAAGTGGATACAAATAAAAAATTGCTCCCAAATCTATATTTTTCACAATAAATTAAAATCCAGTTCCAACCAAACATGGTATGATGGATCATGGCATGGAGGTACATTGGTGACATTTTTGGTAAAACTCCTGAAAGGTCAAAGGTCAATGAACTTCACCAATAATGGGCTTAAAAACCGCAAACATCTTTTTCCCAAGTTACTACATTGAATAATCCAATTTTAAACAAACTTGTTGCAAGGATGGATGACTACATTTAGATTAGAGGTCAAAGGTCAGTGAAAATTGCCAAACTAGGCTAAACATGGCCCATTTTTTGTGCAAATACTAGAAATTGAATGGTTTAAGTTCACATAGGAATTCAATGGTACATTGCCAACCAAACATACAAGTTTTTTGAGAACGTTATCAATGTCAACCCCATGAATGTAAATGTAATATTTAGTTTTGAGGAAATAATCTTCGATAATTGATCAAGCTTTTTTTTTCGTATCACGTAAACAGTCAAATCTCAGTGAAAACTAGTTAGATTTTCATTTATTCTACAAGAGTAATAGTACCTCTGACCTTAAAATTTCACAGTTGGTATCCCAAAAATACGTCTAAATATGTGCAAACTTTCATGTAGTTTGCAGATGTTTGTAAAGGGAAAGGCTATCATTAATGTGGCATCTTATCAAATCATTTTAATTTCAATCCTCTTTGATTTCATGCATATTTTTAGTCTGTTAATTATCCATTGATCATTATTTTAGCTCCTTTTTCTGTGTTTTTCATGTCACAAAAAACAAAATGGACATTATGCAGAAGTTAACTGACAGAGGATAACTTTCAATTTGTTTGTATTGCTATAATTCATATATTATAATATTACTCCATAATATATATATATGGTTTGCAGTTATCAATATCTTGGGTATATATATGAAGATGGGTAAATCATATCTGCATGTAGAACAAAACATTAAAGCTTGAGCGAGTCACATTTGAAAGCAGATCATTTGGACAAAGCTCAGGTTTTCCTTCCACATTTGTCAACATACTTTTTTTAAACTTGACTCACAGAAATGTGATCCATCTATCAAATTCTCCATTTCCTTGTCATTCTATGCCTTGCTGTGTGTGTAAATTTCCTCCACCCATCACTGTTGTGTAAAAAGTGAAATCTGTTTGCTTGCCAAACATCGTAAAATTTAATATATCTTCAGAAATATAAATACTACCATGACGAATTTGATATCAAATTAAAGAGGGTATTAAGTTCTTTCACATGATTGGGATGCCACTGGGATTAAATTATATTTCAGGTGAAATTTTCTTTGAAGAAAAAAAAGTGCCAAATGTATTTTATTGTTTGTTATCATATTTTCAAACATCATTTCATAGAAATATATGTCAAATCTATGATTTATATTACATTTTCTATCATGATATATCACCACTGAACAAAAAAGTGTAATCTGAAATGTTTGTGTTGAGAAGTAACTAGCACAAACATGACATGTTTTTGTCAAGTTTTTTGTTTTTGATTTGTCTAAAATATGAAGATGTTTGGAGAAAAAATGACACCTAAATATTTTTCAGCTTGTGATGACAAAGCAATGAGATAAAGGGGCATGAGATACTCATATTTTATATATCAAATATTGTCATGATATTACAAATATTTTATTAGATACAGTAAATTTTATGATGTTTGGCAAATGCCAACTTTTCCTGGGTGTATGTAAACTTCTGGCCTTAACTGTATGTTACTTCCCCCACTCCTCACACATCCAATATGTAAGCTAAAAAAGAAAAAAAGATGAATTGCAACCTATAGGGAACTTTTGACTCCCAATCTCCCTTTCCATGACATATTGATGCCTCCACAATGAAGTTGCCGTAATATGGAGTGTTATTAGTGGTGTTTTTCTGCCCCTAGTAAAAGTTTGATTTGGGAAACAATTTGTATGTAACATAGTTTTGTAGCACTCTAACCAATTATATATTTCACACTACACATTTAAAAGCCTAGGTACTAAGCTGTGAGGTGCATGGACACAACCCAGTCTGTTAACAAATATGTCTGGTAACACAGACTATGCCCTAATGACATCATACTGTAGCTCCTCTGGATGGGATTGGGACATAGTCTGTGTTACCAGACATAGATGTTAACAGACTGGGTTGTGTCCATGCACTTCACAGCCCGAGACCTAGGCTTTTAAATGTGAAGTGTGAAATATATAATTGGTATAAGCTATATATTTAAGAGAACTTTGTATATGTATACAATAAAAGTTTACACAAATTTTGATAAAATAATTTCTGGAACCCACACTGTAAGCTTGCCATAATAAATGCAGAAGTCAAGACTACAGCCTGACAGTCTACAGGAAGAGATTCAATTGTGACACTGTGAAAAGAAGTATCTGGTAGTAAGGCTACATGTAGTTCCTGACTTACTCTGAAATTTGGACTAATTTTCCAACTGTCAAGGGGGGTCTGTAGAGCTAGAAACTTGATGCAATTACTGCCATTAGGGCACTGTTTGAGAGGCTTGTGTGCCATACGTTTGATTGGCAGTGAGCGGAGGTCAGGTGAGGTGGACACAATGAGTGACTGATGTGAAGGAAGCACGCCATTATTGGTCTACAACAGCAGGGATATGGAGTCAAAATTAACTCATCCTTCTCTGTTTTATACCCATATTGTTGTGTTTTCTCTCTCTCTCCCTCTCGTTTCCTTTCCCTGTCACACCTACACACACAGACACATATTTTTGTATAATGTGGGACCACTATAGTCTAGTGGTGAGAGTACTTGACTCTCATTTGAGAGATTCTCGCTTCAAGCCTGCCCTGGTGCATTCATGTACATCCGTGGATAAGGGATGTTGCTGTAAAGTGTCTCTGTGTTACCCCACATGTAGGAAACGTATCACCTTTGATAACTAGCTTCGAGCTTTCTAGGTTGCTAAAGTTAGGGTAAAACTCAACCAAATCGAGTGTTACTTGTGCTATGAGAGTTGCTGTACAGATTTATATACGTGTACAGAAAAAGTGTCCTGTATTCACATCTCTCTCTCTCTCTCTCTCTCTCTCTCTCTCTCTCTTTTGTTCTTGCTCTTTTTTTGTATGATTTTCACTCTTTTGGTGTTGATTTGAATTGTACTGTGAATGCAATATGTTTTTTGTTACTTCAATACAGTACTTTGTATCCCTATTTAGTTGTGTCTCTTCTATCTTTATCTTCAGTTAGCAGAAAGAGTTAATATTGTTGAGATTAACAGATGAAGATATATATATTTTCTTTGCATACTGCATTTTTTAGCCAAGCCTTTTATGACACAAAGCAATTTGAAGGAAGCCGGAATGTCATAAATAGCCTTCCCTTCATGCAGCGGTTTTGCCTGGGGCTACGGATGCCAGTGCTTGTGATTAGTGTATGATTACAACTTGAACTGGAGCACTGAAGTGTTGGGATTTGTGATTAGTTTCTCAAACAATCTTTTCGAGATACATGTAGCAATAATTAGAAGGAGTGCTACTCGGAAACATAGTGTACAAGTGCGGTCACAGCCTTTAAAGGAATTTCTTCCTCCAGTTGCATTCCATTAGAAAGTTAATCTATACTCTATATCTACCTTACACAAAATAAGATAAATATGAAACTAACGATTTGTACTGTATGGAAATTGGAGCAGTAATGGCTCTCTTTTGATATTCAATGTTCACTTCTTTCGTGACATGCCTGTGATTAATTACATCATGGACCTATCATGGATGGACTGCGCTCAGATAGACTTGCTTTGATCTATGAGGTCCGCCGCCTCATAAAAATTCAAGACATTCAGGTGTTTTAAACAATTAGCTGTATTTCTAATTAGGTAGTGCCTTCTCTGAATAACAAAAGAAAATCTGTTTTGAGAAGTACGTCAACCGTTCAGCCTTCGCTGGGAGCTCGTAGCTGATCTTTTTACATCACGCACTGTGAATTAGTTTTGGGGTGAGCGAAGGGAAATTTTGAAAAAAATGTAGAAAGAATTTGATCTGTTACTTTTTCGGACACCTCCGCACACGAAATTGAGGTTGTTTCCATGAAAGATGAAACATTCAATAAACGATTTACAAGATATTTTTAAGGAAATATGATTCGGAAATGTGCGATATGGAGGCATTTCTCTGGTATGTTTTCTACAGTATTCTCCTTTTATCACAAAAACGAAGAAACAATACAATCTGAAATTCACACAATCGTATCTTTATAACATGTAATACTACTGCACATGCACTTCAGTTCATGAAGTGGTTCTGAAATCTTCTGCGCATACAGAATATATATTCCTCAAAATGCATCCTACATTTGTCTTGCTTGTTTGGCGGCGGATCTCCCTCGATCAAAAAGCCAAACGCGTCAAATATTCCATTGTGATATCAATGCACGCGACTGCTGTCGGAATAAATTACACTTCGTGCTGACTCCATTCCTTACACCTCTCTGATTACATGAAAGGCATGAAAGAGAAAAATATGAAAAAATGTGAGCAAGGTGCACACTTAAGTGTGGGTAGAATCCACGTATCTGTTCTTGTGTAAGAAAGAATCCCAGCACATTAAAAATGAGGTCTGATCTTATACAGAAATGTGAGTATGTGACAGGCAAAGGAAACAGCCATATGACACACTAGAGTGTTGTCATGGTGACTCATGAAAGTCACACCAGTCTTTGTCATTGCCATGTGGATGTCCATTTCTTGCACCAGCCGCAGCTAGGCCTGATGGTAATCTCCAAACGAGGCTAATTAATTACTTAGGAGGAAGAGAGCATCCCAAGTTCACAAAGAACCAGAGGTATGCTTCTGTTACGGAACTGGCCGCAACGCACCGACCAAAGATAATTCAGCTGCCAACTTGCGTATTTCCCCCACGCTCCTTAAAATACGATGATCCCCAAAGGTGTTGGTATGCGACACGTTAGAAAGCAAAGTCTATTTATAGAAAAATTCTAATTTTAATTATAGTACATGTACTACAATTTTCTTGTTTCTTGAGGTTGATGATTAATATACCTCAACGTGGAGGCACAGACATTAGGTCTCGCACATTTGTTTTTGTGACAATTTTTGCTGTAGTGGTTAGCATTTTTCATTTTTATTGTTGGTTCTTTTTTTTCTTCCTCTTTAACCTTCTTTTTCTACCTGCAATTTGTGCATCTTATTTCAACCTTTCCCTTTTCTGTGATCTCATCTGTACTTTCATCTGACATTCATCAGCATCTGAAATTCTGACGATGTAGATGCCATTTGTGTTTTCAGTCGCTATACAGACTTATAAATCGCAGTGAGGAGAGAGAATATACAGAATACGGTATCTAATAACTAACTTCCCCTAACTCCTTCAAACAAAATAAAAAATACAGAGAAAATGCATGATGCAGCACTTTGTCATGTTTACATGTAAGTTATTTATTGATAAAAGACAGGACGATGGTAATTTTAGAAAATCAATACATGTACAATCCATCCAACAGGCAACATGAATAATACATCATTAAAAGTGGAATGTTCAGCCTGCATAGTTGTAGCAATATACCAATAGAAGATTGCAAGATTTGGTGATACGGATACAGTGTATATCTGCTATTAAGAGATAATTCTGCGATAACGCTTGTGCATCACAAAATCACAATTCTAGTTATATATTTTTTTTTATGTGAAAAGGTAAGAGCAATCAGTGAGTCACTCACTACATGGCTGTCTTCATTGGATCGAAGCTGCAAAGTAACACTTAAATTTCAGATCCTAGACAATGGCCAGATGAGAAAATAACATGCTATTTGTGTCTTCCGGAGATATAAGCTGGAAAATAACACAGGTTTTGGTTAGGATAGCTACCCGCCAGATCTCTGTCTATCTCTTTGTGAAGTGCATTTTATATGTGGTGTGTCTTAGATCAAAATCAGTCATGAAGATACTAAGTTGCCTTGAAACAAAACTGGGACCTTTGATCAGAGCAGAACACTTCTAACATGATTATGAGTCCCATTATGTTGCCACTACTGCACATTGCCTTGAAAACATCAACATAAGCACAACAAAAAAATTAAGTCCCCCCTAAGCAAAATAGCATAACTTTTTATCAAAGAGGCTTTGGGCAAAATAATTTGGCAGGATTGTTCCTTAACTTATTGACTAACTTCTGTGTGAAAATCACATTTATCCAATTAGTCATGCATGAGTTGGTACATTTTAAAGGCAAAAATGTCACTTTTCAAAAGTCACAAGGGTAATTTTGAGATTCTGTCATATGAATTTTTGATGAATTCCATTTCTGGTGCATAATTTATGTCCTTTCTTTGTTTTTCATCCATCTCTCGATGCACGATGCAAATACTCATCCCTCTTGAGTTTGAAATGTTTAAAAACCATTTATTTTTGTGAAAAAATAAAACTCTGGATATTTTGACAGAGATGTGACATGACCTCTTATGTAAACATGAGAAGTTATTTTTCGTGTTATGGTTAAGTGAATACACTTTAAAAATTGCACAAAATGTACTGTTAAAACGACGTTAACAATAACTTTGTGACTATTGAAAAATGACATTTCTGCTTTTTAAAATGTGCCCACTCATGCATGACTCATTGGATTAATGTGATTTTCTCACAGAAGTTAGTCAATAAGTTAAGGAACAATCCTGCCAAATTATTTTGCCCAAAGCCTCTTCGATAAAAAGTTGTGCTATTTTGCTTGGGGGGGGGGGGGGGGGGAACTTACTTTTTGGTTGTGTTTATGTTAAAAATAGCAGAGCAGAGTAAAAGTTTTTCATTATCAACTGAGACATGAGACATGTTTGCTAGTACAGACATGAATACACACACATGTCAATGTAAATATGTGTCAATATATTGGCCATTTGTAAAGATTAACATGAAACTGAAACAACAAATGAGCATATAAGAAAACAAAATTGGTTGTAAATGTCATTAATTCAGGTGATTTATATTCAGGTCATAGCAACAAGAGGATTTTGTTACAATTAAGTTGTCAAGTATCCACTTCCTCTGTATATTCATACATATGTGTTTTACACTGGCAAACATTTACTTAGTACGGGGCTAAGCTTGGACCACTTTCTGTTTACATTGGTTTACTGAAGTGGGCTAGCCTGACCTATAGTCCGGGATTATTTGGCCCTGCAAAAAAGCAGGGCTTACCCCGCAATTGCAGAGCCAAGCCAAATAGTTCGGGGCTAAGAGCTCCAATGTAAAAAGAAACGATAAATAGTGCGGGGCTTACAAAATGCGGTGCTCAGCTCGCAAGGCCGAGACGCAACGACCAATCAAATAATCCCCCACTAGTGAGGGACCGTGATGCGGAGTGGTAAAGAGAACATGTGCAAGACGTACATTTATAAATATTCATAAGCTTTCGATAAAATCTGGGGCTAACAATTTCAAGTGGGAACATCATAGATTTCTTTAGCCGGGTTTAAGAACGAGTATGGGGCTAAGAAATGCCAGTGTAAAAAGCTTCCAAAAATAGTACGGGGCTAAGGATAGTCCGGGGCTAAGAAAACCTAATGTAAAAAGGATATTAAAAGTCCATTCTGCCCATAAGACATTGTCTCAGGAAAGCAAACATGGCCTGATGCCACACATTAAGCAAGGTGAATGGGATGACTCATTTGACCATTAAACAGTCCATAAATCCATCTTCCTGTGTAAAAAAAAAATAAAATGACGTAAATCCGTTCATGTCAAAAGCTCTGGCAGGTCAATTATTATATGCACAAAACAGTATGTATTTGTACAGTAAGTTTTTACAAAAATATTGTTGTACTTGACCCGTTACGTAATGAGTATTTAGACTTGTATGGACCTGTTTATACATGTAGTTAAGACCACAAACTTTAAGATAGTGTGTCCCTGTTTCAGAAGCCATGAAACGTTAAGATGATGATGTACACATGTATGAAATCTCACAGTCATAGCTTTACAGACCTTTTCAGGAAAGTGAAAAAATGTCTTTGATTACGTTTGAAATACCCAAATTCTTAGTGACCCTAGTCTATGTTCATATACTATATTGCACCAGTCAATGCATCGGTGAGCAGTGCAGTGCTTGCCTAAATACATCATCGGGTTAAGGAGAGCTGTGATGTGTGCTGTTGCAGTCTTGGTTCTCGATGCTACAGGCTATTATATTTCTTTATGTCGATTTTGTCATATTTTTGTTATTTTGACGTACTGAATGGCTACACTTTCTCTCATGATGGGGAGGGAAACCCTTCATTTTCAGCCCTTGATGCTGTAAAAAAAAAAAAAAAAGTGATGGGCTGGATATTGCCTTTTTCATGCATGGTACACAACAGCAGTGGTCAGTTTCTACAGTACATCATGTCAGACCAATGGAGTTTCCCATGAAGGGTAATGACTAGTATTAAGTGCTAGTGTCTATAGTGATATTTAAACCAGATTACATCCTTCAGATATGTACTTTTCAAGAACTTTTGCCGATCTGCTTTTTCTGACCAACCAAAAAAATACTTTTATGTAGTTCAACTTATCAGTAGGGTTCCATACCCCTGTAACGAAGAAAGATAATGAATTAAGACTCAATTAGTAGCAGCTGTATAAAAAATCAAACAAAGAAGACATGATACAAAATACACAACAAACTAGTACTACACTGTATGTAGTACTACATTTATACGATCAGGGATAATATTCCACCAGTGTGTGAAGTCCATGTTAGTTACAATAATTGTACAGATATATGCAATAGTGCCCTACTATTGGGTCACACGTGTAGGCAGAGACCTGTGCAGTCATAGGAAAGTGGTCACATTGGGGTCTGCAAGGCAGGCTATGCACTGGAGCTACTGCTCTTATCAGGGCTACCACAGATGCATTGGATGGGTGGGGTGGGGCTGGTGGTTTAGGAGAGGAGGGGAGGGGAAGGGAAGGGGGTGTGTTCCCTATTGGTATGGGCTGAGGGTAACTAGGGAGAAGGGGTGGGGGGGGGGGGGCTGTGTGTGAGTACGAGGAAGTAACAGTGTTTGTGGCTTGTCTGTTTTAATATCCGTTTGTGTTCCTTTATACTCCTTGCAAAGCTGTGTGCAAGATTTTTTAGATGCTGTAAAATGAATATCATTGTTTTCCTCACGTCATTATAGAATTGATATTTGCTCATTGTTCTAGTGCTGGAATCACACGGATATTCGTTTGCAGGTTTAACCATCTGGAGCATTATGATTTTAAATGATGGCAATGCACACTGTAATCTGACATACATGTACCTTACTGAATTGGCTCTCATATTGATGCTTGGTATTTTATATACACACTTTGATTTGTCACATTCTTTATATAAAAATAAACAAACATACCATATCATGTGATGATTACCTTCTCTCAAAGTTCCCTCCCTTGATCTCTTCTCTCTCAATTCCCCCTTTTCCCTTTTCCCCCCTCTTCTTGTTCCACTCTTCCCTTTGACATGGTTCATAGTGCAATCTTCAGTAGATGATGAAGTTGCAGTGTAGTGCATTTCCAGAGACAGCCTCTCAGTGCAATGCCATGTTCAGATATGCCAACTTTTGGAAATTGGAATTAGGGAGGATTTAAATCAACCCCACATTATGTGCGTATAGTGCACATTTAGATCATGAAGCTGGTGGGGTCCAGGCCTGCCTTAGGGCCGTGGAAGCTCTGGGTTTCTAGATGCTCCCTGGGGGGGGGGGGGGGGGGGGGGGTTATATTGTGCTCATAGACTTCATGTCTAAACTTAAGGTTAATGATAGATATATGACCAAGGCACTGTTGACCTGATTTGACCCTGCATGGTCATGAAGCCTTGGTGGCATACATGCAGCTTCATGTGAACTTTGTTGAGTGATTTTGTACTTGAGTTGGTTTGAGTTTGAGGACACTACAGTGCCATTACTCTTATCTGGGGAGCAGCTTGGCTTGGCAAGGTCAAAGTCAGCTACTAGTGATACAAGTTTGGGTCATATTTGTTTCTTTTTTCTTTTGCTTTTCCTCTTTGTGGTCTCCCTCCACCCTCTCTCTGTCTCTGTCTATCTGTCTCAGCCTCTCTCTCTGCCTTATATTCATCTCTCTATAAAGAATCAGAGAAAGTGTGTCATTCTGAAGTAAGAAAGGAAGAAAAGAGCAAGATGATTGCGTTATCTATCAGCTTTCTCTACTTTACTGCCCTTCTTTCACATTTTTTTCTCCTTTTGACTTTATTTGCATGTACATGTGTGTGAGTGTGTGTACTGCGGTATAGTGGTGAGAGCTCTTGACTCTCACAGAGAGATCCTGGGTTCAAGCCCAGCCTGGTGCGTACACCCTTGGACAAGGTGTTTTGCTCATGTTTGTCCCTCTCAACCCAGGTGTAGTAAATGGGTACCTGGCAGGAATATAGTATTCCTGATCTAATTAGATGAACTAGCTTTTAGCACTACATATTTGGCTGCTTGGCTAAAGCCAGGTTAATAATAGAGCGCTTTGGGTAGTACTGTGTACTAGGAAAGCGCTATATGAAAACCGATTATTATTATTATTATTATACATGTATTCATGATTTTGTCATTTTGATATGATTCCTACATGTACCTGAAGCAAATGATTAGAAACACCAGATATAATGCTGCTTTAATAGATATATGGATGGGATGAGGGCCTGGTTTGAATAGTGTGGAGAAGGGGGTGGGGGGGGGGGGGAGGGGTAAGACACTGGATTCCTGGCAATAGTGGATAGTAGTAGTTTTCCACCATTAGTGATTAATGCCTGGCTCTAATTAGCACTGTTTGGGGGACTTGCTTGAGTGCAGTGAGACACATGTCTGGCACTACCTTACGATCTTTGTCTGCTGCCCACTTTAAAGGATGCTATTAATTTGCTACCTCCTTGCGGTGTTTTTCCTCTCAAAGCTCTCCATCCTGGCAAGATGTATCCCCCTTCTTCGTTTGTCAAGTCACAAGGATAAAAAGGCATCTTGTACTGGAGGATTGTTTTCACAAAATTCCTGTTCTTGCTTAACTCCTTGTGTGCAATGTGTGCTTTTTCCACAAGTAATACACACAAATCCTATAGAGCAATATTTTATCTGGCATACAAAGCGTTAAGATTACCTGAGACACATCTAATGAAGATATTTCTCTCTATTGGCTTTACCTCACTGCTGGGTAGAAGCAGTAGAATCAGATTTAACAATTGGAGTCCCATAAGCAATACCCTGTGTTGTACTTGACATGGAACTATCAATGAATGGTACTGAGAGGTTTCAAGCTGTGTCCCTTCCCTTCCCTTTTGTATAGAAGTGTAAAGACAACGTTTAACTCTCTATAATTAACTTTGTATGAACATTGTTGCCTGCAGAACAGAAAGGGGCTGTGCATGACATACAGGTACCTAGTATAAAGTCTTTATTGAGGTCCATGTCACAGAAAATTGAGTCCCAGTGGGAACAGACCTCAGAGAGTGAAGCCAGGTGCTACCTATGCCTGTTCTGTTCTGTTCTGAGACAGTTGCCAAATATAGACCATTTTGGGCGAAGTTAACCTACACGGTATAGGATGTTTTGTGTTCTGTAAGTATAGAGGATCATTTTCACAAACAAAGTGACTTTATAAACAAGTAATGATTTTCCATACCACTTATTTAAACTGGTCTCCAAGAAACCCAGTGTTTTACTGCCAATGAAGCTCTAGAGAATGTTTGGCTAGTGGTGCACATGTGCCACATATCTGCCAGGCTATTTGAACGTATGTAGAATGCAGGAGTCACATGCAAAACATTGCATTGTATTAGTAAGAGATTTTTAGCATGCCACCATTTATACTACCTGTACTTCAGTCATCAGAGTCACAGTTTATACAACTTCAGTCATTAGAGTCACAGCCATGAAGGTTTTCTTCTTCTTCACCCTGTAGTTAATTAACCTCCTAAAAGTTTGCAAGTCATCCTTTTTTACCTTGTTAGTAAACCTCTTTTATCTGGAAGGGTACAAAATAAATTTCTGGAGAAATAGCCATATTTTCACAAGTCCCTGACTAATGGATAAGTTGAGGGGAGTTGAAGTTTCTAATACCCTTTGTACACTGGATTTCTTTTCGCTCTGTACTATCCTTACTATTTTCGTCAAACCCAGACAATTGTTTGATGTGCTTTACACTGCCATTCTAAGGCGCATACTGGCCAAAAAATCCCATGACATTCACATTCAAAATTCAAAACAAATAGTCCCAGACCCTTTTGGTAGCTTATGAATATTTATAAGTATTATAAGTATTGCACATGCACTCTTTACCACTCAGATATACCCATCAAGTGCTCGCCCATTGTGTACTAGCTACTAGCTTCTCTCTAATTAGTCATTATGTTTTCACCTTGTGAGCTTGGCACTTCTTTTTCATGCCCCCCCCCCCCCCCCACTACTTTACTTTCTGTTTTGGCTGGAGCTCTTCATACTGCTCTTGAAGGCGTGGCGGCTGCAGTTGCAGTGCTAGATTGGAGGACCTCGCTAATACACTGTAGGCCTGATATTATGTAGGGCAAATATGATTGTTATTATGGTTAGCGTTAGTGGCAAACCACGTCAGTGTGTGAACACACCTTAATAGGCCTGATATATTTGTTATGGTAAGCGGAACTAGCAAACCACTTCATTGTGTGAACACACCTTAATACAGTAGGCCTGATATGTTTGTTATTATGGTAAGCGGTAGTGGCAAACCACTACAGTGTGTGAACACACCTTAATAGGCCTGATATGTTTGTTATCATGGTAAGCGCTCGTGGCAAACCACTTCAGTGTGTGAACACACCTTAATAGGCCTGATATATTTGTTATTATAGTAAGCTGAACTAGCAAACCACTTCATTGTGTGAACACACTTTAATAGGCCTGATATATTTGTTATTATGGTAAGCGGAACTAGCAAACCACTTCAGTGTGTGAACACACCTTAATACAGTAGGCCTGATATGTTTGTTATCATGGTAAGCGGTATTGGCAAACCACTACAGTGTGTGAACACACCTTGATAGGCCTGATACGTTTGTTATTATGGTAAGCGGTAGTGGCAAACCACTACAGTGTGTGAACACACCTTAATAGGCCTGATATGTTTGTTATTATGGTAAGCAGTATTGGCAAACCACTACAGTGTGTGAACACACCTTGATAGGCCTGATATGTTTGTTATTATGGTAAGCAGTAGTGGCAAACCACTACAGTGTGTGAACACACCTTAATAGGCCTGATATGATTGTTATTATGGTAAGTTTGATACTACCGCTTACCAAGTTGCACTTAAATGTTGGACAACCAGGTCATATGTAGATTGGGGTAATTTTTCAAGATTAGAAGGAGCTGTTTCATGGATTAAAAGTGAGCTAGGTCAGTTGACCTAAATGTGTCACATGTAGAAAGTTATGCTTGGTTGATACAAGTGTGTAATGCAGTTACCAGTAGTCCTAGTAACCAGTCTCAGCTATTTTTTTTTTAGATACTTAGTTGAATGTGACGAAAGCAGGTAATTCAGAGATACAGATTGACAAAGTTTGAGAAAAATTAGACATATTTTAAAGAAGTTGATTGTGTTTATCTTAATAACCAGCTGTGTAAATCCAAGCTAGAGGATAAATGAATCTCTGTTCTCATAACCAATTGAGTTGCCTTAAAGGTTGATCAGAACTCAGTGCTACAGTATTAATCAGGATTCCTTTTAAGAAATTACTTGTCTGATCTGTTTCCTTCTTTAAATGCAAAAGTTTATTTGCTTCATGGACACCCTTTCTTTTCTAATGTCTACTGTATGATCATGTAAAAATCCAATAAATGTTTAAGCACAAAAAGACTCTGGGTAAGGAAACTAGTAGCCTGAGAACTGCACTAATTGAGTGTTTGTATATCAGTCATACTACTGTGAACTCCGGATTGTAGTGGACCGTCCACGTAGGAATCGGACTGAAGCAAGCAGTCTAGCTTAGGCTAGTCTGATTACAAGACTCACATGTAATCCTAACTGAGACATAAGCGCAATTACAAACATATATCATGTAGTTTATCTAGACGTGTGATTCATTACTAAAGTTCTTTAGTTTTTGCTGAAGACTGCGTATTTCAAAACAATGTAAAGAAGTTTTGATTATTTAAAAGGATTCATAGCCTTTCACACAAGATGTGGTCTGCAAATTCAGACTCTGTACTATGAACTTTCCTTTCCAAGAAAATAATCTTGAGCCCACATTCCGATCATTTAAAATGAGTAACAATCACTTTCCTCTGTATCAGGTCCACGCATCCTTGCATGTACCAAGATACATTCACTTGACGGCCAATTCTGCACACACTAACTAACATTCTTAAATATGTAATTTACACAGCCTGCATCCCAGGCTATGAGACTAGGTGCATTGGCCATATACATTGTAACTATAAGCATTGTGGCAAGTCAGACTGTTGTCTGGTCTTACATCTACCAGATTCATGCTGTGAGTCTCACAGTTGAGTCTAAACCTGAAGTCTATTACTGTGCATTTAAGTCATGTACTGAAGAGAGATGTCAAATGTTTAGTTAAGAGTGGATGTGACATTGTCTACACATAATGACAAGTAACAAAATAATGATGATTCTCCTTAGGTATAGTAATGAAGTAATTTTCTGGAGTAAGAGAAGCTTTCAGGCAGTTTCCTCCTTCTTTAATTTGTTTTCCTGCTCTTGGTAGACACGACCTCTCGGTCAAGGACCTCTGCTCATTTCAGAGACTAAATTGGGATCATGTGTGTCTAGCAGGTTGGGTATGTCTGTGTGTGTGTGTGTGTGTGTGTGTGTGTGTGTGTGTGTGTGTGTGTACTATAGGTGCGTTTTCATTAGCCCGATCAGACGAAATAGCGAGCTATTTTGCTGATCCGGGGAACTAGCCTGAAGTTGCAATTGCGTCTTCAATAGCTCGAAACTCGGGATACGTAAGCTCGAGCTCGGGTTGCATAAATTATCCGGAGTTTCGCACATACCAGTAGTGTGCGACGGGAATAGGCCACGACCGCATGGCTTCGGTTGTGAGCTCACATTCACGCATGTGTAAAAACCTGATGCATGCCGGGATCGAGAAATTTTCAGGCTAATGAAGACGCTCCAAGCTAGCCCCATCTAGCCCAAGATTTCTTGGGAAATTTTCTCGACCAAATAGCGAGCTTTATTGCCTGATCTGGCCAATGAAGACCAAATAGCTAGCTATTTCGTGATCTGGCTAGCTAACCCGATCAGAACAAGCTCGCTATGTCGCCCACATCGGCCTAATGAAGACACCCCTTTAGAGAGAGAGAGAGAGAGAGAGAGAGAGAGAGAGAGAGAGAGAGAGAGAGAGAGAGAGACAAAAGAAAGTGAGGGAGGGGAAGGGGAGGAAGAGAGATTTAGGGGAGGGGTTGACATGTGAACAAATACGGAGGCAAACAGGGGGACAGTCAAATTGAAAGGGTGAAATAGAGAGGCAGACATAGAGACATACGGACAAAAGGACAGACAGGTGGACAAACGAAGTGCAGGCAGAAAACAGGAGTGGGAATGAAGAGTTTTGTGAGATTTGCTCCCTTGTCCTTGTTTATCATAAAACAAGCTAAGAAAGAAAAAGAAAAGAGGAAAGTGTAGAAAAGTTATAGTAAGTTTTAGTAACTTTTATAGTAACTTTCTTTCTTTTCTCTTTATAATTACTTTGTGACTAGTTCACAACTCTCAATCACCACCCACCCTCTTCTTCAACCTCCATTTTATCCCACTTATTTTTGGTTTGACACACTGAAAAATAAAGCTAAAAATAGTCTTGTGTAAGTGTCATAAAATATAAAAATTCACCTCTCCTCTTTTTCACTTTTTCACTTTCCTTTCCTTTCTTCACCCCATAAGTGGGTCAATTATCAGAAAGAATACAACCACATGGTGTTACTGAAAGTTTTACTATTTTCTAGATAGTATTTACTAGTACACTCTCACCATGGGAACATTCAAAGAACATTTATATCTCTACCTGTGTCACAAAATGACACTCCACAATCACGTGCCCATTTTTCATCTCTGCATTCTCACACACTTTGCCACACTGCCTGTGAGTCACACTCGGTTGTTACATAACTTGGCTAATGAGTAGCCTTTTTATTGCTTAATGTTTAAATGTTGTTGCGTTCCTTTCTTCCTCATGCCCAGGTAATGAAATTTCACCTCCACCTGAGAGGATGCTAGAAATTTCCTCCTGCTGATGAGTTTTAATCTATTTAGGCTGATTTGTGGCGTGAGAGTGAAGTACACATATTCTCTTATAAAGAAATTGAAGGAAAAAGAGAGAGAACAAGAAGTTGAATCAGCTTGGGAGACGGTACATGTGAAGTGTAACCTGCATAAAGAGACTGCTTAAGAGAGACAGGAAGTATGGTCCTTATTAGCAGCTGTTTATATGTACAGGTAACTTTAAAACAGATTTCAAATAGAAACATTGTTTAAGGGAGAAAATGTGGACTATACACAAAGTCTCTTTTAAACTACCATGGCTGGCATGGCAACAGGTGCAATCATGAGAGCTCATTGGCTGTTGCCGTGTAGTTACCATTGATGGCAAGTTACAATAATTTAAAACCTTATGCAACATGGCCCAGGTTTCACTTTATGATATGAAGTTTTGACATACATTTTAAATGATAATTATGATTCAATACCTCACGAAGCACGCAACCATGAAACAATGTTTTACTCATCAATTGTGATTCTTTTCTCGCCGTAACAATTCTTCATCAAAATATTTCATGGAATTTCCTTTTTCTCTTTTTCTTTCTTCCTTGTCTTTCTTTTCATACCACAATAGGCCAACGGGTGTCAAGCATGGCATTGTGTCTGCCCATCCTCTGGAGAATTCTGAGAAAAATGTAAGTGTAGAATACAGGCCAGCAGGTACAGTACACCACTCTTCTCACCCGTTGGATACAGCAGGGTGTTTGTACTCAGCACATGCCCTGTTATATGAAGGCTGGCTTACTTGAAGTGTTGCTAGGCCTGGCAAACTGTTTGGCATCTAGATTGCATGGTCGTTGTTTGTTTAATGGTTGTACATACAAAAAATCTTGTGTATAGAAATTCACGCATGATGAAAAAGAAGTACATCTATCCATAGCTGCTGACCACTTTGTGTTTTCATGTAGGAAAATACAAACCAGCAAATCCATGTTTTTTAAGTGGTCCCTGCAAAAAAAAAAAGGCAAATAGGTGAAAAGGGCACGAGACATTTAACTCCCCAAATGAGGGTTGAGTTGTCCCATGTTCCTAGTCTTTATGCAAAAGCTGCCATCTTGCCGGAAACAAATTCAGCCAAAGTTTTGGCATAAATCAACTTTTAAAGGAAGCCTAAACAAAGATCATCTCTCATATAAAGACAATTGTTACTCTTTAGTTGAAATTATGTTAGACATTGACCTGAAGAGCAAAGCCACCTGTTGATAAAAAGACTCAAGTCTATAGATTTAGGCTATGATTCCCATTGCGCATCCTGGTATTCTATAGTAGCGGTCGTGACATGCGCTCTTCTAGCATCTAGGACAACGGGAAACCAGCAATATGATAATCGTGATTGAATGGACAAAGTTCTGCAAGACGTCTCACACCTCCCTCTGTCAATGAGTGAGAGGAAAGGCGTCAGAGTGATGAGGAACATTTTTAATGAGGGGGGGGGGAGGAGGTGACAAGAGAAGTTTCTGGAAATCTCACAGGAAAGTACAAATAATATCTAGAGAGGAAGTGGGTCTCTCTCACTTTCTTGCTGAATCATATAGGCTTCACTAGGAGTGGATGATTGTGCATGGACAAGAGAGGGCAGGCTTTGCCTGGACATCAAATATTACACAATTAGATGTCTCTGTAAAACTGACCTATGGCAAATTTATACCGGTACACCAAAATGGCAGGTGCATGTCAGGTCTAAGCATGAGGCTCCTCCCTCCCCATAGATTGGCCACCAGTGTCAGAGGCTTAACCCTTTAACTGCTACACTAAATGCAGCTGTGCTGGGTTCATGTGTATCACTCGTGCAGTAATACACCTGTGGTATTGGAAGGGTTGAATAGAGGGCAAAGTGGGCATCCATGAGGATTGCCAATGTGTGTGTGTGTGCGTGGGGGGGGGGGCATTTCTCACAGCCAATCAAAACCAAGGATTTCACTGAAGTTGTCAGCACTAGCTATTTAGTCAGTGCTGACAATTTTCATGAAATGCCCTAGTGGTATACGCTTTGATATCCCCTCAGTGACTTGCAATGCTCCCACACCTCTACCACTGGATGAGGAGTGCTGATGCTGACACAATTATTACTGTCCTGAAGGATGAAATTACTATGTCATGGGAGTTGAATCCACAAACTTTCTTAGACCTGCTTGTAGTACTAAACCTTGTGACCACAAGACCTCCGCTATTAGAAAGTCCCTGTGTCATCTACGATCCCCAATGCGCTATAATTATACAGACCTGTCAGGATTTCACTAACTACGTACCGGTATACATGATTTAGCATAATTTGTTTAAATTGATTTAACTTGACCTGCTTATTTCAAGGGATTACTCACTGGCCATTTCAAGAGCTAAAAGAGAATATTTCACTTTAAGATCTGTTGACTCTGTGTTGAGTTAGTTGCCATGTAGCAAATCTACATCCTGAGATCTTCTTGATTATTAACTTTCACATTGCCTAACTCTTTAATTAAATTCTGACTTCAAAATCTACTTAAAAGTGAGTTTACTTATGCTTATTCATCGCTTTTAAAAGCTGTGTTTTTCATTTTAAAAAATGTAAATTCTTGCATTAAATCCATTTAATGCATGTACTGTGCAGACCAACAGAGCTATTCCAATACAATAATTGTACATATGCCATAGTAAAATGTTTTAGGATGAAATAAAAGAGTAACGCCCATTTTTGCAAGTCATTACTACAAGATATTGGTGACATAATTTGTTTCACATCCAAGCTCAATGTGGCACATTGACACATTGATGTGCACATGCTTGTTCTGGGATCTAAATGTGGATGCTATTGGTTTGGGAGAGCTGATTTGAATTTGTGCCAACCTCATGTTAATCTGAGAGATGACATATTCTAATAAACGGGCTGTTGCTATAAATATATATGTTCGTGAAGGTAAGAGAATGTGGTTTGAAGGTGTCCTTTGGGGAAAATAACATGAAGTACTAAAGCTGTATTCAGTATTAAGGCCTAGCAGGTTGTTTAAGTGTTTTCAGTTCCATGCATTTTCAGCAAATACATGTATCTAGACCAGGAATATGGTCCTAGGTGTCGTCAACATAAAAGTAGCAATACACTGTCCATTAAAAGAAAACAGTAACAATGAACACAGGTCAATAAGCGGTGTTCTTTAAAGGGAACTTAGTGATTAAATTTATTTATTTTGTAGGAAGGAAGTACACAAGACACATAATATACAATGCCATAATTTGACTCATTCTTGCATGGTAGAACCTTTACAATATTACTGTGATAAAGTCTCCAGTATTATTAGGTTTGGTATTCATATTTCATTTCAGTACTCAATGGCTACATGCATCAGTGTAGGTAACCAAGATTTTGTAAAGTGGAAACAGAATAGAGGATTTTAATCCAATTAAACTTGAAATTAGGTCATGCGTGAACAGGTCATAACAGAAAAAGTTACCAGAATATTATCTACTACCTAGAAATAAACTATGATGAATATTTATAAATATGCTGTAATCAGCATTTATCAGTACTTCTGAGAGTTGTGAGGGGTGAGGGAGTGAAGGTAGCACTCACTTGGACCTTGAGAAGTGAATATAAGCTTTGTTATAGTTGATACAAGGGAAATGAGATTTACTCCATATTGATGAAGTGACGCTGAGGATGGGGAGTAGCTGTGCTTTGCACACCATATGCAGGTAAACAATGGGCATCGTTCCAGGCACCTGAAATAGGGCTTGTGTTTCTAATGAAATGTTTTGATCATCACTCGGCTCGCATCCAAACCATTTGTAGATTTTGTTTGAAGCCGGATATTGCGTCTGACTTATATTTTTGGGCAGCCGATAAACAAGGAGGTTTGAAAGCCCAAGTGTAAGGGCAGAGGGACACTGTAACATGGGTGTGGAACAGGTACCAGGGGTACTTGAGGTACCAAGCTGTCACCCAAGAAAGCCAATGAAAAACTGATTAGGAATTGGAGGTATATTTAGTGTTCTTCAAGTGCCCGAATGTTAAAATAATTTCTTGGGGTAGCATATGATTTAAGCACAGGAAAGATGATCTTCAAGCATTTTGCTCCTGTTGATCAGTTCAGTCCCTCTTCCAATCTCTACCCTTTTACTCTGTACCAACATTCAAACCTGAAGGGTTTTATGAAAGTTTGTGTCATACAAATCTCAATGTGTGTAGAATGATGAGGCAAAACCAATCATTCCCCCCTAGGAAATAACACATATAGACTTCTTCCGGTATTCTAATAGCATGTCATTAGGAAACCACAAAGCTTTCTTTTGTAACTCAATAAAAAAACTTCAGAAACCACAGCCTTCTTCCATACTCTAGTCTCCCATAATGATAATGACTTAAGCTCATCCTCCTGCTTCCTGCTAGAGCAATACACTGACCTCCAAGAAGCAGGCTATTGGTCATCACAGCTAATAATGGCAGTCTGCTGCTGTCCCTGTCACAGAACGGCCACATATGCCCCCACCTGGCCTGGCAGATGCCAGCTGTTCCAGAAGAGCTGTCTGCGTCAGCCTGAAGTCAATGATATAGCATGATACGTATATGGGTGCGTTTATCATCACTTTTCTTGTGTAGAATTAAGGTTTCCAAATGCCCTTCAAGGTCTCCAAATGCCTTTCAGGGAGATGATAAACGCAAAGGTGTTTTGATTATGGGGTTCGGAAAGCCTTTTTGAAACGCACAAATTTGTGCGATCCGAAACGCGTTTAAGCCAGAATCGCGTTTCTAGAAGCGAGATAAACGCAAAGCTGTTTTGAAACGACTTTCTACTTCGATAAGCACGTGCCGCGCCTGACCTCCTTCCTCGGTCAAACGGCGCAGTACAGCTGCGCAGTGACAGGGCCAGTTTTCGACTGGGCGATATGAGTTGATAAACGCAATGTTTTTTGGAACGTGTTTGTAAAGGCCTTTGGAAATGCCTTTTGACACGGCCTATGTCTGATCCAGCAAATTTGGTTTCAGTAAACTGACCACACAATGTTTCGGATTTGAATGGGCAAGAAAGCACAATATGTGCTTGTTTGGCTGATGGACACATAGTTCTGCAACTTTGTATCATTATCATGTAGAGGGCTTCTTGTAAATCCATACTGTTTTGATGGGCAACAAGACTTTCTGATTATACAAGACATTAGGCCTGGGGATCTCTTTATTTGTCTTTAACTTCTCAAACTTTCTAGAAACTATTTTCTTCCTGTATGATGGTGGATTTGGTGTAAAGGGTATTTGTGTGAGAGGTTTTGTTGCCTTTAATGTGAATGTGATCTTGATGGGGTTGTATTAAGGGCTCAGCATCCCCTGTGTCATGGTAAGCATGATGAGTGGGCAAAGGACAACAGCCATTGTCCATCACTGATGGCCAAATCAAGACTGGCAAACGGGGGAAGAATTACAAAGCCCAACATGATTGTCACCGGAACCAACACTGTAAGTCCTTGACTCCTGCTAATGCCTCTATTTTGGGCGTTTGTCAATAGCCAAAAGGGGGGGTTATTTTTTTCTATCTAGTTTTTACCTCTTTTTTTACCTCGGACGCTGGCTATTTAAAGGAGTGATTCACTCGTTGGTGTGTGTCTCATCACAACCCCCTGCATATACTGAGGGTCAAGTCAGATGGAGAGAGAGAATTTATGAACAGTATTTTCTTGATATTAATACAGGCCTACAGAGGGATACACCAAGTTTCACAATAACCAACAAATATCCTCAATCACCTTTTAGAATAGAACAAATTTAAAGGTTGTCCTCCTTGCAAATAAAATACTTTCCATGTGCAATTAAAAAGAAACTCATACCTGAGAATAGAATAACATCTAAGTAGCTGTTGTATTATAAAGCTTTATAGTCCATGAAGTTGGATTTCTTGCAAGCTTTTGTGTAGCTATCATTCCCCCCTTCCCCCTTCATGGTCATGGTCATTAGAAGATTGCTAATTATTCTAAATATCCCTCTGCAACAGCTACAGATGTTAAGGGAGTGATTGGCAACTTTACTAGAATACAGTATAGTTTGCTACGGTATACAATTCTTTTTTTAAAAGGAGAATAAAATCAGCCCAGAAAATTAGAAGTTATTTTTTTTATTCAAACTACACTTCATCCTGAACAATGAAGGCACCACAGCTGTGTAGCAATAATGCGGTATTTCACACATTTCAAAATCATCATAGCCTCCTTATCCAGTTTTTGTCAAAATATATATTGATATGTCTTGTTGCCTTTATTGGCCTCACTTGTCAGTGCAATTGAACATTATGTGCTACAGCAATTTCTGAAATCAGCTCTGTCAATTCAAGTCAATCCTTAGAATAGAATAACATATCTAAATACAGTTGCCAGCAAAATTATTCAATTCCCGTGCATTTTGGACATTCTGGCAAAATGAGGATACATTTCAACTGCAGAGTTTATTACAATTGGATACTAGATCAATAATCTTTGATTTGTTTAAAAGTTATAGTTACAAACTGTGATTATTCATGCATGACAAGCACATTGATGGTCACTTTCAGACCTTTCTGTGGTCATTGAAGCACCACTCAAAATGCTTCGCTGCTCATGGTTTGTTAAGTCATTGCTTCGATAGATGACATACTGTGCCTTGATTTGATATATGATTCTTAATATCTAAATTCATATTTTTCATTTTACCAAACATTTTAACCGTGTAAATTTCTGGTGAGAGCTGCCTCCATTGAGTTTGTACAGAGGTTGCCCATGAGGTTAATAATTCAAATTTCAATCTGTGTCAAAATTAATTAAACCGGTGGATGTACTAAAAATTATATATTTAATGATGGGATATTATTTCATCTTTCACAAAAAGGAACAAAAAACCCATTATCACCAGCGCATTATGAGTCATGCTTTACTGATAACAAAAAGGTCTCAAAATGGCCATTATTGTGCTCACTCTTTGTACTTGAATGATCACACTTTGTAACTATAAGAAAATCAAAGACTATTGATCTGGTATTTAATCACAATAAACTATCTGTTCACCACTTGCATGATTTGGTAATCGTCTGCAGATGCAATGTAGTCTTCTTGCCAGAATGTCCAAAATTATGCGATGGGGGTTGAATGATTATGCTGGCAACTGTAGGTATTGTGTCAGGAGGCTGATAAGTGTGTGACTTCTGCTTTCTCACAAGCTCCTCCATAATTATCTCTTCTCCCCATTCATCATCGGGTTCATTAACAGTTTGCTTAATTAAACATCCCTCAACAGGAGCTCCAGATTTGAGAATGAGTAATATGCATCCTGCCGTCCTGCGACGAGGTTTCAAATCCGATTATAGGAAGGCGTAATCTGGTTTTCGTGGCGGAAAGCGAAAGAGAGGGGGGAGAAATTTGTGAAAATCAGTTGACAGTGTTTGACCTGGAATTCAGGAGGAAGCAGCTAAAGTTAATTATGTGCATGTGATTATGATGTTAATGTTTTAAGTTTAGGAAGAGGTTGTATGTTGGGATCGGGTACCTCTTGGTTTAATGTTAAAGGAATATCCTAACATGCAAGCTCACTTTTGTACAAAAGATGTTGTGTTTTGCACAAGTAGAGCAGCATTCTGGGTGACATATGAGGATTTCATGACAAAAGTGTCTTTAAATAGAATGTAAGATGAAAAGGAAGGAACAGGGTTCAAGAGGAAATAATTGGTGAAGACATTTGTATTCATGATTGAAGACATGGTAGCCCATGTACCGAAGTCATGAAACTTAGCCACTGTGATACATTTATCTAAAATTAACAAATAACAAGTAAGTACTGCCCCGTTTGCTCAGGAAGATTCAAGGAGAGCAACATCTCATACATTTCAATAACTGGTTTATTCTTAATAAGTGCAGAAAAATGGACGAAACAGATTTATGAACTTGATAAACAAGTTTAATGTCAGTGTTTGAAAATCTGTTACCCATTGTTCAGATTGAAACAGTCAATCAAGTAGGCTATTGAGAATGATTACAGATGTTATGGCATCCATTGTTTTCTCAGTGTGATGATATTGTACTGGTAGGTCAACTCGCTTATGCTTCAAATTGTCTGTCATATATCCTTTCAAAAACTCTACTTATTCTCCCAGTATCTTAGTGAACGCACAATCAAGTCCACCAAGCCCCCAATGCATGATGGGACTTAGGAATAGATTGCGGGGTTGATGTATGTGAACATATGTGGCAGTGTGATCAAGATGTGATCAAGAGTCGTGGTCTTGGTGTGTATCCATTTGATACCTGTTACAGACAGGGTAACGGTATTTGAACACAGAATTCCATCAGTGGATCTTCATTGCCTTAAAATACAAGAACATACTGATAGCAGAAATAGCAACATGGACTGTAGATCAGCAGGCCTGAGACAAACTTGTGGTCATTGAAAGGTTTCATTAAGCCATTTATATATGTTATATAAATGAATGAAAACTTCCCCCTCCCAGACTGCCTATTAAATGGTTATTTAATTTACTTGTTGCTAGGAAGTCACTCCTGATGTCATAGAATACACCATGCTGTGCATTATCCCAATGAGCATATAAAGCAAGTTTGCACAGGAGTTGTTGTTTTATTAACGGAGGCTCTTTGTATAAATGGCACTGATATTATTTAACTGAATTACTAATCAATGTTTCCTAGTTTGTTTCTTTTTGTTATAATTATTTTGATTACATCTGTATCCCCTGAAGACATACTGTAGATTTTTAAAGAATAAGTGAGGTATCTAGTTTTTGTCACCCTGCCATTATTGAAGGTTTCCTGAAATGAACTTCTTTTCATATTATTATTTCTTTCTTCCTACAGTTCTGGAAGAACCAGCAACAGGAGGAGTTTGCCAATTTGAGGAAGCTCCAAGGATTGCACGCTCCTCTTAGACTCATGATGGAAAGGAGTATAGTGACACAGGTATTATAGTGAACCTCGAAATATCATCTTTAAGTAACTGTGGTACATTACCAGGCCCTCTATATATCTTACATTCTAAAAATGTTACCCAGACTACTCCCAGAATGCATTAGTGACTCATAACCCCTTCTTTCAAGCAATGCTTTCTTTGTGGTTTATTGTCAGACCAAGCCAAGGACAGTATCTGATGATTAATTTATATTGCATTATTGAAAATTGCAAAGCCAATAAAAAAGCCTTAAAGAATTGTTTCCTCTCAACCGTTAATCTGTTCTTTAAATATATTTTTTCAATCATATATTAGAGAACATTTTAGCACAAGTGTACCCCCACAAGAAAAAGAAAGCTCCACAGATTGCACGCTCCTCTCAGACTCATGATGGGAAGGAGTATAGTGACACAGGTATTACAGCGAACCATGAAATATCTTTAAAATGATATTTTACAATTTCAATAGAAATCATACATTTATTATTTAAGATAGAACTTGATTCCTAGGAGAAGAAATCTGAGCACTTTGGGTAGTACTTTGAAATAGAAAAGTGCTATATAAGAGCCAATTATGTTATTATTATTATCATTTTTCAAATTAAATTTGAGTTTTCTATGTCTATTTTTAAATATTTAAATGTCTGCATTCCTTTCAGAGCGAGAGCCCAGATATTCTACCATCTTCAAACGCTCTGGTTGATGCACTGACAGGGAGGGATAACCTGATTGGCTATGAAGACATCCTCAATGGTATGATTATCAATGTAGTCTTGTGTCTGTACATTTATCTCTGTTTTCTACCCACTCATTGTGTTGCAGTCATCACTTTCACAGGGGTTTAGAGTGAGACTTGGTGAGGCCACCTTCTGAGAAAAAAATTAGTTTTGTGCCAAGGAGCTGGTGAAAAATTGTGTCATAAGGAAAGTGCAGGCTCACTGTTCTCAGTTTGTTCCCAATCCATACGTTTTCCGAGCATAGCAATCAATTTCATCCATATAAACAGTGCACTTCAAAATAAATGTCTAGATTTAGTTTATTGAAGGCTTTTCCTGATTGAGTTTATGATGTTTTATCTAGGAGGTTAAACATATCAAGTAGATTCACAAAATACTAACTTTCTTGCTATTGAGCATTCCTCTATGACAAACAGTGGGGTTGAGAGGTAAGAATTATACAAATAAATCTCCCAATTCCCAAAACCTGGTATACCGGTTTGTATGTATTTTAGTCCAATAGGCTGGATTATAGGAGAATATGCAGAAAAACACTTTTACAATAATCGCTGAGCACATTTCTTTAAGGACAATTCCTTTTGGGAGAAAAATACTGGTAACCCAAGAGAGAAATAGTGCTGTTCAATAATTGTCTCGCTTGGCTGAAGACCTAGCGCCATTCCTTCAGGTGCGTGCATGTGGCGTCAACGCTGCTATGCCGTGGAAGCAGACCCAGGTAATTCAATTAGGGTGTGTTTTCACTGAAGGAGAACAACACCCAAGATAACACCGAATCTAATTTCCCCCCACTTGGGTAATAACATCTTCACTGCCATCAGACTATGCCCACTATATTTCTTTCTAAATGTTATGAATCTCACAAGTCTTGCATTGTATGTTTTAAACTCACTATATTCTCATATCCTAATAAAAATACAAAATCTTCATTTGTTCATATGAAATGATGTACAACAAATCAAAGCAGTGCTCTACACAAGTCATTTTATATCCGTTACTTGGATCAAAAGATCTTTACTGCAGTCATACTGCTCTCGTGTTATTCCTCCCTTAGGTTTAAAAGTATTAAAGCTGTGTAAGTTTGCCTTGTCCTGTCATGTTTTGATTATTTCCATATTAAAAAAAAAAATCATTTCATGATTTGTTCATATGACATAACAAACTTCAAATTAAACAAAGTGCCCAAAGCTATATTTGTTTTCTGATAAAATGATGGAAACTTGACACGTAATATATCATAT
Organism: Arbacia lixula; assembly: GCA_963669155.1. Classification (NCBI taxonomy): domain Eukaryota; kingdom Metazoa; phylum Echinodermata; class Echinoidea; order Arbacioida; family Arbaciidae; genus Arbacia; species Arbacia lixula. The sequence continues at coordinate 19,987,767 of OZ022582.1, read as the reverse complement.
AAATATACTTGATGGAATCATGTTGTATCAGAGAAAGAGCAACAAACAATAATTTAGGAGGCATACTTACAAACGTGATGTCATAAAAGGAGCACACTGACATATGTTTTGCATGATACAGGTCCTTTGCAAGTGCTCTTTTGTTTTTTATGGGGACTCAATTACCCTCAGCCCCTGTATACATGTTTTGCTGTGGTGTGGTGTGTGTGTGTGTGTGTGTGGGGGGGGGGGGGGGGGGTTGGTTACTGGTGGTAATGAGATCCAAAGTGAGTGGAAGACTGGTCATTTCTCATTGTTTGTGTGCTAGGGCGTTACAAATGTTGACTGTTTGTCCTGGAGGAAGAGCGTTGTTTGACCCCTACTGTGCATTGGCCTTGGCCGGCAAGGCTGGACATGACTTCGAAACCAATCTAGCAATCAACATGACATCCTCCTAATCATAGAAGAAGGGAGGTGGGGGTGGGGGGGGGGGCAATAAATCATTGATGGGTATTTTTACCCTATTCCTCCCCATTTTGCTTGTTTGTTTCCTCTCCTTTTGAGCAAGGATCAGCACATGTATAGTTCTGAAAAGTACATTTGAGACAGAACCTCATCAGATGCATTTGGCATTGCACCAAAGGACGCCCTCATTTAAGGTACTTTTTAGATGAACATGTACGTGTTGAGCCCCCCAGTACCTTAGGTGCATGCTTAGCACATATTGTGCGTACATAAGTCATGTAGTCAACAGAGCTGCCAAATAGTACGATAATTTAAAAAAAAAAAATGGCAAAGATTGGCATCTCTTAGTTAATTCCATATTGGATCCATGCTATTAAGAATTACAGTGTGAACGGCTGATCACAAAAGTTTAGCATAAAAAAAATAATCTTCCACATGCAGTGAGTATTCTGGGCATTTCTACTTTGACATAGAATTCTTTTTTTTTTTGATATAGTAGAATATGCATAATAAGAGCTTTTCTTTTTGTTGTTAAGCTGGGTGTAAGTTTATTTCAATAGTGGAACAAACTAGTGATTTAAGTGTTCAGTAAACATTGTCTTTAATGTGTCATCAGATGTATAAAATAGTGATGGGTCATCTTTCAAATTGCTGTTACCAGACAAGCAGAAATACGAATAAGATACATGTTCATGCAGGGAAATGAAAAGCAGTGAGTGTTTCCCAGAAGATGTGATGAGCTGAGATCAATGTTAGGACTCCTAACTTAGGAGCGGTAAATAAAACCTAGAGTGATGTACATAATATGTGGTCAGTTATCTTAAGTGGTAAGGATGAGTATGCAAATTGTTGTAATCTGCAAAGATTCAAAGGATGGAGTGTATATGGAGCATTCATGGACAGTGTTCACTAGCTGCTCTGACGTACATTATGTCAATGTTGCTTGAGACCGTGGCTTATTTGAATACCTGGGATATGACTGTAAACAGCAGTGATCAATAAGAGCTGCTGTGAACAACTTCTCATAGGGTATAATTCATAACATGGTTCAGTGTGTTGGTTTAAAGGGAATGTTCACTCTCAAGTTAAGTTGGTTTTGATAAAAGCAGAAAAATGAAGAAAAAAAAAAACGTTTGGCACCAATCCATCAAAGGATAACAGAGTTATTAATTTCCAAATTGTTAATTTTGTTCACCAAAAACCATGAAGGGGAAATTTATGGAATCATATAGTACACAACATATGGGAGAGCACCTCCCATATGACAAAATATTACTAAATTGTAACTTTAAAAAGTCATAACATTCTTATCCTGTGATAGATATTCATCATCAATATGTTGCTGTCATTTTTCTGCTATCATCAAACTGAATTTATCTTCATTTCATTCATTTATTCATTTATAACCATTATAAAAATGAAAATACAACATATTTACAAACCTAAAATAAGGACCCCAAAGAAGCAAATCTACATATGGGTGGGACCCTTTACATAACAAAAAATCTTCAGGGTGGATTTTTCCCTTTAATGACATGAGGTTCGGCAAGAAGCCCCCCCCCCCCCCCCCATGCCCCCATCCCCTTCATTTGGCAAATGTGTTGAAAAGAGGCGTGGTGGGCAGAGAAGGTTCATCTGTATCACACCTTGCCAGAACTGCGCCTTCTTCTGGTCGGGAGAAGACAGTCGCTTCTTTACTAGGAAGGAGAGAATGAGAGATGAAAAGCTTCCTTAATTGACCCACAGGGATCACCTGGTCACATTAAGGTGTGCATCCATTTCCTTGTATTTTATTGTGGAGGAATTTTGGCACTGATATTGTACAGGACTGCAGGTGATTGGATGTTCCTGTGACAGGGGGGGGGGGGGGGGGTGCGTGTTTCATTGTTGTTGTTGTTTATGTTGCTTCGACATGGCTTTGGCCCAATGCCTTGGCTGATTGCTGCTTCATTGGAATCAGTTTGCCAGCATCTTTCTGTCTGACTGGCTGGCTGGCTGTGTGTACACGTAGGTCAGACATTTTGAGTTGATCTTGAATTGTGAAAAAAAAATTATGTAAGACAGGGTAGCCCTTTTGCAGATTAAAAACACAGAAAATAAAAAGAAAATACAATGTACTTTTTTCTAAGAACTTTCCTATCAGTTATAGAACTGGAAAGTGACTTTGCCACTGTCTGCAGCAATACTGTATAAGAATGTAGACTATGGGCACAACGTTTTCTCTTGTTCTGACAAGGTTCGTGAAGCTATGACTGAGATTTCTTAATTATCATTTGGGTACGCTGCTAATTACTGCTGAGATTCACGACTTTTGCAAACGACTAGTAGTAGCGGGGTGAAATGCCTCATTAGTCGCTTTGCCCATGACTTGGTCCAATGCAACGGAGCTCACTGGCTTCCTGTCTGCATGCCTTCTACCCAGGTTTCCTGTCATGCTGTGGCCATTGGGGGAGCTATGTTAATGATGATATTGTCAAAGCCTCTATTGGGTCATGGCTTTGTAATCCTAGAAGATAATATCTAGCAGATATGTTAAGTCATGTACTTGCAGACTTCAGTGCATTTCCATATATGTAAATATGTATAGGCAAATTATGTTTTCAAACAATTATCTGTTTGGCTTGTTAGATTGCAATATGATTTTAATACTTCTTATGAATAAAATATGATGAGGAAAATCGGAAGTAGATCAGAAGTACCAAAATACAGCCAATGGAGGACCTTTAATTAGTTTTTATCATTCTCCCTGTTTTCCCCATTTTCTCTTTCACTAATTTCCGGGGTCCAATTACAAACAATTAAAGATCGTTGTTGGAGCTCCTTTTGATGAAAGGGTTTGTTTGATGAGAGAAGTTTGTTTTGTCTGGCGAGGAATCAGCTAGAGATGTCTTGGGACAGGTGCAGTGACATGATGGCAGACAGTCAGCAGAACCTGTCTTGTCTTGAGTCTCTGACTGTTCCTGACCGTCAACCCCCCCCCCCCCAACACTCCACTCCACTCCCCCTTCTCCCCCTTCTCCCCCTCTCCCCTCTACCGTCCTTTCTCTCCTCCCTTCTCCCCTCCCTTCTCCTCTCCCTTCCCTTCTCCCTTCTCCCCTCCCATCTCGCCTCTCATCTCTCCTCCCCTCTGTCTTGCCCTCTGTCTTGCCCTCTCTCCAGCACTCTCTCCTCCCATCTCTCTTCCCCTCTCTTCTCTCTCCTCCCCTCTCTCCTCCCCTCTATCTCCTCCCCTTCTCTTTCTTCTCCCCTCTCCCCTCTTTTCAGCCCTATTTCCTGTCCCTTTCCCCTTTCCTCTTTCCCCCTGGCAGATATTGAGAAGAACCTGGGTTGCCCTCGGCCTGTAGAACTTCCAGCCCCTCCCTACAAAGACTCTCAATGTTCACTCATTTGTATTGTTCAACAATGGACAGTTGATTTGACAGTGAGAAATGACAGCATAAGCATAGCAGGGTTATATCTTTGACGATATGATTGCTTAATTTTAAGAGTTCATTTTCATGAATTGGTATATTGCCCAATAAGAAATATTACTCCTGATAAGTAGAGAGTGGCTTGACATCTTCCTAAGATCTGTAATTCATAGGTCTCTCTCATTAGGACGTATAATGTTAGGCTGAAACTGATCAGTCTAAAACCTGGTTTTGTGAATATTTATCAACTAGTCAGTTTGTACAGGCAAATTTTGCATGTTGTCATGGAAATTACCTAATGATATAACCAATAGAGAGACCTGTGGGGGTATGTGGGTGGGATGAGGAGGGCAGGAATGGGTGTCAATCTATGTTTAGATGGATGGATATGAGAGGGAAAGCTGTTTATAGAAAGGAAGGATGAGAAGAGATATTGATGGAAATAGAAAGGTAGAGAGAAAGAGAGAGAGAGAGACACACACACACACACACCAAAAAAAGGGGGGATAAGGAGGGACAGTGGGGGAGAAATAGAAGAAAAGTAGAGGAAGGGAAGTTGGGAGATTGAGTTATAAAATGGAAGGGGAAAGAATGAAGAAATATACAAACAAGATGACAAGATACATTATGACAGAGAGAGAAAGACATACATACACAAATAGACAAAAAGAGGAAGAGGGGTGGGGTGTGTAAGAGTGAGGGGAGAGAAAGAGAGAGAGGGGGGTTGTATCCAAGATTCAGAGCTGAAGGGGAGGAAGAGCATTGGGAAAATGAAGATGTATGGGAGAAATGGAAAGAGGAGAAAGATGAAGGAAGGGGGAAAGGAGGAGGGAGGATGAGAGGAACATGAAAGAGAGCATGTAAGCCCAAGATTGATTGAAATAAGAAATGAGAAGGAAAGATTAAGAGAAACTAGAAAAAATTAACTGCACGCAGTCTACTGGTATGCCTCAGCCTTCCTATGCAGAATCTAAAGTATTGCCAAGCTCTCTACCATTGAGTAACATGATGCCACCCGTTAACTTTCTTGTGGAGGCAAAAAAAAAAGAAAATGGGAGAGACGGAAAGAGAAAGAGAGAGGTCATTCAGTGCTACCTTCCTATCACATCTCCCAAGTGCATTCAGGAGCCTTGAGAGTGACAGGAGCAGAAAGCAGAAAGGCAGTTTCCTCACAGCTCTCGTCTGACAAGAGAGGGTGTGATTCCTGTCTGTCGGCTCTAGTTTTCCTTCCCTGTTCCCAAAGACACTACAGCTCAAAGGCATTGGCAATGGGTAAAGGGAAAGGGAAGGAGCAGCAGTTTTGAACGTGGTATATTTTGTCCAGTTGAGCATGAAACATGATACTTTTTAGGCAAATGTATCATGTTTCATGCTGAACTGGACAAAATATACCGCGATTTAAAACTGCGGCTCCTTCCCTTTCTTCCCTTTCCCTTTACCCGATGCCAATTCCTTTGAGCTGTAGTGTACATTTCTATGAGTCTTTGGCTCACACAGTTTTCAGCTGCCACTTGCCTCCAATATTTTGCTGCCAAGCAAGTAAATTGCTACAGGTAGTAATGTTTTCAAATGGTGAGATGGTCTATCTTCTGCTTCTCTGAAGTGAGGAAAAAAATAGTACCAACATTGCCATCATGGCACACCTCTTTCTCCCAGATGTACCTTTGTCTTATTTCTGTGCTGTTCAACTATCATGTCACTATTCAACGTTTGATACTTCATATAACTACTCAGTGTAATTATCAATTTTTGTCCTTCTTTTCGTTCTGTTCTTTGTGTGAACAACTGAAAGACCCCTAGACAACCAAGAATGCCACCGGTTTTGTATTTTGACCAGAAAGTTGCAAGCCTTGCTTCTTATTATTTTCAATGTACAACAAGACTATGACTATACATAGTTTAGTGAAAGAAGGGGCACACTTAAACAATGGTAGAGATGTAGGTTGGTGTGGGGGATGTTGATAGAATGGGGGAGGGGGGAGGCATAATTAGGTAAGGGATTAAGATGACTTTACTAACGTTACATTTGCAGGAAGTGAAACTAGGCCGACCAGTCATACATCTGAGAGGATATTGGTCATTTTGACCCTTTTCCACGCTCTGCCTGTGGCGTTTTTTAGCCATAGAAGTCCCCCCTTCGAACAAATGAAATAATAAGTCTGCTTCCTAAATATTGAGCTAGCTGTATATTAGTCTCAAATCAAGACCTGCGACCATAGACCATGGAATGTTGAAGCCAGATAATATATTTTTGTTCTTTAACTTCTTAAAGGTCAGAAGGTTTCTTAGCTGTGATATTTATGACAATGACTTCTGATAAAAGCTCTTAGATTATTGCATCAAGTTATCATTCACTGTGTAGCTTCTCAACAACCTCTTCATGGGCAATGGTATTTGGTAGATTTCAGACACTCTACTTTGAAATGAGACAAGCTAGCACCATGCTCCTAATCTTTCTGATCTCCAGGCACTCACCCACTACACATCTCTTTGAAAATAGAATGAGATCCTCTGTCTATTTTGGGCATCAGTTCTCAGCAAATTAAGCAGCGGAAGAGAATATAAGAGGGAAGGAACTCCCAAATTTTAGTATTATTTCTTCCAATTAACCCTGTCTCTGTCATGGTTACCCATCTTCTTATCTCTGCTGTGCTCATCTTTTTACATATCATTTTGCACAAAGTACTATTATTCAAGGTAGATTCAGAGCAAAAGTTCAATCAGCTTTTTCTACTGTCCCTCTGTCTAAGATCGACTGCATATGTTTTGCTAATCTTCTTACTTTCATACTTAATTACTCTGATTATATGAGTATGGGAGCTAACACATGAAGTAGCCATGTGATTAGTGAAAGTTGGTTGGACTGGAGTATATTTGGTACTGATGCACATATGCACAAGTGTGTGTGTTTGTGTGTGTGTGTGTGTGTGTGTGTGTTTGTGTGTGAGTATACATGCATGTTTGTCCTCTGTGTCTGAATATGTGTGTGCATGTGAAAAATTCAACAAATTTCTTACATAACAGCATGCCAATTGTTATGTTCAAGATCGTTTTCAGTTTGATTTTAGATATAGATTTGAATATGAATTAAAATATTTCATCACAATCTTCAAACTTTTAGAAAGCTTTGATTCATCACCCCCCCCCCCCATTCCTTCTCCAGACTTATTGTTAGACTTGTTCACAATCATGCATTCATACTCCTCAATTCTCCCTATCGCATATAGCTCTCAGAATCTGAACGTGTGTGGCGCTCTAATTTTTTTACCTTTAATTCTTGGGATATGAACTTCCGGTCCACGAACGTTCGGCAAACCCGTACAATAGGGGACTAGGGTATCCAACTAATCATAACCCTAAACCTAACCCTGATCCTAACACTAACCCTAAACCTAATTCTAAACCTAACCCTGACCCTAACCATAAATCTAGACAAAATGTTCGCTGCTTAATTCATAAAAAAGGTGATTTCTAGGTCACTTTCTGCCGACGACAAACTCTTACCGGAAGTACACGTCCCAAAAGCAATCGATCAGATATCGGTATCGCGAGGTGATATCGCTTGATATCGGCTATATGCGATAGGGAGAATTGCTTAGACAGCTGTCTCATTACATTATATATTGTTAGATTTGTTGAGTGTATAAGTTGTATGTGTAAGTTGGAGTGAGTGTGTGTTAGTGTGTAGGTGAGTGAGTGTGTGTGTGTGTATGAGTGAGTGTGTGTGTGTATGTGTGTATGAGTGAGTGTGTGTGTGTGTGTGTGTGTATGAGGAGTGTGTGTTGTGGGAGTGGGAGCTGTAGTCTTACATGGTCCATAAAAAGTGTGAAGTGTCACAGCAGGACAAGTCTTCTTCAACAGACAGAACGGAGTGTCTAGGCAGGTCCATAGGGAACATGGGGCACTATGCTTTGATTTACGCCACATTTCCTAACATGAACTCCTGATCCAAGCTCCTCAACAAAAGCCCAGCATGCAAGTGCTCGAGTTGATCAAGAAGGAGGGGAATGAATTCTGCCTGAACTCCTGGACAATCGCTTTCCCAGCATTATCTCTGGAGTCTGTGTACCCATTGCAAAATGATTTCTTGTTCTTTTTGCGGAACACCATGAACTTGTGCACTTTGGTGCTAATCCCCTAGTGGGGTGGCAGTGGTTTTCAGACGTTTTTGTCATTAGCAGATATATGCCCCGGGCTTGGGGTGTTTATGTGTGTGACAAAAGAAAAAGAGGTAAACAGAGTGAAAAAATCATGTTTTATTTTATGATTTTTTTTTTCCACAAAAAAAATATGGTGAGGCAGATCAGTGGAAAGCACCTATCTGGGTTTACACTTTGGGTGGGTTAGACCAGATTGTAGAGGAGTGATAGGTGTGGGGGATGTGGGGGGGGGGGAGGAAAGCTTCTCTGAATGGGCTATAATGGTTGCAAATTTTCTGGGGGAACCATTCTGATTTATGCTTCTGTCCCACCTGTTGATATTTATGTGACTGTCTAATGGCTTTACCAAGTTGATTTGTTTGTTTGAGCAATTTTGCAACCAGAGGCATTTTATGTTTACATCTTCCAATAGCCACACAAATTACTCTAGAAATGAAAGTTTTAAAAACAATTGTTTTCCCACTTTTTAAGGGGTCAAAGACAAGGAATGGCCTTTCAAAATAAAACAATTATTAGAAATAAAACAAAAGGTACATGTATATATGAAAGCTTAATGAAAGTATTTGTTGTTGTTGAAAATATGACCTTTGCAGTTGCATTTGTATCTAGTAATGGAGTTCAGTATTGGCCATAATGAAGAAGGAGAAGAAGAAGAAGAAGAAGAAGAAGAAGAAGAAGAAGAAGAAGAAGAAGAAGAAGAAGGAGGAGGAGGAGGAGGAGGAGGAGGAGGAGGAGGAGGAGGAGGAGGAGGAGGAGGAGGAGGAGGAGGAGGAGGAGGAGGAGGAGGAGGAGGAGAAGGAGAAGAAGAAGAAGAAGAAGGAGGAGGAGAAGAAGGAGAAGGAGAAGGAGAAGGAGAAGGAGAAGAAGAAGAAGAAGAATATGGGTATTTATGCGTGCTGTACATCAGGAGTGCTATAATGCTGACAAATTTCAAATAATGCAATATGAATTAAAAAGGAAAAGAAACAAATTTACTGAGAAATTAGGTATGTTTCTAAAGTGTTTCTTAAAACTTTCTAATGAGGAATGAGGAATATGAAAAATTCCTAGTGTGCAAAATACTAATATTTAACATTGGGGTAGAGGTTGTAATGTGTTCTATTTCTCCTTTTATCTCTTCCTCTTTTCCTCTGTCTCCCTCTCACCCTCGTCTCTATTCCTCTATTTTTTGTTGTCTCTATATCTCTCTGTCTATTTATATCTATCTTGTTCTGTTTAGCTCACTCTGCCCTCTCTATCTCTCACTGTCAATTTTTTGCTCCTTGACTCATTGTCTATTTAATTCTCACTTTTTCCCCTCTCTCCTAGTTTTTGTCTCCCTCCCCTCCCTCTTCACCGTGCTCACTTACTCTTTACTCCCCATTGTCCACCCACATGTTGCCAGGACTTCAGAAAATGTGTTTAAAAATGTCTGGCATCTGACAGAGCTACATTTACAAGTTCTTGGAAAGATGCGTGGGATGAGTATAAATAAAGTAGACAACATTTTCCCCACTAATGCTAATAGGAAGTATCCTTGGCTTTAAAGGATCATCATCAATGTATTGGTAACTATCCTACATCTTTCATTGATGGAAATTCAGGAGTATATCATTAAAAATAAAATTGCTGTTCATGAATAAATAAATAGACATCACTCCATACTTTCAATTAGTTAGTACATCATTGTTTTGTTGGTGAAAGGAGTGGTTTATTATAAATGCTATTTGTAAAATGCACTGTTAATCCTTAAATTGATCACCCTTGGATGCAATTTAGACTTGACAGCAAAGGGCAAAAAAAGAGAGTACTTTTTCCCAAACATACATGTATTTCTCCTTATGAATTTATCAGTGGAAAATTAGTAGTTATAGCTAGACCATTGCACTAATTCACCATTGTGTGTAAAGAGCCGAATCAGCTTGAAGTACATACACACAAATAAACGAACCCATTGTAGCATTATAGACCTCTGGTATTTTTTTAATTGAAATGCATTTTTAACTTTATTGGCATTATTTGCACTTTCACTTGCAGTCTCCCGAATAACAATGTGATATTGTGAGAAGCGGTCAAGAGACAAATGTAATCAAAGTTTAATCTATGAAGCAAGGGTCAAGGTTGCATTTGAAACAATTTGAAACCAATTTGAGTATGTTTTCACGATAGCTTGACATTAAAAGCACAACCGCACAAACTTGAGTTACTGATGAGGGGCTCTTTAGTATTTACAAGAGAAATTCTTTACACAATGAATCCAACTAAATATTTGTACGGCAAGGGTGATCTTGTCAAATAGATGTTAGTTGCTGCTAACGATGTCATATAGTGAACTACGATGCATATCAATCGCATGCCAGTGGAAAAAAACTACCCAGTTTGCCAAATCAATGAACGTTATCGCCCAAATACCTGGCCAGAATTTTACGCGATTAGTCGAGATAAACGACGAAGATTGGCCCTGAAATTTGATGAGCGAGATGATTGGCGAAGATCGCGTGACTCGGAAGCGTTTGACTTGTCAATCTCGTGAACAGTGCGTGGAGAGAGAAGTGCACTGCAAGTTAATGCGTGGGAGGGGAGGTTATGCAGTTACCCATTGGCTGCCAGGGGAGACCAACTTGCTTTCCTGTGTGTACCTCTCTTTCAAGTTTTGGTGAAAGATTTCAGACGGTATTAATATGTAGAAGAGAAGCTGTCAATTAAAAGTAGAATTGACGGTCGGACAAAAGCTGCAATTCCGTCTTTGTACATGCATGTTTGGCCATTTTGCAAAAGGCTTTCAAGTAGCCTAACAGCTGTGATTGTGACGTGGAATTTATGGCACATGATAAAAGTGTGAGAGTATGTATGCATGTATGTTTGTGTGTTTGTGTGTCTTTGTGTTTATGTTTGTGTTTGTGTTTGTATTTGTGTGTATGAATCATAATGTCTAGAATGCAAAACAAATATCAGAATTGGCTAGTTATATGACGTGTAAACCTACACTTTCACTTCTTAATATGGTTCCATCTTGAATGAGAGCCAATAGCGATCATCCATTCCTTCCTGAATACCCATTATGATGTCACAGCAGGTTGCCAATATACATGCAGCTAAAGGACCCATCCTCTTAATATCAAATGTAATCAAGGATCCCCATGCCAAACAATGTTTTGATAGCAAGTTGATTTGAATTAACACATGACATTAGAGAGAGATTAAGTATAGGCAGATCATACTCTGGCTTTTGTCTGGATGTCGTACTGCATTTTGCACAAAAACAATGAAAGTACATGATAGTGTGTCATACGTGGACCAATGAGGTTGCCCATTCAGGGCTAGAATGTGCATCTTGCACACAATGGTAACTTTAAATCGAAAGGCCAACTTTCTCATTTTTATCAATTTGTTTCTCTGATTTGTCTCCTTTTACTCAAGTCCATTTGTCATTAAAAAGAAGAGGAATGGTGTCTAGTCTGTATGTCCAAACTTAGCTCTCATGAAGGAGAGCACATTTACTGCCTAGCTAAGATTACCTGAATGAAGGCTAGTTATGGTCCTGCAAGCTTCAACACGTTTGGCCGAAACACAAAGAGCCAGATGGAACTGAAATACCTGCTGTACTATTGGAGGAGGAAGCTGTCGGAAAGCGGGTGGTGGTTGCATATCAAAGAGTAAGACAGCTGCAACGATTAGGAATCTGGTGTTTCAAAGAAAGTTTAAAAGTCCAGCAATTTTGCTGTGGTATCTCATAAACATTCCCACTATGCTATTGATCTACTTCTGTTACAAATAACTAGATGCACATTTCTCATTATGAGTGTTCTCAAAGATTGTTCAGATATATTGATCATTTCTAAGATACAACATATCGAGACTTATGTTTTTACTTTTTACTGCTTGATTTATCTGGATTTCAGAAAAAATCTGGAGGATTTGGATGAGTTTCTACATGAATGTATACTTTTATGAATATAAGATTTCTGTATTATTCTCTAATCTAATTATTCATTTTGATATGTTTTATATTTGATATCACAGGCTAGCAGGAGAAGTTTAACTTTTGATCAAACTGACTTGTGAACCTTTAAATCGTCTTAAAACCAGAAGTTGTTTTAATGGGGGTGGGGATGCAGAGATTGAGGAGTGGTTGGTTGTAAACAAGCAACAGTTGTCTGGGTATAAATAACATGCAGAGTGAGTCTTCAGCCCTTTTCTCACTATCGTTAGTCCCTAACCCTGGACTATCCCTAACCCTGGACTATCCTTAGCCCCTTTTCTCACTGGCAATTTTAGTCCCGTACAATCAACAAAACTGGGGCTAAGAAAAATCACTCCTGTTCTCACTTGCTTTCGTTAACCTCTGACTTTCTAGGTATTGAATATTCATGACTACCTTGCCTCGTATTGGTTGCAGTATGATCTGTTTTTGTCGCCTTCCTTAACCCTGAACTATTTTTTGTGTGTTCTCACTGGCTTTCTTAGCACCGCAATTGCGGTGCTAACCCTACCAAATTGCAGTGCTAGATAGTCCTGGACTATCAGTGGGGCTAGCCTACTTTCCAAATACACAGTGAGAACAGAAGCGGGGCTAAGATTAACCCTGGGGAAATCGGTGGGGCTAAAGGGGGGCCTTAGCAGCGGCAATTCCTGGGGCTAAGCAACATTTTTGACGGTGAGAAAAGGGCTTTCCAGGCTCATGGACTGATCTCTCATAAATTCCTCTTGTACTTACTTTATCAGCATCAGCAGCAATACTACCACTACATCATCAAAACTCTCACCTTTTTCATACTTCATTTTTCTGCATTTATCATAGATGGCATTATGTTCCTCCATCCAGATCTTGTCTATGCTAAATCTATATAAAAAAATGAATAATTGACCAGACTTCACAAAAGTTGGTATAATGATTATGACAGGACAAAAAAAGTGATTGGATTTTGGGTCCCTCATGGTCCCTTAAATCTATGGTTAAAGGTGAAGGTCACAGGTCAAAATCAAATTGTGAAATGTTGCTGTTTACATGATACTTATGAAATATTTGGCCAAATATCACCAAACCTGGTACAATGATGATGCATGACAGATCTCTCTCAATTAAGTCATTTGTTTTACCCCAAATTGCAAGTTTTCCAGGCATTGTTGTACTGGACTTGTTGTACTATTAGAGCTTATGGCAGTACTTACTGTAAGTGTCTGTGTAGGAGAGTGAGGCATACAAGGCAACTGCCCCGAGTCAGATTTCTCTAGTTCTATCTGGAGCAATTTCTCATCTCCTACTGGCTTTAAATGCAGACAGGGAAAGTAAAATTGGAGAGATTGTGAAAATTGGCAGCATCTAATCTTGATTTACATGCACACAAGGTGCGGCTATGTTCCCCTTGAAATAACACCACAGATACTGAAGGAAGGAAAAAAAATGTCAACAAGTAACATATTCAATGCAAGATCAAGGCATATTGTCGTGTTCAAAGATTGGGTATTCCTATCATGCAAAGGCTTGAATTCTGAGCTGAGTGATACACTGTGCATTGCAATAGGGTATATAACTGTAGACCATGATCGCTATGAAATGGGGGTTTTCAAATGTAACCAGGGATAGTTTTTCACTTTTCCTGAAATGTTTCTGAAGCTATGACTGTGAGATTTAATACACATTAGGGTATACTGCTGATTCGTGCAGAGTTTTATGACTAAAATGATGAGATATCTCTGAAAAGTGAAGATTTTTCATTCCAACACTGACACTTTATGCTTTGGGTTAGTTTCCATGCAACTTTCACTTTCGCTCTACTCTTTTGCTACCAGTGTAAATGTTTCCTTTAAACACAAAGTTACTTTTACATACATGTATCAGGCAAATGATGAAACATTGGAAACAACCGGGGAGGAAACTCTGGTGAAGCTGTAAGAACAATTGGTAATTTTTATCAGTATAATCTTATCTTGAGAGGCAATAAATCTTCAGAAATAAGACTGCATCTTCTTCTTGTGGAAGGAAGCACAGCAATCACTAAAAGGACAAGAAGAATACCCAGAATGATATGTCTTCTATCTCATGTTTATAAACAGAATGGTTAATCACAGGTTCTGAGTCACTGCCAAGTCATGCTCGTGGATTTATGGAGAAAAGAGTCTAATATGCTTTTCACACTGGCAAAAATTATCCACGTACTATCCCGAGCCCCGTACTATGTTTTGAAGCTTTTCACACTGGCATTTCTTAGCCCCATACCACTCCGCATCGAGGTCACTCGCCCGTCGGGCCTTATCTGATTGGTCTCGGCGTTTCGGCCTTGAGAGCTGACATCGCATTTCCTGAGCCCCGTACTATTTTTCGTTTCTGTTCACACTGGCGCTCTTAGCCCCGGGCTATTCGGGCTTGGCCCTGCAATTGCGGTGTTAGCCCTGCTTTTTTGCAGGGCCAAATAATCCCGGATTATTGGTGGGGCTAGCCTACTTTGGTAAAAACCAATGTGAACAGAAAGTGGTCTAAGCTTAGCCCCGTACTATAGGTGGGGCTAAGGCCCCCCCTTAGCCCCATCTATAGTACGGGGCTAAGGAAATTTTTGCCAGTGTGAAAAGCATTTAAGGCCCACACAGAAGCACATAGCAATCTTAAAGGAAAGAAAGAAATAAGAAAGTTTGTGTTAATGATTGCATGTATGGAAAGGCTGAGATATTTAGAGACAGTGTCATTCATGCTTACACCAAAATAAATACTTTGTTTTACATCCAAACAAATCATGACAAATTAATTTTAAAGGGGAAAGAGGATGAGAGAAAGGTAGGAGGATAAGAAGGAGGAACGTGAATTGTAAAATATAGAGAGGCAAAGGGGGAAAAGAAGATGCAGAGAAGAAAATGAGCTGATAAAGAAGTACATGGAGGTAAAGTTGGAGGAAGAACATAGGCAAGATAAGAACAGGAAGGGGAGGAGGGGATTAGGCCAATATCTCAGGAGGATAAAGGTGGTGGGATTTTCTTGCTGCACGTGCAGGAAGCATATAGCGGAGAAGTAGCTGTGAAGTGGATCAGCACTGGGAAATGAAGAACTTCCCAGGATGCATTGCTGAGGATGCAATCTGATTTGTGGAACATGATCATGCCAAGTCATGTGTGAAAAGTGTCTTTATGCGATACTTTTTCTAGTAATGAATGAAGGAAATCTGCACTGTATTTCTTAGCAGTGTGCTTGTCATTTCTTCAGCATCAGCTGTGTACTGTTCTCAACCTTGTTTATTTGGTGTGAGCATTTTAGGCTTTATATTCGGTGAGGTAGTTTTGCTTTCACTTGGCTATGACCCCACTCTTAGGAGTGTTACCAGTTTCTCTTGTACTGTTAATCACCCCACTGCTCACACTCACAAATGCTGTAAACAAATAGTATTCATAGAGACATTGAAACATTAACTTGTATCTATGTGATATACATATATAATTGTCCTCATTTGATCATTGGTACAGAACTACAGATATAGTGATTATGCACTTTGTATATTGAATCAACTTAAGTGCGTGTATGGATACTGTAAATATTGTGGCTATACATACATGTAACTGAGTGGGCATGAGCTCTGTTTGACCTGACCTGACCTTCTGCCAATTCATAGAGCGATTTCACTTATTCCATCATTTATGAATAATTATTAGTTTCTGGGCCAGATCATGATTCTGCATATAAGTTGTAGTGTGTGTGTGTGTGTGTGTGTATGCTCTGTTTTTTCAGTATTGTGTTTTTGGTTGCCCCCCTTTAAAATTTGTTACTGAAAAAGGAACATCTCAAGTGTTATATTTTTGGCAAAAACACGGCAAACTTCAGGGAACTTAACCATGCTCAAAATAAATTGACTTGATTCACCTTCCCCCACCATCTGCAGTAGCCTGGTTTTAAGGTTGTTGGAAACTTCAAATCCATATGATTGCATCACAAGGCGTAGTATATGTGGGTTCCATGGGAGTACATGTGTACCAAGACCATGACTTCTCTGTGGAAGAGCTGGACTAGAACTGCAATATGGCCAGAGCTGCCAAGTCTCCCTGATTTCGCAGGAGACTCCCTGAAAGTAGACCAATATTACTGCATTGGAGTTCCATCTCATCACCCAATCTCCCTGATTATTGATAGATTATTGTCATTAGGTTATATGCATTTGATAGACATCTCCCTGATTTCTAATCAAATTTTTCCAAAATCTTCCTGATTGTTGAATTTACATGTTGGTAGCTCTGTATGCCATGTCTACTTCAAGTAGACCCATTGTAATCCACTCTATGCATGTGATTGCGAAGGCTCAATTAAATATATCCAACAGCCTGGAATGCAGGCTATCCATTAGGCTATTTCTAAGGTAGAGAATAGAATTGTGAGTAACTGAGCCTCAAATTGAAGAGGTTTGCTGGGGTGTATGTTTGCCTTGGCTTCCTTTTGCAGCCTCTTAAAGTGAGTGATATTGGAAGTGTTTTATTAATGTTTCATGTGCGTGACAGCTTTGTAGGCGTCCTGGGACATTGGAACATGAACATTTGTCCAAGTTGGGAGCTTGGTGGCTCCGTTCTAATCAAGCTATTGTTGGTGTGATGCAAACCACATCTGCTTGGAGTTTTTGAGCCTTCCTCTCCAGTCATTCTGAGCATGTTGCCTGGTTCATCCGTGGGAGTTTGCTGTCTTGTTTGTAATGCCGTTGTATTGCATTGACATGAATGTAACCTTGCCAGTCCACCCGTTGTCCAGCCATTCAGTGCCACACAACGTCATGGTCTATGGCATGTTTGTATATTATTTGTGCCAGCATGCCCAGTGCCACATCAAGATTTCATAAAGTGGCCACTAATCATTCCCTAACTCCTTTCTGGGTCAAACAAAATTCTGCTTGATGGAATTTGTGCTTGTTACTGGTGGAAAAAATGATTACAAAATAGCCTGTCCAAGCAATTTAATTCAGATATCTAAAATGTCATATGTTTATATTTTGAAACATTGTGGCACCTTTAGGATGAATTAATTGAAATAGGTTTATTACTATGACAGTAGACTAGAAAGTTTATTGAAGTTATGAATATATCACGTATAATTCAACATTAAAAAACAACAACTAGTAGGCAACATATGAAGGATTTGAGAGTTCAAAGGGAAAACTTCATTTTGTTGAATTTCTGTTCTCATTTGCATGAATGATGAGACCGTTGTTTGCACAGTACTGTGTGCAGACTTGATGTCCATTACTGACCGTCAAAGTGTCTCCAAGGCACATACATGTATGAAAGTGATTATTGGATCTGGAAATTGTGGAAATTAGTCAACATTTAATTATGGAAAACAGAAGAACCGAAACTCAGTCCATGTCATGCTGTCATTTTGCTATAATTGTACCCATATTTCTTACGACATAGCTACAAAGACAGGTTCGACTATCTTTGGACAGAAACAAAACTAGTGTGTCTGTGTCCTATGAATGATCACACATTCATTTAAGCCACCCTTCATTTCTACAAATTTGTCTCTTGAACCTCTGCCAATGACTCAGCACCCAATTTCCTGTGGTGGAGCATGGTTGCATGAAAGTTGTTTCAGGCACATTGATGTTGTGTACATGATTATCTCTACGCATATGCAAGGTCAGGGTTTCTGTTTGTTGAAATTTATTTATTTATTTATTTATTCAATTTCAGACTTGAGAAATTAAAGCTGCTTGTTCCTTGCTATGCCAGTCACTCACACACCCACAGTCACTCACAAAGCACACACACAAAGCACACACACAAAGCACACACACAAAGCACACACACAAAGCACACACAAAACACACAAAAAACACACACAAAACACACACACACACACACACACATTGACACACACACACAAATCCATCTGTAGTAATAATCATGAATGTTTTCATGTTAGGCAGTTGCATTGCTGCCCAAGGAATGCAATCCAGAGCTTCGACACATTTCTACTTATCTACGCCCGTACAGAATGTGTCCCCTTCCTGCAGTATTCTTTCAAGTTCAGCTTTAGGCTAAATGCATTCCCCAACGTTAATGTGTTTTGTCTGCAGTTTGATTGCAAGTTATATCTCTTTGGAAGCAGCTATGTTCTCCACTGCACTTGCAACAAAATATCCCGTCTGTAGATACTGTGCACATGGACCCTGATACTGAAGTATTTGTAGTCGAGTTCACGGGTCGCCGGAGCTAATAGAAAAGCATAAACCTTACAACATCACAACTGATCACAAGCTGGCGCTCTAACAAGCTCTCTGACAGAGCCATCTATAGAGTTTGGCCAACTTGGTTTCATTTGGTTACAGGTACAACATGGCGCATATTCTTTCATTATTCGCTTGCCCAACAAAGCAACACACGCCATGTTGCTACCTATTGAAATTGAGTTGGCCAAACTCTGTCTATAGATGGCTCTGTTCCCGGACAGGGCCAGTCAGAGCCATCCTTACAGCTCAACCACCTTTTCTTGCATAGAAGCTCCGGAAAGAATGAGTCAGTTTCACATTTAGATTAAATGTTGTGCTAATCTAATTCCCTCTCTAATCTGCTCCCATCTGTTTCCTGTTATGGCTTACCTATGAAGAGACTTATGTATGTAAGGGTATTAAGCGCTTGCGGTGAAAATATTAATTTTGGAACTTTCCAGTATCCCTTTAGTTTACAGGAGCGCATGCATGTTAATGGACATGTTGTTTTTTTATGTTGAAGAAATAAAGACTATGGTTAAATGCAAATGTATGATAGATGAAGATAAACATTTCTTATTGTGAATATGATATAAATTACTTAACCTAAACCTTAACCTCTACACACATTATTAGACTATGTACACCTTAATGTATGTCCCATAGGAAAATGAGAATTCTGTGTCAGTAAACTGCATTGGAAGGTTATCTGTGTTTTTGTTGCTTACTTTTTTTCATATTTGGCAGACAACAAAACTGTTGGCACCACATACAACAGTGCACTGACCCGTTGATATTTTTTACATGGTTTTTGGTTTTGTCTCATAGTTTTCACTGTTCTTGACATAGGTTCTTAGCATACATTGTATGCACACAGCATCATGGCTTTTTCTTGTATTTGTTGCTATCTTCTATTTCCAAGCCGATGCCCTTCCTCTGTTCAAGGGTTGCTATTAATACTCTGTCCTACTCAAAGTTATGCAATTTAGTCTCGTTCATGACTGTTGAGAACATCCCATGCTTCTAAATTCTATGAAAATGTAAATGTTTATATATTTTTTTACCTTTCTATCTATCTCTTGCTCTTTCTCTTTCTCCATCTTTCCATACCCTCCCTCTGTCCACTTACTCTCCCTCTCTCCCCCTCTCCCTCACCCCCCTCTCCCTCCTCTCCCTCCCCCCTCTCCCTCCCCCCTCTCCCCTTCTCCCCTTCTCCCCTTCTCTCCCCTCCTCTCTCCTTCTCTCCCCTTCTCTCCCCTTCTCTCCCCTTCTCTCCCCTTCTCTCCCCTTCTCTCCCCTTCTCTACCCTCCTCTCCCTTTTTCTCCCCTTCTCTCTCCTTCTCTCTCCTTCTCTCTCCTTCTCTCTCCTTCTCTCTCCTTCTCTCTCCTTCTCTCCCCTTCTCTCCCCTTTTCTCCCCTTCTCTCCCCTTCTCTCCCCTCCTCTCCCTTTCTCTCCCCTTTTCTCCCCTTCTCTCCCCCTTCTCTCCCCTTCTCTCCCCTTCTCTCCCCTTCTCTCCCCATCTCTCCCCTCCTCTCCCTTTCTCTCTCCTTTTCTCCCCCTTTCTTCTTCTCTCCCTCTCCTGTCTATCCCTCCTGTTCCTGTTACAGTGCCAGCGAACCATGAGATGATGGGCAATCCCCACGCCATGTATGAAAGAAAGAATGGTCTCCTCTGATGTCAGCCAACACATTCCACATGAGGGAGGAAAAACAAACACAAAACTATCTCTCTTTATGTTGGTTCATGTTTGTGATGTTCCCACATAAAATGTGATCTTAATATTAGTTATACATGTATTTAATATCAATATTAGGATCAACGTTACCTAGTTGTGTATATGATACAATAACATTTAGCCCCTACGCCCCGGAAAAAAAAAGAGCTCACACATTGAATTCTGCAAATAACCATCTTTAGTCTACATGATTCGACACTTGCTATAATCCAAGATCGTGTGCATCACTCTCAGGCAGCAATTCTCTGGGAAAAATATAGGTGAAATTGCATTACATGAGAACAAAATCAATCAGAATGACATTTGGTGAGCTTTTGAAAATATTTATATTTGTAACGTGATGTAAAACCAAGCCCGAATCTGATATCACTGCAAATTTAAAACTATCCTGCTATCTTTAGCAGGTTAAGTCTATCAGGAATTCCTTAGTTACTCGTACTGGCATTGACCTTGTGCATGTGGTGCATGCTGTGATGCATTGCACAGCCATCAGCTTTCTTGTGATGTTAAATGTTCATAATAATGCTTTGTCTAGGGCTTTGTTGATGATTTTAAGAAAGAGTGGTGTGTTTTTTTGTAGTGACAAGTATTTCTTGTTCACCAAAACAATATCTTGCGAATATCTTGTAGGGGTGCTGTGCCACAAAAATTTACTTGCACAAAAATTACTTGTTTTACAGTAAATGCTGTAAATGCTAGGAAAATGTGCAGATCTACCTAATCCATCACTTGTTTTTGTTAGAGAAGACAAGATGGATACTACAATTAAAAGACAAAAAGAACAGGTCAGCAGAATATGAGTACAGAGCAGGTGATTTAGTAAGTTCTTTTGATGTAAATGTACAGATGAGGATTAGCTCTTAGTTACATTCACTTCAACAGTTTAATTGCATGGAATGTGAAATATATCGATCCACTTATTTTCATAACAAAATGAGAAATTCTTTAGGAGTGTGCTGCTTTAATGTAGAATTGTATTGAATGATAAGTGTCCATAACTCCCATCTCACAGGATGAATATTAATGATGCAAATTATCTCTACAGTTTTAGGGTGAAATATTCTTTGTATGATTTGCAGTGCATTTTCTTTAATAAATAGCGCGCACAAAGAATCAGAACAGCTATTAAATTGACTGAGTGAGGTTTGTTCATAGAGGGGGCTGTTCCACTCCTTCCAATGGTTTAGCTATAGGGCACTTGGATGAGAGTAACTGAATTATGACATCATTTATCATTTATAGATAAAATGTACCTTCATGGAGAGCAATTACTGATTATTCAAAAGCAACAGGATTGTATATTTCTTTGTACATGTATGCCAACACTTTTTGGTTTGCGAGTATTCCACCACTTACATAAATTGGATATTTTGTGTTCCTATAATGAATGTGTATTAGGAAAGAATTTCTATGATAAAATGTTAAGATTTTTTGCCCTCTCCCCCCCCCCCCAAAAAAAAAAACTACATTGTGTGTTCATCTTTTTTTATTCAGTTAGTATTTGTGTCATTGTAAACAAACAAATTGAATCCCTCAGCAGTTATTTACAAGAAGAAACTTACACGTAACCCCTGTTTTCTAACTTTTTCAATGTCCATCATTGTAAATACATGTTATCTGGTAGTTATTAAATGAAGTTAAACAAGATGGTACCATGTTTTGTATTTATTGTATTTAGGAGTAACTTTAACATTCCTTAGCTTATCGGTATAATTATACTGCACAGAGAATGTAATATCCAGATTTTAAGTCTGTTTTGCATATTACACTTGAATTAATACACAATTATGGGTTACAAGAAAAAATAACATCACCTATTCAAGTGATGCATTTGCATTCATTTGTAGGCTTGTGTACTTATATCACAATGTGCTTCCTAGAACACAAGAAACAATCAGAAGACATCACCAGATGATATACAACAAGAAATTGCATTGAAAAACTTGAAAATAAAATCATGTTACAAAATTAAAAACATGCATAGGGTGAAGTGTCATTAAGTGAGCTGAATTGGAAGGCATTTCTTGTGCTAGTTACACTTTTGATCAGAAGAAATCATTTATTTCATTAGATAATAGTGGAAACCCTCACACCATTTTTAATCCATCAGTCAACGAGAGACAGAGATGATACAATACAAGTGTAAAAAGTGTTGAATTAGCTCTGAGAGGCAGCAGATGAAGAGATACGTAGAGACAGAAAGAGAGACAGAGAGAGGGATAGAGGAGGGATCAGGTGTAGAGATACGTAAAGACAGAGAGAGAGAGAGAGAGAGAGAGAGAGAGAGAGAGAGAGAGAGAGAGAGAGAGAAAGAGAGAGAGAGAGAGAGAGTGATAGAGGAGGGGTAGACGGGGAAAAAGAGATAGAGGGAATGGGGAAAAGAGAGAAAATGCACACGTGAGCGAGGGAGGGCGCAATTCGGTTAAGGTGGTTGATTTCAAATAGCAAGTAACATACACAAATTGCCAAAGTGCATTGTATTGTTTTTATTGTATGCAGGGCCCCTTGGTAGATTAGTTATTTAACTGAAAGGGCAACCCCGTTGAAATAAAACGTTGATATAGTAATAATAGATAATAGAGCTTAATCGATTCTTTTAAGAAATCGTTCATTATCGATATTTAAACGGAGTAGGTCATACACCTCTAGGTGATCTGCCATGAGACCTGTTTGAACATTTGACAAAATAAGAAACGTAAATTTATGAATATAGAAACAACTCATTATGGCTAGATTTTAGTGAAAGGGCTTTCTGGGGCAATTTCGATTAACAAATAAACTTTTAGGC
Organism: Arbacia lixula; assembly: GCA_963669155.1. NCBI lineage: Eukaryota > Metazoa > Echinodermata > Echinoidea > Arbacioida > Arbaciidae > Arbacia > Arbacia lixula. Next base: position 19,965,075 of record OZ022582.1, on the reverse strand, counting down.
ATAAACCCAGTAGTAAGGATAGCGTGCTCCATCCTGTAAATGAACGAAAAACAAGTCAGAAACAAAAAATATTGGAACCAGAGGATTTTAGTGAAAGGGCTTTCTGGGGTAATTTCATTTAGCAAAGAAATTTCTGGTTGCAAGATTTTTTTTTCTGACTTGTTTTTCGTTCATTTACAGGATGGAGCGCTCTATCCTCACTACTGTGTGTATGTCTAATTGCAATTACCTCAGAAAGCCCTTTCACCAAAATCTAGCCGAATTGTCCCTACGGCGGACTACTCATGAATATTAATGAGTCAGATGAAATGAGACTCTTTCGGTATTTGTTTCCATGTTGTCGTATCTTGATCCATGAACTAGAAATAGCTTGCGTAGTTAAGTCGCTGCCCGGTAAGCAGTAGATTGCAGGTTCATATTCCGTCTGGTTCATAGATTTTGTTCTGACTTGTTTTTCGTTCATTTACAGGATGGAGCAGGTTTTCCTTACTCCTGGGTGTATGCCCAAAATTTCCTTGTTGATAACTCATTATGTATAATGACTTTTTATAAAGATACACATTTACACAAATATCTGAAACGAGTGAGAAAAATACAAGTGATAAAAACACACATCATCTTCATAAGCAAGACGCATTTAACATTAATTTAAACGAGCTCAATGACGTAGCAGTTCTTGTTAAACTATTGTATAACAAGCATGTATTGAACATATAAAATGATTGAACTGGACGGAATCTGTTTTGAGTTGAAGCAAGAATTAGCTAATTGGTGACTTGTCAAACTTCACTTTCGCTCAATTGAAAACTGTCCTTGAAATATGCTTGTGCCAATAGCACGTGTATATGGATAATACATCATCACTTGGTTAAATTCAAATCTATTTTTGTTTAAATAGACAATCATTGAAAATCATTGATATGGGGAAATGTATATCAGTAGATACCTTGGAGCTTGCCAAAATACAATTGAATACTTTTTAGATCCCGTACGTATTGGAGAAATAAAGAAAAAAAAACAATTACCAATCCCTTTTAGTATCGCTACTTCGGGTAATTTTTGCGATATTTTCAAAGACGTCGAATGATGAATCAAACTATCGACGCAAACTGTGTTTCAGTTCACTAAGGCAAATATTTGTTGACGATGCAACACCATGATCAATGTAAGCTTATGTTTTAGAGGATAACTAACCTACAAGTGTCAATACAAAATATTTTATGAAAAATGCGTGGTGGTAGGAGACGTAGGGGTGGTGGGAGTGTTAGGATATGCATTGGGAGGTGTCGGTGTGGTAGAATAGTAGAGTAGGATAAATGGTAGGTATAGTGGAAAGATGATCGGATCTATATGTGTGGTAAAGTGATATGTGGTAGGAGTGGTAGGTCTGGTTGGCGTTTTGTGTGTGGAGGGAGTTCCGGGTGTAGTAAAGTAAGTTGTAGGCAGGTGGTGCAAGTGGAAGTTGTTGTGGGAGCTGTATGTGTGGTAGAGTGGTGGGGTAAGTGGCAGACAGGTAGTACGAGTGGTTAGTGTGGTGGGAGTTGAGGGTGTGGTAGAGTGGTAAAAAGAAGGTGTTAGGCAGGTGAGTGGTAGGTGTGGTGGGAATCGTAGGTGAGGTAAAGTGGTAGGGTAAGTGGAAGACAGGTGATGAGAGTATAAGGATACATGTTGGGAGTTATAGGTGTAGTAGAGTGGTAGGATAGGGGACACCCCCCCCCACCCCCCCACCCCCCACCCCTCCTGGTCGGTCGCCCCGCTCCCTCGCCGGGGACTCCCAACACCATTCAACTCAACAAATCGACACCTATAAGTAGTACTTTGTCATATTTTTCAGACTAATAAAATGATTAAAAAGTAATTTCAAAGTGTGCTAAAGAAACACGATGTGTACCCCCCCCCCCCCCCCAAAAAAAAGAAGAAAATGTTCACCGTGGGTGGGGACTCCCCCTCCCACAACTCCCCCGCTCGGAATTGGTAGTGTTAGATGTGGTGGTGCTAGTGATGATAGTCGAGCGGTATAGATTATGGTGAGCACGATGAAGTTGGCAGTGGTGGTGGTGGGAAGATAGCAGTGGTAGCGATGATGATGATGATGATGATGATGATGGAGATAGTAGTGATGGTGATGATGTTTTGCTTTGTTTTTTAATCGCAGTGATTTGTCGATTCCCTCAAGAGTGAGATATTTTGGTTTAAATATAAATATAACGAAGGTTATATGGTAAGCAGAGATCGCAAGATCAGTTGTTGTGCCCCTCATTTATTCTAGGTGGTACCCGCAGATTTCTTCCATCTAGATTGGATCATTGATAGTCGCCACAGTAACGCTTTGATGCAGAACACTAATGGACGCTATGACGAGTAATCCACGCTAGTGATAGACACGCGTGGTTGCATTTTCAATCGAATAAAGTATTGTTGTGAGCTTAATGTAATTAAGTTTGTATCATTATAACGGGCTAAGGAACTAAAACGGGAAGCGAGGTTGATAGGCGATGGTATGGACAGTACTCGTACTGATGGTACATTTTCAATAGACGGCTTTATTTGCCTCAACCACATACAGAGAGAAAATCTTTCACAATCATTAGTCATTTCATGCGAAAGACAATTGTTAAACAAATATGATACTGATACTTTTTGAATAATCACAATGACAAAATGTCTGTCAGATTTATTTGGGAACACGTGCATTATATTTGTTATAGCTGCAATTTGCACATGAGCAGATTATTGCTGGTGAAAAAAACATTTTCACTACTCACAGAGTAAAATGTGAATTCATAGTCGACCACATTTCAATTTATTACCATGCAAATATGGCAACAGCTATTCAGCTCTGAGAAGGTAGTGAAAGAACATTCCACCATGTGCACCTGCTTCTATTGTTGTTCCGGGCACACTGTAAAATGTCTTCACATCCATCATCCAACATAGCCTACTGAAAAAAAAAACAGTCAGCAGTCTAGTAGTACTTATTCAGGAGATTGCCCGACCACGATGTAATTACGAACTGGTCTATTGCCTTGGATTACGTACATAAAGAGAGTACACGAGATTGGAACAGAGAGCGAGAGTGACTTGTCTGCTTGATGTATAAATTGAAATTGTTTTTATTCTGGAATACTTTCGATTATATATAAACACAACAAAAAAGTAAGTCCCCCTAAGCAAAATAGCATAACTTTAGATTGAAGAGGTTTTGGGCAAAATAATTTGGCAGGATTGATGCCTATCTTATTGACTAACTTCTGTTTGAAAATCACATTAATCTGATAAGTCATGCATGAGTGGGCAGATTTTAAAGGCAAAAATGTCAGTTTTCAAACGTCACAAGTGTAATTGTTTATGCCGTTTTAAGGCATTTATTGTGCGATTTTTTAAGTGTTTACACTCAACCATGACACGAAAATCATTTCTTATGTTTACGTAACAGGTCATGCTACATCTTTGTCAAAATGTCCAAGAGTTTTATTTTTTCACCAAAATAAAGGGGTTTTAAAGTTTCAAACTCAAGAGGGATGAGTATTTGTTAAACGGTGCTCACTCAACCAGAACAAGTGTCGAGATAGGTGTTAGTGCATCGAGAGAAGGATGATAAACAATGAAAGCACATAAATTATGCACCAAAAATGGAATTCATTAAAAAATCATATGACAGAATGCCAAAATTACCCTTCTGACTTTTGAAAAGTGACATTTTTGCCTTTAAAATGTGCCCACTCATGCATGACCAATTGGATTAATGTGATTTTGTCACATACGTTAGTCAATAACTTAAGGAACAATCCGGCCAAATTATATTGTCCAAAACCTTTTCGATCAAAACTTATGCTAGTTTGCTTAGGGGGGGGGGGGGGGGCGGACTTACTTTTTGTTGTTTACATGAGTATGATAGTTCCATCATTGGTCATCGTCAGTACTGCCTTATTGGTCCGTGCAAAGAGATTTGGGGTGAGAGAAGAATGTGAGTGACCAGTGACAGGATGCCGTGGTCAAGAGGAAGAGATAAGACAAAATGAAAGTGAAACATGCAAGGCATGGTTAAAACTTAAAGGAGCATAATACAAAGATATATGAACTATGGATGTGCAATATATCTCAAAGTAATCTATGTAGGTCAATACACTATTCTTCTCCTCCTCCTCCTCCTCGTCCTCTTCCCCCTCATCTTCCCCTTCTTCATTCCTCTTTCAAATTATTGTCTTCTTCGTCACCATTAGCATTAGTTCAGGGGCATTTCTTTACCAAAATATGAACAGGGCAATTTCAAACGCCAACTCCAATTATTTTCCGTTTTCTTCTGTTAATTTGCTTAAAACCATAAATATCGTTAAGTTTTCGTGTCCAAACCATAAAACCACCACTGGAGACAGTATGCGTGTTATAAGAACCGCATCGATCATCTAGGGAGTCGGTAAAGCCCTTCCGAAGTAATCCGAACTTGTGCATATCGCCTCAAAACAGTCCCATCAGTATAAATGCAATGAGGTCAAATATTGATGAGCTTTTTCTCCCTATTTCTGTATCGGTAAACTAGTTCGGTTTGCTTGAACCAGATGAGGGGATTCCGTTTCATTGGCTTAAACGGATAGAAATCATACTTCAGCTACAGAGTGAGAAAAAAAATCTCATCGTTTGAAAATTGTCTTGTTTGAAGAATTAACATTTCATCATGGGGTTCACGATTATATTCTGATAGAGTGATTATCCAAGCAGACTTTGGTACAATTTTCATTTCGGTTTTTGCGTGCATGACTGAATCCTATTTGCGCCAAGTGGTTGAAGTTACACATTAAAAGACACAATCCACACATTTGGGACAAACCATAATTCCAGTACTGGTGCTACGCAAACAGGGCTCATCATTTATCACTTTTATTGAAACATTTGTAGGCAATTACAACAAACGTACAGATATCCATTGTAAATTGCGGTTGTTAAACCAACTAAAGACAACACAAAAAACACATTTTTATTGTTCTTGTACCTACGTTTTGAGATAGCACATTGGATTTAGATGCGCTTGATTATGATGAGGATGGTGATGATGATGATGATGATGATGATGATGATGATGATGATGATGACCATGATGATGATGATGATGATAATGATGATAATAATGATGGAGATGGTATAGTTGATATGTTATGGGAATGATTGTCGGGTAATTACCATTTACTCATTTTGCGATCTTGGTAAAAAGCAATGCTTAATCAGAAAAGGGAGATTGTCAATACTGCACTATGAAAAAAAACCTTCATGTGTGTGTGTGTGTGAGTGTGTGTTTGTGTGTGTACGTGTGTTGTATGTGTGTGTGTGTATGTGTATGTGTATGTGTGTCTTCCTGTGTGCACATGATTTATAAATTATTTTACAATTTGCTGTATCCTTCACCCAGCCACTTAGCGCAAGTGTAATGTGCAGTCTTCCACAGATTGCCCGTTGTTCAGTCATGCATGCAAAGATAAATAAAATGGCACCGAATTATGCTAGGAAGATCACTCTACCACGACACGATCATGAACTCATGATTAAATATTCATACTTCAAACAAGATAACTTTAAAACGATGTGTATTTTTTGTTACTCACTCTGTAGAGCTGTTTGCATATGTATTTGAAACATGTCAATGGGAATTCGTAATCGAAGTCAGGTAGTGTACACATCATTGTACATACACTGTGCACAGATCATTCTCTGTTCTTTCGAGCAGCATCGTGAGAGCATTAGAAGTGCTATTATTACTGCTACTACTGATAATACTTTAATGACAATTATTAAGATAATCATAGCATTCAAACGTCATGACTGCAACGTACAGTTGAGGCCAGAAGTTCACATACACCCAGGAAATTTAAAGAAAAGTTGACACTTGCCAAACATCATAAAATTTACTGTATCTTATAAAATATTTGTGCTATCATGACAAATTTAGTATCAAACAAATGAGTATGTCATGCTCCTTCATCACATTGATTTGTTATCAGGAGCTGACAAATATTTAGGTGTAATTTTTCCCCAAAAAATATATTTTAGACAAATCAAAAATAAAAACTTGTGCTGGTTACTTTTCAACACAAACAGTTCAGACTACACTTTTTTGTTTAGTGGTGACAATTCATGATAGAAAATGTAATATAAATCATAGATTTGACATTTATATGTTTCTATGAAACGATGTTTGAAAATATAATAACAATATAATACATTTGGCACGAATATTACTTTGTTTTCTTCAAATACGACTCCACCTGAAATATAATTAAATCCTGACGACATCCCAATGATGTGAAAGAGCTTAATACGCTCTTTAATTTGATGCCAAATTCGTCATGGTAGTATTTATATTTCTGAAGATATAGTAAATTTTACGATGTTTGGCAAGCGAACAAATTTCACTGAATTCAATGGGTGTATGTAAACTTTTGTACGTAATCAAATATACAATGGAAGCCATCACCACCGTCGTTATCTTTATCACCATTCCCACTAGTACAGTATCAGTGTCACCGTCATCGTGAATGTTCACACACACACATACACACACACACACACACACACACACACACACACACACACACACACACACACACACACCACACACACACACACACACACACACACACACACACACACACACACACACACACACCACACACACACACACACACACACACACACACACACACACACACACACACACACACACACACACACACACATTTAAGCATTTTAGATACTGTACGACCAATGACCTCTTGAATAAATTCATGAAGTGCCGTCTTTGTATGCCAGGCAAACTGCAGCTACATGTATATACATGTACTTGATTAGTGTGTCTTACTTGCGTGGATGACCCATGGGCCTAATTAGTAATGAACTCTTTGTGCGCCATAGACGCATTTTACCATAAGTAATTCACACAAAACCCATAGGGCATCGTTTTTTCTGACACATGCATATAGGGCTAAATCTACCACACCTCTCTTTATGATATATCAAGCCTTGGTGTGTAGGGTAACATCTCCAGTAGTAAGTAGTGACTTTGTCCGTAGGACGTGTCTTAACACGCGGATGAAAACGAGAAATATAAACTGATATTGTGTACACCCAGAAAGACTACCCCTACCAGCATTGCACGTGAGCATCCGTGTCACATTTCAGGGTCGGACGTGCTATACTGCCCACTCCACGACACCCGCTCCGAACAACTCACGGATCCGTCTACCCAATGCACTCTATAATGACCGTTTTCACGAATATAACGAAATATGTTTAAGATAAATCCTGACCCAAAAGCTGGTTTTAAAATGGAGGGCCATGCGGACCAACTTTATATATCTTGAAAATGAAAGAAGAACACTGATATAGTGTCCCCCTTGGAAAGACGAAAGCAAATTCTGTAAAACACCGAAATTACATTGAAAGTACAACATGAAGTTCCAGTTCACGAAATACGAAACTTGACACTGACAACATATTTACATACAGCAAGAATACACATTACTTTGCATTTTGCTTATAAGGCTCAGTTTCCATTTTGAATGCAAACTGATGTTGAAGTTATTCAACAGCATTTATCTCATGCAGTTTCTTAGATTGTTATGTTCAAATGATTTAGCCCAGTAAAAGGGTCTACAAGTAATAAACCAATTAAAAGTAACTTTTAAGTTTTTATATTCTGAGTAATATTCTTGAACAATATGTACTACCATGTTCATGGTATTTACACGACCTTCTATTTTTGACCTACAAAAGGGACACACTATACCTTGTAGTGAGCCTCATGTAATGATGTAAGCAGACATTAATAACAATTAACCACTACAACTATTCTTTGATCATAGACGGACATATCCAGAACCTTTTCATTCATTTTTGTACATGCCGCCTTCCATACTTAGTGTCGGGATTAGGTTAGTTGAGCCGTCGTGCATCCGGGGCATATAAAACACACGCTATCATTATCTACAGAGGCCCGCATTCACAAAAGTGGTGTAACATAATACGAGTCCCAAACCTGGACTAACCTTATTGGGAAGCCAAGTAAAACAACACGAACTTTTATTATTATTATAATATCACTGAGTTTGTCCTCGGAATCACTACGGTATATTGAGTTTGTCCACAAAATAATGACAGTAAATAATTGAAACCATCCACTAGTGTGATTGTGTGATGAAAATCAATGATTTTTTTTTTTACGACATAAGATGATTTATTTTGCGCCCCATAAAGTTAGTCTGCGTTTAGTACGCGGTAAAGTTAAACAACCTTTGTGACTACATGTACTGGCCAAAGAAGATAGTGTGAAGTTTGCGTCACCGCGCGCTGCAGGAACCATCCAGAAAATGAGTGATGGAAGATGAGAGTTGGGGGCACAACCGTTTAGTGGATGACGTAAATGATAATAATAAGGGTACGAAACAAATAGGCCTATTATATAATGTTGGACTCATTTATCGCTTTAATGCTCGAGGATCAAATTATGTTTTGATTAACGAGTGATACACAATATTTTTTTCCAAAAATTGTTTACGCCAAGACGATATTCATAGCACACATGAATACAAGGCCATTAATAAGGTACAACTGTGCATGACTTGTACGTGTCGGTGAATACATAATATGAGTTAGTATTACATCCTGTAGATGCCATTCTGAGATCCCAACACAAAACAATGACAGTATTTATTGTTTCTTGCAAATATTTATTTAGTTTAATGAACTTCAATTCTGCTCCTCCACCCCACCCGTATTAAGAAAAGGTAACCCCACCCTCATCCTACCGTCACACCATGGCGCTAATATATTAGCTGCATGGCCAAAGCATGTAAGCCGACACCGCGCTACCTGTACATTTCCTGTGACATTGTGAAGCTACATGTACACGCTAAAGGCCAATTAGCTGCAGCCTCAGTTTACGAACGTTTAATCTTTGCTTTCGATCAATCTATTCTGTGCCCGAGGGAAAGACTTGGCGTAAGTTTATTCCATTTGAGAAGTATAATGAGAAGTTGGCGCGTCTTGTTTCATATTGCTCTCCTTGATACTACATTCTCGGAATGCCCGGGGAGAAGATCGGATATTGGGCCGAACTCGGCAAAGCAATTAACCTACGCAACGTAACCAATAACCTATTGGATACCACGTATTAAAGGGAAGTTGCCGAGTGCGACGTTAACTTGCAGTTGTTTATACTCGTCAACAAATTTTGGATAGCTAGCTGCAACATGTCACGTACTGAAGTATAAACTCTCCTGTGATGTGCTTTGATGAGAATGTTAATATCGTGGGTGTGAAGAAGGTTCGGGAGTGTCCTTTTGGGAGAGAGGATGTCTTCGATGGGACTGTTCATCGATGTCGTCTTGATCGTCGTCATCATCGCAACGATCTTCGGGAATTTGTTCGCCATTTTTGCTATTTGCGTCGAGCGGCAGCTGCGCACACCGAGTAATGTGTTCATCACGTCGCTGGCCGTGAGTGATTTGATGGTCGGGATCTTGGCCATGCCGTTCTCCTTGTCATCCAATGTCATCTCCCGGGAGGTCTTCCGCCCGGTCTTCTGCCGCCTGTACGTGACTTCTGCCATGACGTTCTGCACGACGTCGTCATGGCATCTCTGCATCATCAGCATCGACCGCTACTTGCATATCGTCAAACCTTTCCATTATAAGCGCTATGTAACCAGGCGTTTGGCTTCCGCAGTCGTGGTTGCGCTTTGGATCATCTCCTTCATCGTTCACATGTTCATCCCGATTTACGTGGGGATTGTCGCAGGCGGCTATGTGCCTTCTCAAGACGGCGCTTTTACGGCAAACCCACTCCTTAACAACTTGACAGAAAATCACGAACACGATGTTATATGGAGTATAGAAGGCTACCGATATTGCCGATACTACCCAAATCTGACTTATGAAATCATTATGAACCTCTGCGAGTACATTCTTCCGTGTATCGTGATCATGTCCATCTACGCGCGTATTTTCTTCATCGTGAGGATGCGCGCCAAAAAGATGCGCGGCTGTCGTCTGCGTAGCCTGAGTAACGGAAGCACGGATGAAGCCGGCGGGATTAATAAGATTTTAGCTTCCCCGACGGTAAAACGGAAAGTGGTTCGCCAAGTCGCTGCGGAGAGTAAGACGGCGGCCATGATCGGGGTTCTTATCGGCGTCTTCCTTGCGTCGTGCTCGCCGTATTACATATTTAACTTCACGCGCATCTACTTCCAAGTGACAGCTAGCGCTAAGGAGGAGGAGGTGTTCGCGTGGCTTGTGTATTTCAATTCGTGCCTTAACCCCTACGTGTACACGGTGTCCCACCCTCAGTTCCGCAAAGTACTGAAGAAACTGCTGACGAAGAAGAAGAAACGTCGCGAGATCTACCGATTCCATGAGACAAGACGGTCAAGAATTGTATCCTAGTCCTGTCCAAGGTTTCAGACCTGCTCGACTAACCATCATCATGCCCATGCAATATTGAATTGCAATACGTGCGAACAGAAGCCATTTCCCGCTGCCGCCTTCTCCCGCGCGGCAAAATATCGAATCACCACAAGTGGCGACTGGAAAATGTAAAGACCGTCAATCGATTCGATTCAAATCGATTCCATCGTGATTATAACTTGACGTCACGCACGTTTATGACAGTGTTCTTAGGAGAAATCCTAACTCGGTTATCACACTAAACCCTATACGCCATTCCAATTAACCCCTTGCGTCACACGGCATGTCGTCGCTTATAATTACGCACTGCTTACTAGATATTCAAAACAACTTTCGACACTTTTGAAGAATAATAAAAAAAAAAGTTATAACTCGAATCAAGGTGAAATTGACACAACGTGCAGTCAAGGGGTGTCTTTTTTTAGAAGCAGGTTTTGTGACATTTAATCAATCACAGTAATCCTGTGAATATTTGATGAGATTTTCATTTAGGACATATTTGATCTAAGGATGTGTGTGTATCAGATATGATTCAGAACACAGCAATTGTAATTGTGTAACACACAATCAAACCCACAACTGCTTTTCTGCCAGAAGCATCATACGTTATTAATGAAACTGTAATGAAAGTTGCTGGCGGGTTGACAGGTGTGATACACAACTGCACAATGATCAGTGTTGTGTTTTGAAATGATTATCTGATACACACAATTTTTTAGGTCCAAATATGTCCAAAAGTGAAAATCTCATAAGGTATTCACTGGATTACTACAAATAAAATCATTAATGAAATGTCATAAAACTTACTTCTAAAAATATATATCCTTTGACCATATGTTGAGGAGATTACAGCTTGATTCGAATTGTATATTTTTTGTCGAAGGATTTGTTTTAACAAGCCGGCTGAAAAACTGTAACGGGTTTGCAACAGAGCCGAACTACATGAATCGGGTGATGTTCCTCGCGTAATTGTTGTTTATGTGATACCAGAAAGCCTAAGGAATATATAAAAAGTCGGTATTTCAATTTCGTTTGACTGTATCGAGATGTCAAAGGTCTAGACTATGCAGTGCATGTCGTATCAGTCTGAGTGAATTTGATGATCGGCATTATTGATTGTATGTTCCAGACGTTGTTATTTTCTATACATTACTAAGAGTACACAGAGTATAGAACGCAAGTTATATCTTGTTAATGCTTGGCGTATAACTTAATGTGTTCCACTCGTAGACATCATCACATTTGATTTTCCCTCTATTGTGATTGATAGAAATGTTGTTTTGTTATAGATCCAGGCACATCATGTTTCCCATTACTCTGCTACATTTTCGTTGTTTTATCTTTACAACATCAGGGAACATGCGTAATACAGCAATGTCAGATGTTATCTAATTACTTCGTAAGTGCTTTGAGCAGTATATGTTTGTATAAGTTAAACATAAAATTATTTGCTATTTTCAGTCTTGTTTTTTTGTTGTTTTTTTTATCCCAAGTAGGGATCATATAGGATGCAAATAAGAATTTGGGTAGATTTGTACAGCCTAAATGCTTGAGCAGTTCTGATCGACAACCATTCAATAAACGATACTGGCTCTAAATGTAAGTTTACGTTGCAATAGAAGAGTAGTGATTTCTCCCTGTTCTGCATCATATTCAATTGAAAATTGCTCAAACCGTTATTTGTAAGATATTTTCCTATGTGCTAGGTTACATGAGAAACTAGCCCAGACTAGTAATATCGTTCAGAAAAGTATCAAATATCTTATTCGCATGACTTCATATACTACATTATAAGCATTGCATGACAAATCTACCAGTTCACCAGCGAAAGTTGAAATATATGCATGACACATTGTAAAATTGAGGTAGGCATCACGCAATGTTGTGTATGCATTGCCATTGTTGATAGTAGCTGTCGTTTATGAATAATACGTGACGGCACCGAACCTCGTTCAAAGGGTTTGATGCAATTTCTTTAAAGTAGACATTAGTGCCATTCTCATTAGCTTAAAAAATCGAGAAGTTAGAAATATCGAGAAGTTAGGGGACAGGGACAATAGGACCATTCGGCTTTTGGTACGGTTGCTAAGCAACTTTCACCCTAACTTCGAGATTTTTCTAACTTTGCGACTTGTTAAGCCCAATGAGAATGGCACTATTAATTGATTTTTGACATGGGCATCATTTGAAAACCTATCTGTACATTGCATTTAATTAAATTTCCCTGTCCAAAACAAAGGAGAGGAAATAAATATATATTTTAGAGGTACGAGAAACACGTCTTTCTGAAAGAAGATCGGCCATCACAAAAATACTGTCACGACATAAAGACTCGACTGCAAAAGCACGTAGTACTACGTGTCAAACACACATTGTATTTGTTTATTAGTATTATTTACCCAGGGTAGCCCCTTCAGTGGTTGAGCACTGTTCTAAGAAGGGGCCGTGCTTCGACATATAACACAACATGGTTTACATAAACACAACAAAAAAGTAAGCCCCCCCCCCCTTTTTTTATCGAAAAGGTTTTAGGCGAAATGATTCGGCAGGATTGTTCCTTAAATTATTAATTAACTTCTGTTTGGAAATCACATTAATCCAATCAGCCATGCATGAGTGGGCAAATTGTAAAGGCAAAAATGTCACTTTTCAAAAGTCACAAGGGTAATTGTGGGATTCTATCATATGAATTTTTGATGAATTCCATTTCTGGGGCATAATTTATGTCCTTTCATTGTTTATCATCCATCTATCGACGCACTAACACCTATCCCGACACTTAACCTTTGTTCTGGTTGAGTGAGCACCGTTTGACAAATACTCAACCCTCTTGAGTTTGAACTTTTAAAAACCCTTTTTTTTGTGAAAAAATAAAACTCTGGATACTTTGACAAAGATGTAACTTGACCTGCTATGTAAGCATAAGAAGTCATTTTCGTGTCATGGTTGAGTGAATACAATTTAAAAATCGCACAAGAAATGCCAAAACGTACTGTTAAAACGGCATACACAATTGCCCTTGTGACTTTTGAAAAGTGACATTTCTGCCTTTAAAATTTGCCCACTCATGCATGACTAATTGGATTAATGTGATTTTCAAACAGAAGGTATTCAATAGGTTAAGAAACAATCCTGCCAAATCATTTTGCCCAAAAAGTTTTCGATAAAAAGTTATGCTGTTTTGCTTAGGGAGGGGGGAGGGGGTTACTTTTTTGATGTGTTTATATACAAACAAATAAAATGAATAGTTCAGTGAAAAATAAACATCATTTTGGAATTTGCATTGAAAGTATAAGTGTATCCCAAGTTGAATCCTTTGTAAAACTGGAAAGCACATGTAACATTTCTTCTTGGCACTACTTGTAACCAAGTACATGTATATATTATGTGTGTGTGTGTTTACAAAAAAAATGAAATAAAAAAATAAAAAAAGTTGAATCCGTTTATCCGTTTAACATATATCACATTCACATTGCATCACTTGCAAAACTGGTAAAACTGGTATGCACATGTCTTCTTTTATATCATCCAAATATATATATATATGTTTTCAACAAAATAAATTTTTATCAATTTTTGCAGTGAAAAATAAAAACAGTTGTAAATGCATCAAACTGGTGCGCACAATTGGTTCTCACCTTTTGGCACAAATTGTAACCAAGAACATTCATTTATGAAATTTTCACTTTTGATTGATAGTAACTCAAATGTTACAAGTCAATCAAGCTGAAATGTGAATATTTTGATGGAGAGACGCCAACATTTTGGGATGCAATTTAAACAAAAACAATCATACATCAATCTGCTTATCACAATCATTTGAATTTTTGATTGGATTGTGTGCCAAATAGTTAATTCGAACAACGGAATACCTTTTGAACTTCACACACGTCAAGCCACAACTTCAAATGAATCGTTACATAAGCTATTCAAAGTGCGTGCATTAATCTCTCCGTCAGCGTGGCAACAGGGCATTCTTTTACCTTGCACAAGCCATGTTATTATTTCTTTTACAGGACAACAACGAAGCAGTTTTTTTTCTACGTCAGGCAAACTCCAGCCGGCCTTGGAGTTGTCGTTATTAACTTCTGCGAAACAAGGACAAGTAATTAAAATGCGAGATGGGTGATGTTTAAAAGGTATTTATATGTTCGAATCAATCATCTGGCCATGCAAAACCCTGATTAATTATGCAAAGAATCATTCTAAGCATATAACGTATGATTTCGGTGTCCGAATTGCATCCCAAGATGTGGTCACCCCGAAACTTCACAATGTTTGAATTTCAACTTGATTCGAGTTGTATCCTTTCAGTTATGATTTAAACGTGAAATATGATTTTATTTTAATACGCAGTAATAGATGTAAACAGACAATTATGACACATTTGAAAAACAATCAAAATTAAGTTACAACTTGAAGTAAGCTGACATTTACTTACTTTTACTTTAGCGGAGTCCTTGCGGTTTGTCGTGTTATGATGGACCGGCCCTGTCTTCCTGTCAAGCATCACCCTTTACCAGCTCTTCAACACCCAGACCAGTGTCCTCCTTTAATATGCAAATGAAAGTTTTTGCTAACCTTCCTCTGAATCTCTGTCCATGTGTAGCTGTCTACAACATGAGTTGGGAGACAAGTTCCTTCTTTCTCCTGAAGCAGTGGCCAGCCAGATTTAATATTCTCTGCTTTATTTTTTGAGTGATGTTTGGTAGATGGTCATACAGATCAGCATTGCTTATGTTGTACTTGGCATCTACCTTGATATGCTGTGAGAAGTCGGGTATAGATGACATTTACACAGCATAAAGTCAAAGGATGTCAGTATTTTTTTAAAGTAAAATTCATGACATTTCATCATTTATAATTATTGTAATAATCCTTCGAATATATAATATTTTAACTTTTTGACAAATTTTGGACATCAAAATGTTGGTGTATCAGACAATAATACGTTTTTGTAATATATTCACAAATTTCCCCCTCACTGCCTAGTGACGTCTTATTTCATTCGCATGTATTTCGTGATTCAATTTCAATGGATGAAGCGCACTTAGAATGCATTAGTTGTTGCTACTCGTACAAACCTCGGACAATCTTTGGGGTTACTGTTAGTAACGTATTGTTTGAACGACGTGAATAAAATGTGCATACATAACGGAGATGGTATATTAATTCACAGCCCCTAAATGGCCATTGTGCCCATTGAACACAGTTAAGCGGACAAAATTTCAATGGATCCCTTTGAAATTGTTCGCCTAATTTCCCTTCGCCCAATGCCCAATGCCCATTGTGCATCACACTGTGAATCCACTAGCTACTTCCATTACAGTGTCATTAATATTTGATTAAGCTTTTGGCAGAAAAGATCTTGCAGGTTGATATGTGTGACGCACAATGGGCATTGTTGTGTTGCAAATCAAGCATCTGATACACATAATTTGTGAGGTCCAAATTTGTCCAAAAGTGAAAATCTCATTCAATATTCCAAGGGTTATTACAAGAATAATACTTAATAAAATGTCACGAAACCACCTTCGAAAAAGCCAGGCGAGACGAAAACGTTCATCGGGCAGTCCCTACAGGTTAAGCCGCGACGCTCACGAAGATGAACTCTGTGAAGTGGCGAAAAACTTTGGAAAAAAAATATTCTGATCTGTAAATAGGCATTCTCGTCTACCTTTCACACCCAACCTTATGCAGCGAGGTGTAAGGAAGGAGGAAAACCTGAAGCATAATGTATTCAAACCCGTACTAAGGTGTGCTAATGAATTTTAAAAGAATTCCACATTCATGCCATTGTTTTGATGTCCCATGCTCGGCACCAACATTTAAGGACGTTACCTTGGAAAGAAATATCTTAATTGTCAATTTTACCTCACAGAGTATACCCCACCTTGAAGGGTAGGACCATATCATACATCTCCACAAGCTAAGGGCTACATATTGATTCGTAAAGTAGACTCATATCTGCAGACTGTCGAACTTGACTAATACGCTTATTTTTTTTGCATAAGACAGTGCAGTTGGTAGTTCGCTTACTGTCTCGTGTGTAGGCCTACGTGTTTCAGGATTAACAGTCATAGAGACTGATTTTTAAATACATGTACATTATATTACCTTCTGAAACTCATATCGGTCGATACGATGATGCGAAATAAAATGTGAAGTACAAACATGTTCAAATATATAATAATATCATAACATATTGGTCATTGTTAGTTTAAGAGACACAGTTATTACAACACATCCATAAACGACTATATATGCACTGTACAATACGAGTATTTGTTAACTCCGAGTACTATGTGAGTCAGAGATGATAACGCGTGAGATTTCGCGCGCGGGTCTTCGGTCGTAGCAGGGAGGTGTTGGGAAGAACAAAGCATATTATATTCTAACAAATATGGATACTAAAGTGTGCTAATGATTTTCAAAAGTATTCCACAATAACTACAATGCTTTGATGTCCCATGCGCAGCACCGACATTTAGCTGATGTCAACTTGGAAAGAAATATTTTTAATTCCCTATTTTGTCTCTCGAAGCTGGGTTTCTTACCACAGAATTTTGCAATTTTCAAGAAAGTTAAAGGCAACGCCACTTAAGACCATGTGATCGACTTTCTTGTAAAGGATAAAAACGCCCGTATAAGCGCCTTATGAATGCAATTATTATCATTATCATTATTATTATTATTGTGGAATGATGGATAAACGTAGATATAAGATCATTTTTTTACTATAAAATTGACTCATTTCTTCACTTTCCGGATTTCTGCCGAATTGTGGGATTCAATTATCAAAATTACATCTCATGCTGTGTATTATCATTAATATAAAGTTTGCGTGCATTTGCGTGCAGATAAGATATTTTACTTGAAAAACTGTTTATTTTGGTTCTCTGATATCTGTTTTGCCCACAAACAGTATTGATGCTATCCGACAGAGCTGGACAAGCGAAATGAGACATTTCTTTTGTTCTCTCTCTGAGAAGCCGTTGCTCCACTATCATGTCCGTAATTGTTAAACTCCTAAAAAGCGCACAACTTTTCGGTTGTGACAAGCATGGGTTCAAAGAAAGAAGATTGATTCAATATCCGTTCTTAAAGGGTTACTAAATTAGAAAAAGAAGTTCCCACTATTCTATGCGACAGTATCCCTGGTCGTAGGTTTAAACGCCCCTCCTCTCTCCCTAGGGGAAAATAGGGGAAAAGGGGGGGGGGGGGCGTTTTAACTTCATAAATCCCCTTATTATTCCCCTTTTTCTTCTTTGGAGATCCCAAGGGGGCCGAGAAGAGGGGAGGGGGGTAAACTGCCACCCCACACCCCTCGATCTGCCACTGTATAGGACCATGAGATATTGACACTGGAACTACTAGGTAGAAATATTACTGCCGTTGCAAATATTTATCTCTTCCACTACTTCGTTGATGTTGCTCATATTTAGCAGTGAATGTCGAAGGTCACTACTCAGTAATTTCGTTCTCACATTCGTGTACCTCAATCCAAAGACTTCCAAACTGAATGGAACAATATTTTTTATTATTTAAGCGCTTCTCATATCTCTCCATAATTTTGTCCAGTTTGTCAATTACATTTCAGAGTAAATCATTGCTTTTGTTTCCGAAGATAACTAACCACACCCTTTAAGACGTAGTCATTTTCCATTCCACTTCCTGTAGTTCGTTAAGAAAAAAATCCACTTAAGGTATCTGAAATTTCCCTCTCGAGGTAGCAGCGGAAACACAACCGGCATCTCTAGTGGCTGTAGAGTTCCGATAAGACAACACAGAAATCTGGTCCATACAGAAAGTACATTATTGGCCCATGCATAGTACTGGAAGCAGGGCTTGCTATTCTTCTACGCAAATGGTTTGCCGGGTACCAGTACCACTCGAAAACTGCATGTTGAGTTTGCCGATGCAACTCCTTGTCAGCCAGTAATTGAGCCTTAACTCTAATACTCCCGGGGTATTTCAAAGCTTGTTATTATTACCGGGAGGGGGGGGGGGGGGAATTATGCCCCCCCCCCCCCCCACCTCGAGATCTCGGCCACGGGTTGCCCGATTCCATCAAAATTTTGTACAAGGGTCAAGAATTATGTAATCTACAAACTTGTATAGCTAAATTTACGAAAATTCTTGTATTTTTTTTATTTAATTAATTTATGCTGATTTATGCGAGAAATCATAGATTTGGGTATATCTCACTAAATAAAGCCTCAGGTACAAATATCTTTCATAACTCCCTCATCAATTCCTGAAAGAAAAAGATAGGTTGTGGTAATAATTTCTTATGTATTTCTTTGTCGTCAAGCGTTTTTTGTCATTTTGGTGTGGGTGTGTGTGGATGTGTGTGCGTGTGTGTGTGTGGTAATCAATTACACTATTTGAAACAATGATCGTAGAAAAGTATTTACATAAAATGGAAAAGCTCCTGATTTTGCCCATAGGGTTATACACAGTCAAATAGAGAAATAGTGAAATGTCAGTGACATGTGTTCGGTAAACGTAATCTGACACCCACACGGTAGCTCCAATCGCCATTAATTTGGTACAAAAATGTGCGGGAAGGATCAGAGAAAAAAGTCGTTAAATTTTGTTCCGAAATATTGAGGCGCTAGGAAGTGCCGACAAACAATCGACAGGGGGGGGGGGGGGGGGGGCATAATGCCCCCGGGAGTATTAGGGTTAACGATGAAGACTATGAAATACTGACTCAAAACATGTTTTGCACGAACATGGTGTTAGTCTAGATCAGACTCAATTAATCCACGGATTCTAAAAGTCAGTAAGTTAGACTAGCACCATAACCTGCCCCATGTAGCTCACAGTATCGACATTTCAGATCCATTCATTCATTCTAACTGACTATGGTTGTCCATACAAAGTACAGGGGAAACTGATAAACGATCCACGGTGAAAGCCTATCATATTGAGACTACTGGCAATCAGGCTCTATAGTCGGCCATGGAGTGGTACAATTCAGTCTGAGTCTGCATGTAGCCATTTTTTTTTTTAATTTAGTTTTGTTACATTAGTATCTTATAAGTAACTTAGCCCATTTGCAAATGTCATGAAACACAGCAGAAACAAAGGCTACCCCAGTCACACCAAACTAATTCTCACTATATATACGCATTCTTAAAAAAATTGCCGAGCGGGCTCAAACGGGTACAAACGGAGTGGACCTAGTACCAATTTTTACGTTTATGGTACCAACTTCATGAAGAGCCTCGGACGGAATGGTATTCAGTCAATCGGCAGCGCTCGCTCGTTCTATAGAAATCGTGAGCGTTTTATTTTTCGTCTCGCGAAATCTCACGCGCAGATTTTGCTGCACGTAGATTATGAAGGAATTTGACATGCTCGCGAGATCTTTTGCTGGGGTCTTCTGTAAGCATACTGATCAGGATTTTTTTAGACAGGGATTGAGATTATATGTTTCTTAATAAATATTTTTAGTTTTTATCGAAATCCGCAAAGGAGTTTTTATGTCATTTGCCTTCAAAAACAGGCCTCAATTTTTTTTTGAAATATGTAAGCTCTCAGACCTTGCTGGATGCTGACCCTTCTATGGATTGTACGGCAACGACAGTTACGGCTCTAAAAAGCCAATACTTCAGCGGAGATTCTGATTCCAATATTGTTTGGGCTCAAAAATAAAACATTTGAGCTATTCGTCTTCAAAGTGACGCGAGATTTCAGAAATCGTACGGACTTCGCAACCGATATATACGTAAGCTCCCAGATTTTGCTGGATCCTGACCCTTCTACAAATTGAACGGCAATACCAGTTACAGCTTTGGAAAGCCGGTACTCCAGCGGAGAATTTGATTCCAGTTTTGTTTGGGCTCAAAAATAAAACATTTGAGCTATTCGTCTTCAAAGTGACGCGAATTTTCAGAAATCATACGGACTTCGCAACCGATATTCGTCCGCAGGCAGCAGAAAACACACGATTTTATTTTCAGCTCGGTAGTCGTGACCTTCACTTTACCTCTCGAACCGCGAAAAAGGTCTCCTTTTCAAACTGCGATATCTCCATGAATATATCATATTTTTGTACACTTTCTTTTGTAACTGTATGTTGGAGGTCGACATTTACTAAGGGTAAAAAAACATTTCATTGAAACAGGCAGAAAAATATTGAAAATTCGAGATAAATAACGTGGTTCTAATAAAAATTTAAAAAATGAAAATAAACTCTATATTTCAATGTCAATCGCTTTTGAGCCCCTAATATTTAGAGATCATCTGAAGCGGAATTTATTGTACTTTAGGGAGATACCATTATTTTTCAACCTCCCCCCATAGAAGGGTCAGGATCCAGCAAAATATCAACCATGTTCAAATCCAGAATGAGCGAGATATGACGAAGTTGTGAGCGATCCTAACCAGTCAATCATAGTCCGCGGACTATGATTGGATCGCCTTTGATCGCCGGTAGAATTTCGTTATTATCGTGGACTATGATTGGCTGGTTAGGATCGTTCACAACTTGTCATATCTCGCTCATTTTGGATTTGAACATGGTTGATGTTTTGCTGGATCCTGACCCTTCTATGGGGGGAGGTTGAAAAATAATGGTATTTCCATAAAGTACAATAAATTCCGCTTCAGATGATCTCTAAATGTTTAGGGCTCAAAAGCGATTGACATTGGAATATAGAGTTTATTTTATTTTTTTAAATTTGTATTAGAACCACATATTTATCTCGAATTTGCAATATTTGTCTGCCTGTTTCAATGAAATGTTTTTTCACCCTTGGTAAATATCGACCTCCAACATACAGTTACAAAAGAAAGCGCACGAAAATATGATATATTCATGAAGATATCGCAGTTTGAAAAGGAGACGTTTTCCGCGGTTCGAGAGGTCAAGTGAAGGTCACGACTACCTCGCTGAAAATAAAATGAGCGTATTTTCCGGTGCCTGCCGTTTGGCTGTATTCCAGAACTTAAAGCCTGATCAAAAATTTCTGGTGGCCAACATCTTCGATTAGACTGAGTGACAATGTACCACGAACGGAATTTCCGTACTTCTATCCTACTAGGGACGCGGTGTGACGTGGCCGGGCAGTCGTTACAATCGTTTTCAAGACGTGATGAGAACTAGTATGGTGTGACCTGGGCATCATACCGCGGTCACACCTATTCATTAGTACACTCTCACCGTGGAAACATTTAAAAAACATTGCTTTTTACGCGTCTTTGCCCATATCTGCAAGTAGTAGGTGTTAAAAAAAAAAAACGTTGACACTTATGAACAAGGTGGTTCGCGAACCACGTGCCTCGCCTGATTTCGCAATGGCCTCATATCATTTGACCTTTTGATCCCTTGATGACCTTTGACCTCATTATTCTAATCAACATATACATGTATGTAGTATTACCCAATGCTCATCTGTACCAAGTATGAATATGATTGATGCAGAAATAAAGTAATGAGAGCAAGTTCAACCAAAACTTTAGACCAACAGACCAACAGACTAACAGGTAAAGTGATCACTAGGTCTCAAATGATTAAAAATATGTTATATCTCAAATCCATCTGAAACTGACATAACATAAAGTCAAGGGATGTCAATTTTTTTAGAAGCAGGTTTTGTTCATTAATCACTCTTATTGTAATAATCCTGTGAATATTTAATGAGATTTTTACTCTGGGACAAAGTTAGAAAGTTAAAAATGTGTGTGCAATCAGATATTTAATTCAGAACACAATGATAATTGTGCACAACATATGTTAACCCACTAATCCTGTTCTGCCAGCAG
Organism: Arbacia lixula; assembly: GCA_963669155.1. NCBI lineage: Eukaryota > Metazoa > Echinodermata > Echinoidea > Arbacioida > Arbaciidae > Arbacia > Arbacia lixula. Next base: position 19,942,849 of record OZ022582.1, on the reverse strand, counting down.
CATCATGCAATATTAACACTATGATGGCACTTGCTGGTGGTTTGACATGTGCGACACATAATGGTCACTGTTGTGTTTTGAATTAATCATCTGATACACAAAAATGTTAACGTCCAAATTGGTCCAAAAGTGAAAATCTCATTAGATATTCACAGGATTATTACAAGAATAATGATTTATGAAATCTCACGAAATCTGTTTCGAAAAAATTGACATCCTTTGACTTTACAATGTGTCCATTTCAGCTTGATGTGAGTTGTAACTTATTTTCATTTTTTTTTTCAAGTGTCAGTAGTTTTTGTTAACACCTGGTAGTATAACTTAATCAGTACAAATACATTTTAACAATGAACCACAACATCTGCTTCCAGACTTCTTTTTTATTCTCTTCAGTCTTTCCTTCCTCTTCCATCTCGCCTGCCTTACATTTTACTCTTTGAGCTCCTCCCTTAATTTTCTCCTCATCCTCCACATTTCGATACTCTATTTCATTTTATAAAAAAAAAACACTACGACCACATCAGCACACATGTACACATACGCACATACACACTCTCCACATCAAGAACTACTGCAAGGACCATGTGCATGGTTTGATTTTTATGATTTGTTTAGTTTATTGAACGAGAGATGAAGATAGAAAGAGATCTCCTCTTCAATAACAGATGCCGAATTGTAAAAACTCACACCTCTGGCTTTGCGGACCAAGATATAATACCCTCTCCTCGGTCATGCACCTGCCAGTGTCATGGGTACGCCATGATCAACCACCATTTCAAGTTTGCTCTATTGAAACGGTTAAGAACATATTTTGTTCCCCAAAATATTTTCATAAATAGCTTTGCTTTTGCCCAATGGTCAACCTACCATGACAGCAGTATATTGATATTTTGGCAAAGTTAGCTAAGATTGCATAGGAAAGATTTTGCCTTGTTTTTCATTTAGTAGTGTGAGCAATAAAATGCTTGAGTGTGTGCAGTTGCTCTCATCGTCACATCAGTGATGTCACACGCTTGTCTGCATGTGTCAGAATCATGAGACAAAACGCCCATGGCGCATTTCTATCTTACAAGATTCTTATCAATCACAAAGATAACGTTTCAATAGCAGCGAAACGTCTGTGCAATGGCATCACACTCTGAAGAATTGACTGGCCTCCTTGGAGGGCAAGCGCAGGCCCCAGAGTCAGTACCAGTACAACAACAGAATAATAAGAAGTAGAGGCAGAATCCACCAACTCCCGACTTAAAAAATACACAGCAAATATCCATCGGATACATCCATCCTTCAAACATATATACTCAGTTACCTTGACCCCAGCTTTGCTTCCACTGAAAAGTGCATCGAGCTATTATTCTCCTGGCATACCTTGGGGGAGATAATAAAGCTGAGCAAAGCATGTTGTCTTTTTGTCCGTCACACTAATGCAAATATTAATCATCCTAGATAGTTTACTCAGGTATTCACTGACCCTTTCTAGATACTAACAGGTTTTTGCAAGAGATAGGGAGAAAGAGATGGGAAAGACGGGTTAGTTCTCCCGCTTCCCATGAAATACTTAAGCCGTTACCATGATAACATAGACAATCCTCACCATAACAGATAATGAATTATACACTTTTAAACATGAACAATGTGGGGGCGCTGGAATCCCTTTCACACATGAACCGTCTTGACACCGTCGCCTTCTCAAACCGCTACCAATAGAACAAGCATCTTTCATTGGGGTGTATATTTTACAATGTAGGACATCAGGGAAGGGAAAGGGGGCAGGGGGTACGGGGCAAAAGAACGCAGCATCACGAGCAAGTACATCTCAAACAATGTGATTCCAACCAAAATATACTAACAGGCATTAAAATTTAACATTACTAAACATATTTTGCCACTTAATAACAAGATCATCCATCACTTACCTATAAATTATCTTCTATGCCATTTGAAACCCATGATCACGATTAAATTTTAACATCAATAGAACTAGTGGTAAAAAAATCAACATATATGATATGTAAGTTAGTTCATACAATGAACAATGTAAATATCAAAGAAAAATGAAGATAATTGAGCTGTGATCTGTTATCAATAGTTGGAACACAAGGTATTAACTATAACAAATTACTGATGAGCTTCACATACCATGAACATTTCCCTTGGAGTTAAGATATCGATACAAATTAGTATTATCTGTTCGTATATTGTTAATTTATGTCAATATTGTAACTTCCAAGCACATATGCACGGTACATAAAATTTCTTCTACATTGTTCCCACATAAATATGAATTATGAATGATGATGCAAGGAAGTAGCAATGTCTGAAAGATTCTAAGCATAAAAACAATGACAAGGTTTAGAGAGAAGCCCTTTGTTTGTAACACACATTCCATGAAACAGAAGACATAAGGAAGCGATCTGGCCATTCTTATGGAGATCATGATAAAAAGAAGTGGGTTCTGAAATTTGTTAATTCAATATCTTGAATACCATCTACTGAAGACATCATACATGAAAAGAATAACTAAAGCAAGTTGACTGCGTTTAGTCAACTGGTATGCCTCCACCCTCCTGGGTAGACACTGAAATATTGCCATTATCTCTTCACTTACTAACATTTTGTGAAATTTAATCCTCTAATGCCTGGAAAACCTGCTATGTGGCTATAAAATACGACTTGAGAGATACCTATCACACTTCATTGTACCACATATGGTGACATATGGTCAAATATTTCACAATTTATAACATAAACAGCAATATTTCACAATTTTGACCTTGACCTGTGACCTTCAACCTTGACATATGATTGATTGATTGACCTATCTTACCCAAATTATAATCATTTAATTGTCCAGTCATATTTTGTCATTGTACCAAGTTTGATGAAATTTAGTGTGCTATTTCTTGACATATCAGGTAAAAAATGTCATTTTAGGATTTGACCTATATGACCCAATATCTAATCAGTTCATTGTCATATCATTGTACAAAATCGAATGAAATTTAATTGATTGTTTAACAAGTTAAACAATCATTCAAAATCTTAAATTTTGGGATTTATCCTTGACCTATGACCTTTTACCTTTGTCCTATCTGCCCAGAAATAAATATCACTGAATTGGCCTGCTATATATTATTATTGAACTATTTTGGGTTAAGTTCAGTTCTACATTTCTTTAGTTATGTAAAAAGTTAAATTTTAGGATTTGACCTTGACCTTTGAACATTAGCCTATATGACACAATTAACTGCTCTGCCATTTACTATCATTGCGCCAAGTGTGATGAAATTCGAATGATCAGTTTTTTTTAGTTATCATGTAAAAAAGATCCAGATGGACAACATAATGCCACCTGGTAATGTTGCAGAGGCATAAAAATAAACTGGTGAAATTTGTGGATGGTGAAATTTGTGGTGCATCAAAAATGACTTCAGACTTTACAAACCATACAATAAAGTGATAAAGCTTGCCACTTTTTGTCTCCTTTTAAAAGAACCCACACTAATGAACAGTCTTGCTACATGAGCAGAGAAGCCAATCATTGCCCACCCAAACAAACATGTGACATTTTTTTATACGCAAGAATAGCTTTTCCTGTAAAAAGGAGTTTACGCTTTAAAGCATTAAATGCCAAAGTGGCAAACATTGATCATGCAAATAAATGAATATGGTCAGGTCTCTGCTTCAAGTCCTAATGTGAAATTGGCATGAAACTGTATATTATAAATAAACCCAGACACTATACCCTGAGGTGGCCATCACTCTAGCATTTCAAGTTTACCATTTTCATCACAGTGAATAAGATCAAACCATCAGGATGGTATCTGTGCTTAAAAAATATGTTTTTTAAAAAGTAAAAATATGTCCTCGACACCCTTCTTTGGGTAGGATTGGCTGCTTTCATCTAAACTGCGAGCACATTACAAATATTAATATACATACTATTTTACAATTTAAAAAAACAAGTAAAAGTGTTTTGAAAATGGATCAATTTGTAATTGTGGTATTCAAGGGACAGTTTAACAAACAATTCATTCTGATATGAAATTGTTACAAGGAAAAAAAACTTTTGGAGATGTTTCACAACAATCAAAATCCACCCATTGTAGCCTAAATTCTACATGAGTTGTGTTTCCTCAATCTGGTCACCTTAACATCAAATCTTATCATCATTGACTAATCCACATATCGTAGCTGGATTTAAACATATTTCAGACATTTTCAGAACTAGAACCTCTTTCCTCTGTCACACTACAATTCTTTTCCACTTTGCATCATAACATTCCCAAAGATCACATGAAACTGATCATTGTCTTTCAGTTATTCTTCAGATGTTTTCATTACCAGATTAAAATTGTGAGCACTCTGATCTACTATTCCCAGCAAAAAAATGCTCAAAATATTTGTAAGAAAAGTACAACGTAAAGAAAAACGTATATCCACATGTTATTCAAGGATCAATCGAGTGTAATACACTTAAAAAGTGTGCCTCCTTGTCATTCAAAAAGCTCATGGAATTGATCAACAGTTCTGTACATGAGTGTCATTGTGAAAAATGAGACCAAACCGGTACCACAAGTACCTTGGGAAGGTCCCCAATCACTTCCCCTCTCTCTGTGCCACTGCCATATTCTTGTACAATATGCTGTCATGAATAAAAGCATACATGTCACATCTTTAGCCGTGTTCAACACACATTAATCAAATATCACATCATTTTTGTTTGGTGCAAAAAAGCTGAAATCCAAAACAGTTCTTTTCCTAAAACATCAAATGTTCACATATGCGGTAAAAGTGATCATTAGTTTGAGATGTACTTGCTGGATACAATGAACTCTGTACTGTACTCTTCTATACAGGAATGACTCACAAATAAACAAAGGAAGATGGAGAGAAAAATAATGGTGTGGGAATGGAAAGGGGAGAGGGTAGAAGAAAGGAAGAGATAAAATAGAAAAACAAGAGGAAGACAAAACTGAAGTGGGGGGGGGGGGGGGGGGGGGGGGGGGGAGGGGTGGGAGGGAAGGAAAAGAAGCTTCAACAGAGTGAAAAGTCTGCACTTAGTAGGCTTCTAATAATATTGGCTGAACACAAAATGCTATATAAAATTGAGGTTTGACTGAAATCCAGGTAGTGCATGGCGCTGCAATGCGACAAATGTCTCTCTCAAAAATATTGCAGAGAACAGGCTCAATTTGTTTCATTGCTCATGCTCACCTTTTTGCGGGGTATTAAAACATGGAACAGAAAATGGTTGGAAATACCCACAAATGCTGGACTTCACAGCCCCTTCAATGGAAGAGGAAAGGAAGAGAGAAAGGGGGGGGGGGGGGGAGAGTCAGTGAGGGACATGGGGGAATGAAATGAGCATTAGAAATAAACTGGGACAGAGAGTGGAGAATGAAGTGTGAGAGAAACAGACAGGCAGAGGAAGAAGGAAATGGGAGAATGAAATGAGCATTAGAAACAAACTGGGACAGAGAGAGAGAGAGAGAGAGAGAGAGAGAGAGAGAGACAGACAGAAAGTGAGAGACTGAGACAGAGAGAGACTGAGACAGAGAGAGAGAGAGAGAGAGAGAGAGAGAGACAGACAGAGACTGAAACAGAGACTGAGACAGATAGAGAGAGACAGAGAGAGAGAGAGAGAGAGAGAGAGAGAGAGAGAGAGAGAGAAAGTGAGAGACAAATATATAAACAGGCAGAGAGGGGGAGATGTGGAGATAGAGAGCAATGGCAATCATGTGTACAGTAGAGGAAAGGAAGAAGGGGGAATGAGCAAGAGAGTGAGTGTGTCAAAGTAGGAACAGAGGGATAGATGTGATTAGAAATAGGGAGTTGAAGTGAGTGAAACAGAGGGGCAAAGGGAATAAGACAAGAAGGGGAAGAGGTTAAGAATGTAAAGAAGAGAAGGAAAGAGATGACAAGGGGGCAAGCGCGCCAAAACAAACCGTGACAGAAAAATAAGAAAATGACAGGTGAAACACAGAACGGGATGAGAGAAAGAGAAGCAAAGTTGGAGCTAAGTGGAAATAAAAGAAGTTGAGGTGTAAACCCTAATCAGGCCGGGTGGGGGGGCATTTCACATAATCACTCTGAAATGCACAAGTCTCAGGCACCTTCGAAACCATCATCTTTTTTTTTCCCTTCGCATTTTGTGAGTTTGTGTAGAAATCCAATGTAAAGTACCTTCTTTCGTACAGGTCACAAAAACTTTGTTTTATTTCCACTATCATTTTTTAATTAAAACTTATTTTTCATTTCAATCCTTCAATTCATTGATTTTGATCTATTTATGGCTTAACAATCATGTGTTATGAGTTCCAATAAAAAACACACACACATACTTCACCAAACAAAGGAAAAGCAGGTTTTTCTTGCAATTTTCTTCTGTTACAAACTTATTAAAGAAATCACTAAGAAGCTTTTGTGTTGGAATTTAGTATTTTCCAACCATTACATCTAGGTGACTTAAAAAGGGAAAAAGACATATGTGCATAAATTGCATCATAAATAATGAATAGATATCAATTACAATAAAATCTATCTATGCAAACTGAGAGATAACATATCTGCCAAACTTTGTTGTCGTTGCTTGTTCTGTTGCCGAGATATAAGGAAAGTAACGACATAGGGAGGATATGGGGTAGAAGATAGGGGGAAGGAAAGGGATGAACATGAACAGAGGTAAACAAGAGAATAATTAGAAGAGACAAAGTAACAAAAAGAAAACAGATTGGTGAGGCTAGGGTTAGGTAAGACTAAGGCGGGAGGGGGGGGGGGGCAGGTAACGAAAAGAGGAGAATGAACAAGATGGGATGAGGGGGAGAATGAGAAGGGGAAGGGAGATGGAGAGGTTAGGCAAATAAGAGAGGTAGGAGAAAAGGAAGGAGGAAGGAGGGGGAAGTGGGCAAAAATGAGAGGGGAGAGGAAGGAACAGGGGGAAAAGCAGTGTGGGAAAGGGGAGTAAAACCAAAGGGCGAGTGCCAATGAAAGAAAAAACAATGGTGGACAGTAAAAGGAACATAGGTAGAGAAAGCAGTGTGGGAACGGGGAGAGGAAAATGCAAGACATTTTACCTAAGAAGATGAGTGGCAAAGAAGTAAAGGATAATGGAGGACATGGAAAGGAAGACAAGTAAAACTAGAGCAAGTCGATTGCCACACAGTCAACAAATATGCCTCTGCCTCTTATGTAAGCTTCATCTAGATAATATTGATATTCTCCTAAGCTCAGAAAACTTGTAGGTTTGGTAGAAAATGTACCATGGAGATCTTATTTGAAATTATACCATTTAATTTCTAGAGATTGCAAAAAGTATTTTATGGGGCCATTTTTATACAAGTCTGGCAAAGTCCATTGACCTTTTATATCTTACTAATTTGACCTAAATCTAAACAGTATATCTCAATGTAGTTACCCATCCTTGTTTCAAGTTTGGTCATCAAATTTGGTTACTTGGAAAAAGTAAGATTTTGGCAAGATTCATTGACCATTGACTATTTGATAATTTCGGGAATTTGACCAAAAACTGTATCAAGCTACTTCCATGAAGTGATCCATCTTTGCACAATGTTTGGTTGGAATTGCATCATTGGATTTATGGCAATTGAGAAAATATTTAATCTTTAACAACTTGTTCACCTTTGGCCTACACAGTTAATAGCTTTCATGAAATATACAAATGTACCAGGTTTAAAGCAAAATCTACTGAATGGTTCTCAATTATATTGCATACACAGATTTGGAACAGACGGACAGAAAAAACCCAAAACATTAAAAGAGTATAGATTTGAAAGTTAATTCAGAGTAAGATGGGAGAACGGAAGGTTACAGGAAGACAGAGGAGCAAGAGGGGGAGAGGGACATGTTTAGGGGAAGATTCAAAGTGTGACAGAGAGAAAACAATAAATGTGAGCAACACAAAGACTGGTGAATGGGGCAGGATTGGGTTAGGGTTGGAGAGGAGGGGATGAGAGATGCTTGTCTATGGCTTGGTGACTTGTCTTCTTCCTTGCTACTTGTCTAATCCGTTAGGGTCGGAGCCAGACCAGGGGTTGGCCCTTCCACCACCCAGGTTGGGGCCCCAGATACTGCTGTGAAATGGGTCAAAAGCTCGTGGAGTTGCCTGGTGAGACAAAGAACAGAAAGATTGCTATGCTGGTTACAGAATACAAATGAACAAGATATTATTTATCCACACAACCAAATCTAATCATCCACTTAATAATCAATTTCTTTGTACACTTATATTTCTTGCTTAAAAAAAAAAAAGCTATTTGATTTATTACATAGATAGTGTAAAACTCATAGGACTTCTTTTAGATACTGGACCTGCACTAAATAGAGTCAGTTTTAGCAGTTGTGGTACCTAAAACCACAAGCAAATATATCCAATAAAACAGCCCGTCCAATATATTATGAGGTAAGGTAGGGATAAACAAGAGCATCAAGTGACCTCTCTGTCTTAGTACAGGGACACCGTTCATATGGTTTGCTGCTGTTGCTGGCACTCTTAGTATACCATTCACAGGGTTCCCCTGGTTAGACAATGAACACCTTTGGCACTTAGAAATGGCTGAATGTGGTGTTTTTTGTATGTTTCTGCTACAGGAAAGCAGGTACCAGAAGCGAGCAGCAATAGCGAACCGTTCCTGTGTGATCATAGCAGATGTAAGTGTAAGACCTATCCTACAGAGGGTAACAGTGAAGGAGCAAATGATAGGATGACGGTACCTCTGGGTCTGATGTGTTCAGGCCCCTGCTGGAGTCCAGGAGGGAGGAGCCCCCGCTGTTGTCTGGGGAGCTGCTCCAGATGGAGCCCCTGTCAAACAGGTTGGGGCCAGCTCCTGGCCAGGAGCTGTCTCCTCCTCGGACACCCACGCCACTACTGGAGGCTGCCGAGGTGCCCAGGCCCCCGGGGCTGCTAGACCACAGACTGGGGCTCTGGTAGAAGCCCTATAAGAAGGCAAGTACCAGGGAAGTAAAAACAAGGTGAAAAGACAATGTGCAATATATTCCTTGTTTTGCTGATACTCTCTGTAGCAATCAATGTTTCAGAGCTACCAACATTGAAATTTAAAATTTAAGATTTGTGGAAATTTCCTCAGCAATAAGGGAGATGTCTTTCAAACGCATACAACCTAATGGCAATAATCCATCAATAATCAGGGAGATTGAGTGATGATATCAAATCCAATGCAGTAATATTAGTCTATTTTCAGGGAGTCTCCTGTGAAATCAGGGAGACTTGGCAGCTCTGATGTTTAGGTAAATGCATTGATCATTGTTTTAGGTGTCATGTTAAGGAACCTTTTTCAACAACTGTACATCAACCTTTGACCTCTGGCAGATATGACATAAAGGTATCATCCATTCCAACACAACATACAGGGACACAATATTTCAGTAAATGCACCCACTCATCCTTTAGGTATGAGGTAAAGAGTCCGTTTCAACAAATTTCATTAACCATTGACCTCTGGCAGATCTGACTGTAAATCGAAGTTTCATCATATCCATAAACATAAACAGGTAGACAATCTTTTGAAGTACACACATCCACTAGTTCTTAAGGTATTTTATAAAGGGGAGAAGGGGAGAAGGGGAGAAGGAGGGGGGGGGGAGGTAATTTACCGTCTGAGAGAACCCTGGGGAGCCGGAGTTGGTTGACCAAGTGGGGCCATTGGAGGTGGCTGGGGCAGTCTCCCACATGCTGCTAGCTGTGGGGGCTCGGCTGACCCCAAAACCCAACCAGTCACCCAGGCCACCAGTCGCTGGGAGCAAACACAGAAACAAACAAGTTGACAATTAAACATTCATGAAATAAATGCACAAAAATTCATTGTAAACCCCTCAAAAAAGTTCTGAGGGGTTAGTATAATGCTTGTTAATGCTTAGTTTATGTCCAAGAAATGTCTTCAACAGATTTACAAGGTTATTAGTCAGAATTTTGTCTTATTTGACAATCCGGAAGAGGTGTGTGTTGTAGAGAAATGGTTTGCATTCAATTGAGTGTTTCAACTATAAATGAACTTATATAAGTGAACTCTCAACGTTCATAATTTCAAGATAAATCATGATATTTAATTCAAATCAAACATTGAAGCTTTTTAATACATTACACATTTTTTCTAACAGGTTTCATCCACGTATGAAGATGAGGATATATGCAGAAATGTGAACGTTCTTGCATCGCCACATCAACATCATTCAAACTCAATTTATGAATAGAAGCAAATTTTTCAACGTTTCCTTTTTGACCTTGCTGCATAAACAGAAGGTTTGCGCATGCTATGATTGTGTAAGCATTACAAACGGAACATCCTTGTACAGATGAATAGCAAGCTGTAAAATTACATCACATTTTACATTCATAATGAAGCAACAAAAGATATTTTAAACATCAAATTCAATTTAGAGAACTTTTATTGAGGGGTTTATATACTCTAGAGGTTGACGGCTTTGAAATTATGCCACATTCTACTATTGTTGTTTGTCTTTAATAATCAAATTATCATAATGCTCAGGGATGCAGTTACACTTTGCTCTGGCATTTCAAATTGTGTAACAAAAAGGCTGAAATAAAATGGTTGATATGGTAATGAGAGGGTTGATCCAAAGCAGAGGTGGGGTCTTGACTCACCCTGGCTTGATGGTGGTGGGGGTGGCAGTCCTGGGGGTGCAGTGCGGGGAGCAGAAGGGCTATCCCACATGGATGCACCCATGGTGTCTACAGGGGCTGGTGGTGGAGGGCAAGAGCAATAAGTGTTTTAGCCATCAGACCTCTCAGTCTAACATCATTTTCATTATGTTTTGTATTCTATTTTCTTCACAAATCCTAATGCAAAACAGTATAGAACTACCTGAATGAATATCTTACAATTGACAACATGATGGCGGAATCATGAAGATGTAAATCAGGCACAACATAAGTACCAAAATTATTTTAAATATTACGTATTTTAATTTGTACAAGTTAGTTGCAATCAATGTAAATTCACAAGTTGCACCCACATCATTCCATCAGCAACTCATGCATAGTACTATGCATATCCTGTATTTATACTTTCTTAAATATACACAATCTACAACCTGAGAAATATGACTGACGCAGCATTACTATAATCTCTAATAATGAAAGCTTATCGTCCGATGTCTGGAAAACTTGCTACTTAGCTATGACATTCAACTTAATTGAGAGAGACCTTTTAGTTTGGTGATATTCAGTAAATAAGTTATCACTTCAAAGGTACAAGATCGGGATGGACGGACAATTAACCCTAGAACATAATGCCATCAAGTCATTTCGTGCGGAAGCATAAAAACAAACATTTAATACAATACGTACTATAATCATTTTACTTTGCAAATTATATATATAGAAAATATACTACTAGATACATTGTACCTTCTTCATGTTTTAAGATGGAGCAACAAAGTATGGTACTATAAAGCAGCAATCATGACAAAATCAGAGTGGTTGGCTGCTCTGGTTGAAGGTGTGATACACAAGGTTTATTTCCAGCTCTTACCTCCGACAAATGGGAACTGGGAGGAGGTTGGCAGGGAGCGCTTCTTGTGCTTGTGCAGTCCAGAACCCTGGTCCAGCTTGCCGACCGAGGCTGCAAAGAAGCTTGGGCTGTGTGGGGCAGAGAAACCAGGGAAGGAGGAATACAGGATAAGATGAGTGCAACCATGTATGCAAGGATCAAAGCAGCACTCCACATACAGAGGTGAATCTGGATTAACACCAGACAAATAACAAATATTATTTAAAAACAAATCTCGAGTATTGGCAACACTGTACTATTTCTGTTTTTCATGTTTCTCTGCTTGTTTAATAAGTATGACAAGACATGAGAATTGTACTCCCAACTGTTTTGTTTTATATATGCATCAAAAATGATGATTATTTTAATTCTATATGAATCTGAACCTGAGACATGAATCACAGCTGCCCAGATCTTCAGGAATGTTCAACCTTGCATGAAATACACCCACTTTTAGGGTGAAGAAAATGAAAGAAAATTACTAGAAAAACTAAGGAGCTTAATATATGTACATGTTCTTCAATACGATTACACCAAACCTAAGTTTTAGCCTTTGGTATACAAACCAACAAATATGAGATGTAACAGATCTAATCACAAGAAGATTTGAAGAGAGAGAGACATGAGAATAACATGTGTTCTGGACTCACCTCGCTGGGCCTGCTGAGGATCCACTGTTGGTGTCCGAGGAGCTGCTCCCGTTGTTGACGTCCATGCCCACGGGGGCCCAGGCAGGGGGGCCAGAGGGCACCTGGCCACTAGGGGTGGTAGGGGGAGGGGCCATGCCGGCCAGCAGGTGAGCCTTAGCGCTGCTGCTGTTGCTGGGGATGTTGGTATTTGAGTGGCTAGGGCTACCATTGCTGACCGTCTTGGTCGCCTTTCCGTGCTTGGCCCCGATGGTTCCTGGAGAGAAACAGAAATTAAGGAAAATATTAGCATGAAAATATGATTTCTCAACTTTATTCAACTCAAATAATGCTTCCGGCCACTTCGTGGCAGAGGCATAAAAACAGTATTCAATTTCAAATGGTGCAGACTTCTAAGTCTAAAGGGAGGAAGTAAATTTTTTTCTACCCCTTACCTTTAAAATCAGCAAGGTAGCATTCATTACACTTGTGGTATCACAGCTGCAATCATTGGCATCATGCAATTATGAATAAGTTAACATTGATTGCAACAAAAGAGCATTTGTGCACCAAACTTTACCTGGATGTGAGGTCTTGTCGCCGACAGAAGTGAAGGCAGACTTCTCTTCCGGTGCTGACAGCTGCTTGGTTAGTCTGGGCTTGGTGCCTGCCCCAGAGCTACTCCCACCCACAGCCGCACCGACAGCCGAAGCAGCCCCTCCACGTACAAACCCTCCCTCACCCTGCACCGCCCCAGACACCGCGCTGCTGTAGCTAATAGGTCGGGCTGCCCCAAGGGCTAGGGCCGCGGCTGCACTGCCAGAGCGAGACCCTGATGAGGGGGCTGATCCGATGGGGCCGTGGGTGTGTGCTGTGGGGCGCTGGTGGCCGGGTCCAGTAGAGAGGGGTTTGGCCTGGTCCCACAGGGGTAGGGGCGAGTCCTTGTCTGGTTCACTGCTGGTGGTGCTGGTGGCATCACTGTCAGATGGCTTGCCTGAGGAGTCAAATGTGCAAGATGCAGCAAGGAATAAGGTATACATATAATCCACTGCTAATGCAATGTATACAATAAAACAATGCAATTAAAGTACAAGAAATAAGTACTTAGATGCAAATTTAACACATTTTGACAGATAAAAAAGATGAAACACAAACATGAAGCAGCGGAATGCTCACTTTTGGGTATCTTGATTGTTTTCTTGGTTGCCTTGGCAGCGACCTTCGCTGCAATTGAGTGCGGTGATGTTGGCTCCTTGTCAAAGTTTTCAATGCGCCGACCAGCCTCGAGAGCTGTGGTGTACGGCAGCTCCAGGGTGCTGCAAAGATTAGTAAAAAACAACAAATGGCTTGATAAGATAAAATAATCATTATGAGGGTCAAAATGTGTATATTTAATGGAATCTCTTTCAATTATACAAATACAAATTAATACTATTTCAACAGAGTTAAAGATGATTCCAATTTTTTTCCTACGGGATCTTCAGAATAATTGTAAAAGTTCTTATAAATTTGTGACTAAAGGGAAAACTTATATCAATCAGCACCCCTCTCCACCCCCAAAATAATGAGATGAATAGGTAAACTAGAGAAATTTGACCAGTCGGTTGATAGGCCTCTGGCCTCCTGTGCAGACACTTCATATTTAGTCCTAAAATTTCATCCTCTAACGCCTGGAAAACTTGCCTATTTTGGCTAAACTTGCCTAAAAATTTGTCTACGACAAACAACTTAATTGAGAGACACCAGTCACATATTGCCATTGTACCAAATTTGTTGATATTTGGTCACATATCGATCTATCACATTAACAGCAACATTTCACAATTTGACCTTCACCTATGACCATTGTTAAAGCATGCATTGTCCTGTCATATATTATCATTGTACTATGCTTGGAGAAGTTTGGTTTAATGCTTTTAGAGTTATATAAAAAACTAGAGCAATTCGACTGCCAAGCAGTCGATAAATATGCCTCCGCCTCTTTGCTAGCTCGATTTAGATTTGTTCTCAGAAAATGTGTATGTTTGGTGGGCAGTGTACCATTGAATTCCTATGGGAAATGAAAATAGTCTCTGTTTTTCCATGTTTAGCCATGAAGTGATACATCTCTGTACCATGTTTGGTTAGAGTCGCACCATTGGATTTTGGGGGGACTTTTTAGCAAATTTTTGCAAAGCTCTTTGAGCTTTGACCTCTGATTTTCCATCCGTGGATTTAAATTTATTGTGAAAAAGACCCATTTTGGGCGATTTTGGAAACACTTACGTAAAGCCACCCTGAATACCACAGCAAAACAGTTGAGTCAAAGGGTTAAACAATGTGTTACAAGATGACAGTCACCCTGAATAGTACAGCTACACACTGGAATCAAAGGGTTAAACAATGTGACTTTCCTCTTGTAAGACATTGAGGAAAGTCACCCTGAATACCACAGCTACACAGCAGATTCAAAGGGTTAAACAATGTCTTAGAAGAGGAAACTCACCCTGAATACCATGGCTAAACAGTAGATTCAGAGGGTTAACCAATGTCTTCCAAGAGGAAAGTCACCCTGAATACCACAGCTAAACAGTGGATTCAAGGCGTTAAACAATGTCTTATAAGAGGAAAGTCACCCTGAATACCACAGCTAAACAGTAGATTCAGAGGGTTAAACAATGTCTTCCAAGAGGAAACTCACCCTGAATACCACAGCTAAACAGTAGATTCAGAGGGTTAAACAATGTCTTAAAAGAGGAAAGCCACCCTGAATACCACAGCTAAACAGTAGATTCAAAGGGTTAAACAATGTCTTAGAAGAGGAAAGTCACCCTGAATACCACAGCTAAACAGTAGATTCAAAGGGTTAAACAATGTCTTACAAGAGGAAAGTCACCCTGAATACCACAGCTAAACAGTGGATTAGAAGGGTTAAACAATGTCTTACAAGAGGAAAGTCACCCTGAATACCATAGCTAAACAGTAGATTCAAAGAGTTAAACAATGTCTTACAAGAGGAAAGTCACCCTGAACACCACAGCTAAACAGTAGATTCAGAGGGTTAAACAATGTCTTAAAAGAGGAAAGTCACCCGGAATACCACAGCTAAACAGTAGATTCAGAGGGTTAAACAATGTCTTACAAGAGGGAAGTCACCCTGAATACCACAGCTAAACAGTGGAATCAAAGGGTTAAACAATGTCTTAAAAGAGGAAAGTCACCCTGAATACCACAGCTAAACAGTAGATTCAGAGGGTTAAACAATGTCTTACAAGAGGAAAGTCACCCTGAATAGTACAGCTAAACACTGTAATCAAAGGGTTAAACAATGTCTTACAAGAGGAAAGTCACCCTTAATATCAAAGCTAAACAGTGGAATCAAAGGGTTAAACAATGTCTTACAAGAGGAAAGTCACCCTTAATATCAAAGCTAAACAGTGGAATCAAAGGGTTAAACAATGTCTTAGAAGAGGAAAGTCACCCTGAATACCACAGCTAAACAGTAGATTCAAAGGGTTAAACAATGTCTTACAAGAGGAAAGTCACCCTGAATACCACAGCTAAACAGTGGATTAGAAGGGTTAAACAATGTCTTACAAGAGGAAAGTCACCCTGAATACCATAGCTAAACAGTAGATTCAAAGAGTTAAACAATGTCTTACAAGAGGAAAGTCACCCTGAACACCACAGCTAAACAGTAGATTCAGAGGGTTAAACAATGTCTTAAAAGAGGAAAGTCACCCGGAATACCACAGCTAAACAGTAGATTCAGAGGGTTAAACAATGTCTTACAAGAGGGAAGTCACCCTGAATACCACAGCTAAACAGTGGAATCAAAGGGTTAAACAATGTCTTAAAAGAGGAAAGTCACCCTGAATACCACAGCTAAACAGTAGATTCAGAGGGTTAAACAATGTCTTACAAGAGGAAAGTCACCCTGAATAGTACAGCTAAACACTGTAATCAAAGGGTTAAACAATGTCTTACAAGAGGAAAGTCACCCTTAATATCAAAGCTAAACAGTGGAATCAAAGGGTTAAACAATGTCTTACAAGAGGAAAGTCACCCTGAATACCACAGCTAAACAGTGGAATCAAAGGGTTAAACAATATCTTACAAGAGGAAAGTCACCCTGAATACCACAGCTAAACAGTGGAATCAAAGGGTTAAACAATATCTTACAAGAGGAAAGTCACCCTGAATACCACAGCTAAACAGTGGAATCAAAGGGTTAAACAATGTCTTAAAAGAGGAAAGTTACCCTGAATACCACAGCTAAACAGTAGATTCAGAGGGTTAAACAATGTCTTACAAGAGGAAAGTCACCCTGAATACCACAGCTAAACAGTGGAATCAAAGGGTTAACAATATCTTACAAGAGGAAAGTCACCCTGAATACCACAGCTAAACAGTGGATTCAAAGGGTTAAACAATGTCTTACAAGAGGGAAGTCACCCTGAATACCACGGTTAAGCAGTAGAGTCAAAGGGTTAAACAATGTCTTATACAGAGAGAAGTCACCATGAATAGCAGAGCTAAACAATGTACTATCAATGCAGTCAAAGGGTTAAACAATGTCTTAGAAGAGGAAAGTCACCATGAATACCACAGCTAAACAGTAGATTCAAAGGGTTAAACAATGTCTTAGAAGAGGAAACTCACCCTGAATACCATAGCTAAACAGTAGATTCAGAGGGTTAACCAATGTCTTCCAAGAGGAAACTCACCCTGAATACCACAGCTAAACAGTAGATTCAGAGGGTTAAACAATGTCTTAAAAGAGGAAAGTCACCCTGAATACCACAGCTAAACAGTAGATTCAGAGGGTTAAACAATGTCTTACAAGAGGAAAGTCACCCTGAATACCACAGCTAAACAGTGGAATCAAAGGGTTAACAATATCTTACAAGAGGAAAGTCACCCTGAATACCACAGCTAAACAGTGGATTCAAAGGGTTAAACAATGTCTTACAAGAGGGAAGTCACCCTGAATACCACGGTTAAGCAGTAGAGTCAAAGGGTTAAACAATGTCTTATACAGAGAGAAGTCACCATGAATAGCAGAGCTAAACAATGTACTATCAATGCAGTCAAAGGGTTAAACAATGTCTTAGAAGAGGAAAGTCACCATGAATACCACAGCTAAACAGTAGATTCAAAGGGTTAAACAATGTCTTACAAGAGGAAACTCACCCTGAATACCACAGCTAAACAGTAGATTCAAAGGGTTAAACAATGTCTTACAAGAGGAAACTCACCCTGAATACCATAGCTAAACAGTAGATTCAGAGGGTTAACCAATGTCTTCCAAGAGGAAAGTCACCCTGAATACCACAGCTAAACAGTAGATTCAAAGGGTTAAACAATGTCTTACAAGAGGAAAGTCACCCTGAATACCACAGCTAAACAGTAGATTCAAAGGGTTAAACAATGTCTTACAAGAGGAAAGTCACCCTGAATACCACAGCTAAACAGTAGATTCAAAGGGTTAAACAATGTCTTACAAGAGGAAAGTCACCCTGAATACCACAGCTAAACAGTGGATTAGGAGGGTTAAACAATGTCTTAAAAGAGGAAAGTCACCCTGAATACCACAGCTAAACAGTAGATTCAGAGGGTTAAACAATGTCTTACAAGAGGAAAGTCACCCTGAATACCACAGCTAAACAGTGGAATCAAAGAGTTAACAATATCTTACAAGAGGAAAGTTACCCTGAATACCATAGCTAAACAGTAGATTCAGAGGGTTAACCAATGTCTTCCAAGAGGAAACTCACCCTGAATACCACAGCTAAACAGTAGATTCAAAGGGTTAAACAATGTCTTACAAGAGGAAAGTCACCCTGAATACCACAGCTAAACAGTAGATTCAAAGGGTTAAACAATGTCTTACAAGAGGAAAGTCACCCTGAATACCACAGCTAAACAGTAGATTCAAAGGGTTAAACAATGTCTTACAAGAAGAAAGTCACCCTGAATACCACAGCTAAACAGTAGATTCAAAGGGTTAAACAATGTCTTACAAGAGGAAAGTCACCCTGAATACCACAGCTAAACAGTGGATTAGGAGGGTTAAACAATGTCTTACAAGAGGAAAGTCACCCTGAACACCACAGCTGAACAGTAGATTCAGAGGGTTAAACATTGTCTTAAAAGAGGAAAGTCACCCTGAATACCACAGCTAAACAGTAGATTCAGAGGGTTAAACAATGTCTTACAAGAGGAAAGTCACCCTGAATAGTACAGCTAAACACTGTAATCAAAAGGTTAAACAATGTCTTACAAGAGGAAAGTCACCCTGAATACCACAGCTAAACAGTGGAATCAAAGGGTTAAACAATGTCTTACAAGAGGAAAGTCACCCTGAATACCACAGCTAAACAGTGGAATCAAAGGGTTAAACAATATCTTACAAGAGGAAAGTCACCCTGAATACCACAGCTAAACAGTGGATTCAAAGGGTTAAACAATGTCTTACAAGAGGGAAGTCACCCTGAATACCACGGTTAAGCAGTAGAGTCAAAGGGTTAAACAATGTCTTACAAGAGGAAAGTCACCCTGAATACCACAGCTAAACAGTGATTCAAAGGGTTAAACAATGTCTTCCAAGAGGAAACTCACCCTGAATACCACAGCTAAACAGTAGATTCAAAGGTTTAAACAATGTCTTACAAGAGGAAAGTCGCCCTGAATAGTACAGCTAAACACTGGAATCAAAGGGTTAAACAATGTCTTAAAAGAGGAAAGTCACCCTGAATACCACAGCTTAACAGTAGATTCAAAGGGTTAAACAATGTCTTACAAGAGGAAACTCACCCTGAATACCACAGCTAAACAGTAGATTCAAAGGGTTAAACAATGTCTTACAAGAGGAAAGTCGCCCTGAATAGTACAGCTAAACACTGTAATCAAAGGGTTAAACAATATCTTACAAGAGGAAAGTCACCCTGAATAGTACAGCTAAACACTGGAGTCAAAGGATTAAACAATGTCGTATACAGAGAAAAGTCACCCTGAATAGTACAGCTAAACACTGGATTCAAAGGGTTAAACAATGTCTTATACAGAGAAAAGTCACCATGAAAAGCAGAGCTAAACAATGTACTATCAATGCAGTGAAAGGGTTAAACAATGTCTTAGAAGAGGAAAGTCACCCTGAATACCACTGCTAAACAGTAGATTCAGAAGGTTAAACAATGTCTTACAAGAGGAAAATCACCCTGAATACCACGGTTAAGCAGTGGAATCAAAGGGTTAAACAATGTCTTATACAGAGAAAAGTCACCATGAATAGCATAGCTAAACAATGTACTATCAATGCAGTCAAAGGATTAAACAATGTCTTAGAAGAGGAAAGTCACCCTGAATACCACTGCTAAACAGTAGATTCAGAAGGTTAAACAATGTCTTACAAGAGGAAAATCACCCTGAATACCACGGTTAAGCAGTCTAATCAAAGGGTTAAACAATGTCTTATACAGAGAAAAGTCACCATGAATATCAGAGCTAAACAATGTACTATCAATGCAGTCAAATGGTTAAACAATGTCTTAGAAGAGGAAAGTCACCCTGAATACCACTGCTAAACAGTAGATTCAGAAGGTTAAACAATGTCTTACAAGAGGAAAATCACCCTGAATACCACGGTTAAGCAGTGGAATCAAAGGGTTAAACAATGTCTTATACAGAGAAAAGTCACCATGAATAGCAGAGCTAAACAATGTACTATCAATGCAGTCAAAGGGTTAAACAATGTCTTAGAAGAGGAAAGTCACCCTGAATACCACAGCTAAACAGTAGATTCAAAGGGTTAAACAATGTCTTACAAGAGGAAAGTCACCCTGAATACCACAGCTAAACAGTAGATTCAAAGGGTTAAACAATGTCTTACAAGAGGAAAGTCACCCTGAATACCACAGCTAAACAGTAGATTCAAAGGGTTAAACAATGTCTTCCAAGAGGAAAGTCACCCTGAATACCACAGCTAAACAGTAGATTCAAAGGGTTAAACAATGTCTTACAAGAAGAAAGTCACCCTGAATACCACAGCTAAACAGTAGATTCAAAGGGTTAAACAATGTCTTACAAGAGGAAAGTCACCCTGAATACCACAGCTAAACAGTGGATTAGGAGGGTTAAACAATGTCTTACAAGAGGAAAGTCACCCTGAATACCACAGCTAAACAGTGGAATCAAAGGGTTAAACAATATCTTACAAGAGGAAAGTCACCCTGAATACCACAGCTAAACAGTGGATTAGGAGGGTTAAACAATGTCTTACAAGAGGAAAGTCACCCTGAACACCACAGCTGAACAGTAGATTCAGAGGGTTAAACAATGTCTTAAAAGAGGAAAGTCACCCTGAATACCACAGCTAAACAGTAGATTCAGAGGGTTAAACAATGTCTTACAAGAGGAAAGTCACCCTGAATACCACAGCTAAACAGTGGAATCAAAGGGTTAAACAATATCTTACAAGAGAAAAGTCACCCTGAATACCACAGCTAAACAGTGGATTCAAAGGGTTAAACAATGTCTTACAAGAGGGAAGTCACCCTGAATACCACGGTTAAGCAGTAGAGTCAAAGGGTTAAACAATGTCTTATACAGAGAGAAGTCACCATGAATAGCAGAGCTAAACAATGTACTATCAATGCAGTCAAAGGGTTAAACAATGTCTTAGAAGAGGAAAGTCACCATGAATACCACAGCTAAACAGTAGATTCAAAGGGTTAAACAATGTCTTAGAAGAGGAAACTCACCCTGAATACCATAGCTAAACAGTAGATTCAGAGGGTTAACCAATGTCTTCCAAGAGGAAACTCACCCTGAATACCACAGCTAAACAGTAGATTCAGAGGGTTAAACAATGTCTTAAAAGAGGAAAGTCACCCTGAATACCACAGCTAAACAGTAGATTCAGAGGGTTAAACAATGTCTTACAAGAGGAAAGTCACCCTGAATACCACAGCTAAACAGTGGAATCAAAGGTTAACAATATCTTACAAGAGGAAAGTCACCCTGAATACCACAGCTAAACAGTGGATTCAAAGGGTTAAACAATGTCTTACAAGAGGGAAGTCACCCTGAATACCACGGTTAAGCAGTAGAGTCAAAGGGTTAAACAATGTCTTATACAGAGAGAAGTCACCATGAATAGCAGAGCTAAACAATGTACTATCAATGCAGTCAAAGGGTTAAACAATGTCTTAGAAGAGGAAAGTCACCATGAATACCACAGCTAAACAGTAGATTCAAAGGGTTAAACAATGTCTTAGAAGAGGAAACTCACCCTGAATACCACAGCTAAACAGTAGATTCAAAGGGTTAAACAATGTCTTACAAGAGGAAACTCACCCTGAATACCATAGCTAAGCAGTAGATTCAGAGGGTTAACCAATGTCTTCCAAGAGGAAACTCACCCTGAATACCACAGCTAAACAGTAGATTCAAAGGGTTAAACAATGTCTTACAAGAGGAAAGTCACCCTGAATACCACAGCTAAACAGTGGATTAGGAGGGTTAAACAATGTCTTACAAGAGGAAAGTTACCCTGAACACCACAGCTAAACAGTAGATTCAGAGGGTTAAACAATGTCTTACAAGAGGAAAGTCACCCTGAATACCACAGCTAAACAGTGGAATCAAAGGGTTAAACAATATCTTACAAGAGGAAAGTCACCCTGAATACCACAGCTAAACAGTGGATTAGGAGGGTTAAACAATGTCTTACAAGAGGAAAGTCACCCTGAACACCACAGCTGAACAGTAGATTCAGAGGGTTAAACAATGTCTTAAAAGAGGAAAGTCACCCTGAATACCACAGCTAAACAGTAGATTCAGAGGGTTAAACAATGTCTTACAAGAGGAAAGTCACCCTGAATACCACAGCTAAACAGTGGAATCAAAGGGTTAAACAATATCTTACAAGAGGAAAGTCACCCTGAATACCACAGCTAAACAGTGGATTCAAAGGGTTAAACAATGTCTTACAAGAGGGAAGTCACCCTGAATACCACGGTTAAGCAGTAGAGTCAAAGGGTTAAACAATGTCTTATACAGAGAGAAGTCACCATGAATAGCAGAGCTAAACAATGTACTATCAATGCAGTCAAAGGGTTAAACAATGTCTTAGAAGAGGAAAGTCACCATGAATACCACAGCTAAACAGTAGATTCAAAGGGTTAAACAATGTCTTAGAAGAGGAAACTCACCCTGAATACCATAGCTAAACAGTAGATTCAGAGGGTTAACCAATGTCTTCCAAGAGGAAACTCACCCTGAATACCACAGCTAAACAGTAGATTCAGAGGGTTAAACAATGTCTTAAAAGAGGAAAGTCACCCTGAATACCACAGCTAAACAGTAGATTCAGAGGGTTAAACAATGTCTTACAAGAGGAAAGTCACCCTGAATACCACAGCTAAACAGTGGAATCAAAGGTTAACAATATCTTACAAGAGGAAAGTCACCCTGAATACCACAGCTAAACAGTGGATTCAAAGGGTTAAACAATGTCTTACAAGAGGGAAGTCACCCTGAATACCACGGTTAAGCAGTAGAGTCAAAGGGTTAAACAATGTCTTATACAGAGAGAAGTCACCATGAATAGCAGAGCTAAACAATGTACTATC
The DNA here is from genome assembly GCA_963669155.1 of Arbacia lixula. NCBI lineage: Eukaryota > Metazoa > Echinodermata > Echinoidea > Arbacioida > Arbaciidae > Arbacia > Arbacia lixula. The sequence goes on along the minus strand of OZ022582.1, from coordinate 19,920,061 downwards.
AATGCAGTCAAAGGGTTAAACAATGTCTTAGAAGAGGAAAGTCACCATGAATACCACAGCTAAACAGTAGATTCAAAGGGTTAAACAATGTCTTAGAAGAGGAAACTCACCCTGAATACCACAGCTAAACAGTAGATTCAAAGGGTTAAACAATGTCTTACAAGAGGAAACTCACCCTGAATACCATAGCTAAGCAGTAGATTCAGAGGGTTAACCAATGTCTTCCAAGAGGAAACTCACCCTGAATACCACAGCTAAACAGTAGATTCAAAGGGTTAAACAATGTCTTACAAGAGGAAAGTCACCCTGAATACCACAGCTAAACAGTGGATTAGGAGGGTTAAACAATGTCTTACAAGAGGAAAGTTACCCTGAACACCACAGCTAAACAGTAGATTCAGAGGGTTAAACAATGTCTTAAAGGGGGAAAGTCGCCCTGAATACCACAGCTAAACAGTAGATTCAGAGGGTTAAACAATGTCTTACAAGAGGAAAGTCACCCTGAATAGTACAGCTAAACACTGTAATCAAAAGGTTAAACAATGTCTTAAAAGAGGAAAGTCACCCTGAATACCACAGCTAAACAGTAGATTCAGAGGGTTAAACAATGTCTTACAAGAGGAAAGTCACCCTGAATACCACAGCTAAACAGTGGAATCAAAGAGTTAACAATATCTTACAAGAGGAAAGTTACCCTGAATACCATAGCTAAACAGTAGATTCAAAGGGTTAAACAATGTCTTCCAAGAGGAAAGTCACCCTGAATACCACAGCTAAACAGTAGATTCAAAGGGTTAAACAATGTCTTACAAGAAGAAAGTCACCCTGAATACCACAGCTAAACAGTAGATTCAAAGGGTTAAACAATGTCTTACAAGAGGAAAGTCACCCTGAATACCACAGCTAAACAGTGGATTAGGAGGGTTAAACAATGTCTTACAAGAGGAAAGTCACCCTGAATACCACAGCTAAACAGTGGAATCAAAGGGTTAAACAATATCTTACAAGAGGAAAGTCACCCTGAATACCACAGCTAAACAGTGGATTAGGAGGGTTAAACAATGTCTTACAAGAGGAAAGTCACCCTGAACACCACAGCTGAACAGTAGATTCAGAGGGTTAAACAATGTCTTAAAAGAGGAAAGTCACCCTGAATACCACAGCTAAACAGTAGATTCAGAGGGTTAAACAATGTCTTACAAGAGGAAAGTCACCCTGAATACCACAGCTAAACAGTGGAATCAAAGGGTTAAACAATATCTTACAAGAGAAAAGTCACCCTGAATACCACAGCTAAACAGTGGATTCAAAGGGTTAAACAATGTCTTACAAGAGGGAAGTCACCCTGAATACCACGGTTAAGCAGTAGAGTCAAAGGGTTAAACAATGTCTTATACAGAGAGAAGTCACCATGAATAGCAGAGCTAAACAATGTACTATCAATGCAGTCAAAGGGTTAAACAATGTCTTAGAAGAGGAAAGTCACCATGAATACCACAGCTAAACAGTAGATTCAAAGGGTTAAACAATGTCTTAGAAGAGGAAACTCACCCTGAATACCATAGCTAAACAGTAGATTCAGAGGGTTAACCAATGTCTTCCAAGAGGAAACTCACCCTGAATACCACAGCTAAACAGTAGATTCAGAGGGTTAAACAATGTCTTAAAAGAGGAAAGTCACCCTGAATACCACAGCTAAACAGTAGATTCAGAGGGTTAAACAATGTCTTACAAGAGGAAAGTCACCCTGAATACCACAGCTAAACAGTGGAATCAAAGGTTAACAATATCTTACAAGAGGAAAGTCACCCTGAATACCACAGCTAAACAGTGGATTCAAAGGGTTAAACAATGTCTTACAAGAGGGAAGTCACCCTGAATACCACGGTTAAGCAGTAGAGTCAAAGGGTTAAACAATGTCTTATACAGAGAGAAGTCACCATGAATAGCAGAGCTAAACAATGTACTATCAATGCAGTCAAAGGGTTAAACAATGTCTTAGAAGAGGAAAGTCACCATGAATACCACAGCTAAACAGTAGATTCAAAGGGTTAAACAATGTCTTAGAAGAGGAAACTCACCCTGAATACCACAGCTAAACAGTAGATTCAAAGGGTTAAACAATGTCTTACAAGAGGAAACTCACCCTGAATACCATAGCTAAGCAGTAGATTCAGAGGGTTAACCAATGTCTTCCAAGAGGAAACTCACCCTGAATACCACAGCTAAACAGTAGATTCAAAGGGTTAAACAATGTCTTACAAGAGGAAAGTCACCCTGAATACCACAGCTAAACAGTGGATTAGGAGGGTTAAACAATGTCTTACAAGAGGAAAGTTACCCTGAACACCACAGCTAAACAGTAGATTCAGAGGGTTAAACAATGTCTTACAAGAGGAAAGTCACCCTGAATACCACAGCTAAACAGTGGAATCAAAGGGTTAAACAATATCTTACAAGAGGAAAGTCACCCTGAATACCACAGCTAAACAGTGGATAAAGAGGGTTAAACAATGTCTTACAAGAGGAAAGTCACCCTGAACACCACAGCTGAACAGTAGATTCAGAGGGTTAAACAATGTCTTAAAAGAGGAAAGTCACCCTGAATACCACAGCTAAACAGTAGATTCAGAGGGTTAAACAATGTCTTACAAGAGGAAAGTCACCCTGAATACCACAGCTAAACAGTGGAATCAAAGGGTTAAACAATATCTTACAAGAGGAAAGTCACCCTGAATACCACAGCTAAACAGTGGATTCAAAGGGTTAAACAATGTCTTACAAGAGGGAAGTCACCCTGAATACCACGGTTAAGCAGTAGAGTCAAAGGGTTAAACAATGTCTTATACAGAGAGAAGTCACCATGAATAGCAGAGCTAAACAATGTACTATCAATGCAGTCAAAGGGTTAAACAATGTCTTAGAAGAGGAAAGTCACCATGAATACCACAGCTAAACAGTAGATTCAAAGGGTTAAACAATGTCTTAGAAGAGGAAACTCACCCTGAATACCATAGCTAAACAGTAGATTCAGAGGGTTAACCAATGTCTTCCAAGAGGAAACTCACCCTGAATACCACAGCTAAACAGTAGATTCAGAGGGTTAAACAATGTCTTAAAAGAGGAAAGTCACCCTGAATACCACAGCTAAACAGTAGATTCAGAGGGTTAAACAATGTCTTACAAGAGGAAAGTCACCCTGAATACCACAGCTAAACAGTGGAATCAAAGGTTAACAATATCTTACAAGAGGAAAGTCACCCTGAATACCACAGCTAAACAGTGGATTCAAAGGGTTAAACAATGTCTTACAAGAGGGAAGTCACCCTGAATACCACGGTTAAGCAGTAGAGTCAAAGGGTTAAACAATGTCTTATACAGAGAGAAGTCACCATGAATAGCAGAGCTAAACAATGTACTATCAATGCAGTCAAAGGGTTAAACAATGTCTTAGAAGAGGAAAGTCACCATGAATACCACAGCTAAACAGTAGATTCAAAGGGTTAAACAATGTCTTAGAAGAGGAAACTCACCCTGAATACCACAGCTAAACAGTAGATTCAAAGGGTTAAACAATGTCTTACAAGAGGAAACTCACCCTGAATACCATAGCTAAGCAGTAGATTCAGAGGGTTAACCAATGTCTTCCAAGAGGAAACTCACCCTGAATACCACAGCTAAACAGTAGATTCAAAGGGTTAAACAATGTCTTACAAGAGGAAAGTCACCCTGAATACCACAGCTAAACAGTGGATTAGGAGGGTTAAACAATGTCTTACAAGAGGAAAGTTACCCTGAACACCACAGCTAAACAGTAGATTCAGAGGGTTAAACAATGTCTTAAAGGGGGAAAGTCGCCCTGAATACCACAGCTAAACAGTAGATTCAGAGGGTTAAACAATGTCTTACAAGAGGAAAGTCACCCTGAATAGTACAGCTAAACACTGTAATCAAAAGGTTAAACAATGTCTTAAAAGAGGAAAGTCACCCTGAATACCACAGCTAAACAGTAGATTCAGAGGGTTAAACAATGTCTTACAAGAGGAAAGTCACCCTGAATACCACAGCTAAACAGTGGAATCAAAGAGTTAACAATATCTTACAAGAGGAAAGTTACCCTGAATACCATAGCTAAACAGTAGATTCAGAGGGTTAACCAATGTCTTCCAAGAGGAAACTCACCCTGAATACCACAGCTAAACAGTAGATTCAAAGGGTTAAACAATGTCTTACAAGAGGAAAGTCACCCTGAATACCACAGCTAAACAGTAGATTCAAAGGGTTAAACAATGTCTTACAAGAGGAAAGTCACCCTGAATACCACAGCTAAACAGTAGATTCAAAGGGTTAAACAATGTCTTACAAGAGGAAAGTCACCCTGAATACCACAGCTAAACAGTAGATTCAAAGGGTTAAACAATGTCTTACAAGAGGAAAGTCACCCTGAATACCACAGCTAAACAGTGGATTAGGAGGGTTAAACAATGTCTTACAAGAGGAAAGTCACCCTGAACACCACAGCTGAACAGTAGATTCAGAGGGTTAAACAATGTCTTAAAAGAGGAAAGTCACCCTGAATACCACAGCTAAACAGTAGATTCAGAGGGTTAAACAATGTCTTACAAGAGGAAAGTCACCCTGAATAGTACAGCTAAACACTGTAATCAAAAGGTTAAACAATGTCTTACAAGAGGAAAGTCACCCTGAATACCACAGCTAAACAGTGGAATCAAAGGGTTAAACAATGTCTTACAAGAGGAAAGTCACCCTGAATACCACAGCTAAACAGTGGAATCAAAGGGTTAAACAATATCTTACAAGAGGAAAGTCACCCTGAATACCACAGCTAAACAGTGGATTCAAAGGGTTAAACAATGTCTTACAAGAGGGAAGTCACCCTGAATACCACGGTTAAGCAGTAGAGTCAAAGGGTTAAACAATGTCTTACAAGAGGAAAGTCACCCTGAATACCACAGCTAAACAGTAGATTCAAAGGGTTAAACAATGTCTTCCAAGAGGAAACTCACCCTGAATACCACAGCTAAACAGTAGATTCAAAGGTTTAAACAATGTCTTACAAGAGGAAAATCGCCCTGAATAGTACAGCTTAACACTGGAATCAAAGGGTTAAACAATGTCTTAAAAGAGGAAAGTCACCCTGAATACCACAGCTTAACAGTAGATTCAAAGGGTTAAACAATGTCTTACAAGAGGAAACTCACCCTGAATACCACAGCTAAACAGTAGATTCAAAGGGTTAAACAATGTCTTACAAGAGGAAAGTCGCCCTGAATAGTACAGCTAAACACTGTAATCAAAGGGTTAAACAATGTCTTACAAGAGGAAAGTCACCCTGAATAGTACAGCTAAACACTGAAGTCAAAGGATTAAACAATGTCGTATACAGAGAAAAGTCACCCTGAATAGTACAGCTAAACACTGGATTCAAAGGGTTAAACAATGTCTTATACAGAGAAAAGTCACCATGAAAAGCAGAGCTAAACAATGTACTATCAATGCAGTGAAAGGGTTAAACAATGTCTTAGAAGAGGAAAGTCACCCTGAATACCACTGCTAAACAGTAGATTCAGAAGGTTAAACAATGTCTTACAAGAGGAAAATCACCCTGAATACCACGGTTAAGCAGTGGAATCAAAGGGTTAAACAATGTCTTATACAGAGAAAAGTCACCATGAATAGCAGAGCTAAACAATGTACTATCAATGCAGTCAAAGGGTTAAACAATGTCTTAGAAGAGGAAAGTCACCCTGAATACCACAGCTAAACAGTGGATTAGGAGGGTTAAACAATGTCTTACAAGAGGAAAGTCACCCTGAATACCACAGCTAAACAGTAGATTCAAAGGGTTAAACAATGTCTTACAAGAGGAAAGTCACCCTGAATACCACAGCTAAACAGTGGATTAGGAGGGTTAAACAATGTCTTACAAGAGGAAAGTCACCCTGAACACCACAGCTGAACAGTAGATTCAGAGGGTTAAACAATGTCTTAAAAGAGGAAAGTCACCCTGAATACCACAGCTAAACAGTAGATTCAGAGGGTTAAACAATGTCTTACAAGAGGAAAGTCACCCTGAATAGTACAGCTAAACACTGTAATCAAAAGGTTAAACAATGTCTTACAAGAGGAAAGTCACCCTGAATACCACAGCTAAACAGTGGAATCAAAGGGTTAAACAATGTCTTACAAGAGGAAAGTCACCCTGAATACCACAGCTAAACAGTGGAATCAAAGGGTTAAACAATATCTTACAAGAGGAAAGTCACCCTGAATACCACAGCTAAACAGTGGATTCAAAGGGTTAAACAATGTCTTACAAGAGGGAAGTCACCCTGAATACCACGGTTAAGCAGTAGAGTCAAAGGGTTAAACAATGTCTTACAAGAGGAAAGTCACCCTGAATACCACAGCTAAACAGTAGATTCAAAGGGTTAAACAATGTCTTCCAAGAGGAAACTCACCCTGAATACCACAGCTAAACAGTAGATTCAAAGGTTTAAACAATGTCTTACAAGAGGAAAATCGCCCTGAATAGTACAGCTTAACACTGGAATCAAAGGGTTAAACAATGTCTTAAAAGAGGAAAGTCACCCTGAATACCACAGCTTAACAGTAGATTCAAAGGGTTAAACAATGTCTTACAAGAGGAAACTCACCCTGAATACCACAGCTAAACAGTAGATTCAAAGGGTTAAACAATGTCTTACAAGAGGAAAGTCGCCCTGAATAGTACAGCTAAACACTGTAATCAAAGGGTTAAACAATGTCTTACAAGAGGAAAGTCACCCTGAATAGTACAGCTAAACACTGAAGTCAAAGGATTAAACAATGTCGTATACAGAGAAAAGTCACCCTGAATAGTACAGCTAAACACTGGATTCAAAGGGTTAAACAATGTCTTATACAGAGAAAAGTCACCATGAAAAGCAGAGCTAAACAATGTACTATCAATGCAGTGAAAGGGTTAAACAATGTCTTAGAAGAGGAAAGTCACCCTGAATACCACTGCTAAACAGTAGATTCAGAAGGTTAAACAATGTCTTACAAGAGGAAAATCACCCTGAATACCACGGTTAAGCAGTGGAATCAAAGGGTTAAACAATGTCTTATACAGAGAAAAGTCACCATGAATAGCAGAGCTAAACAATGTACTATCAATGCAGTCAAAGGGTTAAACAATGTCTTAGAAGAGGAAAGTCACCCTGAATACCACTGCTAAACAGTAGATTCAGAAGGTTAAACAATGTCTTACAAGAGGAAAATCACCCTGAATACCACGGTTAAGCAGTGGAATCAAAGGGTTAAACAATGTCTTATACAGAGAAAAGTCACCATGAATAGCAGAGCTAAACAATGTACTATCAATGCAGTCAAAGGGTTAAACAATGTCTTAGAAGAGGAAAGTCACCCTGAATACCACTGCTAAACAGTAGATTCAGAAGGTTAAACAATGTCTTACAAGAGGAAAATCACCCTGAATACCACGGTTAAGCAGTGGAATCAAAGGGTTAAACAATGTCTTATACAGAGAAAAGTCACCATGAATAGCAGAGCTAAACAATGTACTATCAATGCAGTCAAAGGGTTAAACAATGTCTTAGAAGAGGAAAGTCACCCTGAATACCACAGCTAAACAGTAGATTCAAAGGGTTAAACAATGTCTTACAAGAGGAAAGTCACCCTGAATACCACAGCTAAACAGTAGATTCAAAGGGTTAAACAATGTCTTACAAGAGGAAAGTCACCCTGAATACCACAGCTAAACAGTAGATTCAAAGGGTTAAACAATGTCTTACAAGAGGAAAGTCACCCTGAATACCACAGCTAAACAGTAGATTCAAAGGGTTAAACAATGTCTTACAAGAAGAAAGTCACCCTGAATACCACAGCTAAACAGTAGATTCAAAGGGTTAAACAATGTCTTACAAGAGGAAAGTCACCCTGAATACCACAGCTAAACAGTGGATTAGGAGGGTTAAACAATGTCTTACAAGAGGAAAGTCACCCTGAACACCACAGCTGAACAGTAGATTCAGAGGGTTAAACAATGTCTTAAAAGAGGAAAGTCACCCTGAATACCACAGCTAAACAGTAGATTCAGAGGGTTAAACAATGTCTTACAAGAGGAAAGTCACCCTGAATAGTACAGCTAAACACTGTAATCAAAAGGTTAAACAATGTCTTACAAGAGGAAAGTCACCCTGAATACCACAGCTAAACAGTGGAATCAAAGGGTTAAACAATGTCTTACAAGAGGAAAGTCACCCTGAATACCACAGCTAAACAGTGGAATCAAAGGGTTAAACAATATCTTACAAGAGGAAAGTCACCCTGAATACCACAGCTAAACAGTGGATTCAAAGGGTTAAACAATGTCTTACAAGAGGGAAGTCACCCTGAATACCACGGTTAAGCAGTAGAGTCAAAGGGTTAAACAATGTCTTACAAGAGGAAAGTCACCCTGAATACCACAGCTAAACAGTAGATTCAAAGGGTTAAACAATGTCTTCCAAGAGGAAACTCACCCTGAATACCACAGCTAAACAGTAGATTCAAAGGGTTAAACAATGTCTTACAAGAGGAAAGTCGCCCTGAATAGTACAGCTAAACACTGGAATCAAAGGGTTAAACAATGTCTTAAAAGAGGAAAGTCACCCTGAATACCACAGCTTAACAGTAGATTCAAAGGGTTAAACAATGTCTTACAAGAGGAAACTCACCCTGAATACCACAGCTAAACAGTAGATTCAAAGGGTTAAACAATGTCTTACAAGAGGAAAGTCGCCCTGAATAGTACAGCTAAACACTGTAATCAAAGGGTTAAACAATGTCTTACAAGAGGAAAGTCACCCTGAATAGTACAGCTAAACACTGGAGTCAAAGGATTAAACAATGTCGTATACAGAGAAAAGTCACCCTGAATAGTACAGCTAAACACTGGATTCAAAGGGTTAAACAATGTCTTATACAGAGAAAAGTCACCATGAAAAGCAGAGCTAAACAATGTACTATCAATGCAGTGAAAGGGTTAAACAATGTCTTAGAAGAGGAAAGTCACCCTGAATACCACTGCTAAACAGTAGATTCAGAAGGTTAAACAATGTCTTACAAGAGGAAAATCACCCTGAATACCACGGTTAAGCAGTGGAATCAAAGGGTTAAACAATGTCTTATACAGAGAAAAGTCACCATGAATAGCAGAGCTAAACAATGTACTATCAATGCAGTCAAAGGGTTAAACAATGTCTTAGAAGAGGAAAGTCACCCTGAATACCACTGCTAAACAGTAGATTCAGAAGGTTAAACAATGTCTTACAAGAGGAAAATCACCCTGAATACCACGGTTAAGCAGTGGAATCAAAGGGTTAAACAATGTCTTACAAGAGGAAAGTCACCCTGAATACCACAGCTAAACAGTAGATTCAAAGGGTTAAACAATGTCTTCCAAGAGGAAACTCACCCTGAATACCACAGCTAAACAGTAGATTCAAAGGGTTAAACAATGTCTTACAAGAGGAAAGTCGCCCTGAATAGTACAGCTAAACACTGGAATCAAAGGGTTAAACAATGTCTTAAAAGAGGAAAGTCACCCTGAATACCACAGCTTAACAGTAGATTCAAAGGGTTAAACAATGTCTTACAAGAGGAAACTCACCCTGAATACCACAGCTAAACAGTAGATTCAAAGGGTTAAACAATGTCTTACAAGAGGAAAGTCGCCCTGAATAGTACAGCTAAACACTGTAATCAAAGGGTTAAACAATGTCTTACAAGAGGAAAGTCACCCTGAATAGTACAGCTAAACACTGGAGTCAAAGGATTAAACAATGTCGTATACAGAGAAAAGTCACCCTGAATAGTACAGCTAAACACTGGATTCAAAGGGTTAAACAATGTCTTATACAGAGAAAAGTCACCATGAAAAGCAGAGCTAAACAATGTACTATCAATGCAGTGAAAGGGTTAAACAATGTCTTAGAAGAGGAAAGTCACCCTGAATACCACTGCTAAACAGTAGATTCAGAAGGTTAAACAATGTCTTACAAGAGGAAAATCACCCTGAATACCACGGTTAAGCAGTGGAATCAAAGGGTTAAATAATGTCTTATACAGAGAAAAGTCACCATGAATAGCAGAGCTAAACAATGTACTATCAATGCAGTCAAAGGGTTAAACAATGTCTTAGAAGAGGAAAGTCACCCTGAATACCACTGCTAAACAGTAGATTCAGAAGGTTAAACAATGTCTTACAAGAGGAAAATCACCCTGAATACCACGGTTAAGCAGTGGAATCAAAGGGTTAAACAATGTCTTATACAGAGAAAAGTCACCATGAATAGCAGAGCTAAACAATGTACTATCAATGCAGTCAAAGGGTTAAACAATGTCTTAGAAGAGGAAAGTCACCCTGAATACCACTGCTAAACAGTAGATTCAGAAGGTTAAACAATGTCTTACAAGAGGAAAATCACCCTGAATACCACGGTTAAGCAGTGGAATCAAAGGGTTAAACAATGTCTTATACAGAGAAAAGTCACCATGAATAGCAGAGCTAAACAATGTACTATCAATGCAGTCAAAGGGTTAAACAATGTCTTAGAAGAGGAAAGTCACCCTGAATACCACAGCTAAACAGTAGATTCAGAGGATTAAACAATGTCTTACAAGAGAAAAGTCACCCTGAATAGTACAGCTAAACACTGTAATCAAGGCATTAAACAATGTCTTACAAGAAGAAAGTCACCCTGAATACCAAAGCTAAACAGTAGATTCAGAGGGTTAAACAATGTCTTACAAGAGAAAAGTCACCCTGAATAACAGAGCTAAGCAGCGAAGTCAAGGGGTTAAACAATGTGTTACAAGAGGACATTCACCCTAAATAGTACAGCTAAACACTGGAATCAAAGGGTTAAACAATGTCTTACAAGAGGAAAGTCACCCTGAATAGTACAGCTCAACACTGGAATCAAAGGGTTAAACAATGTCTTACAAGAGGAAAGTCACCCTGAATACCACAGCTTAGCAGTAGAGTCAAAGGGTTAAACAATGTCTTATAAGAGGAAAGTCACCCTGAATACCACAGCTAAACAGTAGATTCAGAGGGTTAAACAATGTCTTACAAGAGGAAAGTCACCCTGAATACCACAGCTAAACAGTGGAATCAAAGAGTTAACAATATCTTACAAGAGGAAAGTTACCCTGAATACCATAGCTAAACAGTAGATTCAGAGGGTTAACCAATGTCTTCCAAGAGGAAACTCACCCTGAATACCACAGCTAAACAGTAGATTCAAAGGGTTAAACAATGTCTTACAAGAGGAAAGTCACCCTGAATACCACAGCTAAACAGTAGATTCAGAGGGTTAAACAATGTCTTACAAGAGGAAAGTCACCCTGAATACCACAGCTAAGCAGTAGAGTCAAAGGGTTAAACAATGTCTTACAAGAGGAAAGTCACCCTGAATACCACAGCTAAACAGTAGATTCAGAGGGTTAAACAATGTCTTACAAGAGGAAAGTCACCCTGAACACCACAGCTAAACAGTAGATTCAGAGGGTTAAACAATGTCTCACAAGAGGAAAGTCGCCCTGAATACCACAGCTAAGCAGTAGAGTCAAAGGGTTAAACAATGTCTTACAAGAGGAAAGTCACCCTGAATACCACAGCTAAACAGTAGATTCAGAGGGTTAAACAATGTCTCACAAGAGGAAAGTCGCCCTGAATACCACAGCTAAGCAGAAGAGTCAAAGGGTTAAACAATGTCTTACAAGAGGAAAGTCGCCCTGAATACCACAGCTAAACAGTAGATTCAAAGGGTTAAACAATGTCTTACAAGAGGAAAGTCACCCTGAATACCACAGCTAAGCAGTAGAGTCAAAGGGTTAAACAATGTCTTACAAGAGGAAAGTTACCCTGAATACCACAGCTAAACAGTAGATTCAGAGGGTTAAACAATGTCTCACAAGAGGAAAGTCGCCCTGAATACCACAGCTAAGCAGTAGAGTCAAAGGGTTAAACAATGTCTTACAAGAGGAAAGTCACCCTGAATACCACAGCTAAACAGTAGATTCAGAGGGTTAAACAATGTCTTACAAGAGGAAAGTCACCCTGAATACCACAGCTAAGCAGTAGAGTCAAAGGGTTAAACAATGTCTTACAAGAGGAAAGTCACCCTGAATACCACAGCTAAACAGTAGATTCAGAGGGTTAAACAATGTCTTACAAGAGGAAAGTCACCCTGAATACCACAGCTAAGCAGTAGAGTCAAAGGATTAAACAATGTCTCATACAGAGAAAGTCACCATGAATAGCAGAGCTAAACAATGTACTATCAATGCAGTCAAAGGGTTAAACAATGTCTTACAAGAGGAAAGTCACCCTAAATACCACAGCTAAACAGTAGATTCAGAGGGTTAAACAATGTCTTACAAGAGGAAAGTCACCCTGAATACCACAGGTAAACAGTAGATTCAAAGGGTTAAATAATGTCTTACAAGAGGAAAGTCACCCTGAATTCCATAGCTAAACAGTAGATTCAGAGGGTTAAACGATGTCTCACAAGAGGAAAGTCACCCTGAATACCACGGTTAAGCAGTGGAATCAAAGGGTTAAACAATGTCTTATACAGAGAAAAGTCACCATGAATAGCAGAGCTAAACAATGTACTATCAATGCAGTCAAAGGGTTAAACAATGTCTTAGAAGAGGAAAGTCACCCTGAATACCATAGCTAAACAGTAGATTCAGAGGATTAAACAATGTCTTACAAGAGAAAAGTCACCCTGAATAGTACAGCTAAACACTGTAATCAAGGCGTTAAACAATGTCTTACAAGAAGAAAGTCACCCTGAATACCACAGCTAAACAGTAGATTCAGAGGGTTAAACAATGTCTTACAAGAGAAAAGTCACCCTGAATAACAGAGCTAAGCAGCGGAGTCAAGGGGTTAAACAATGTGTTACAAGAGGAAAGTCACCCTGAATACCACAGCTAAACAGTGGATTCAAAGGGTTAAACAATGTCTTAGAAGAGGAAAGTTACCCTGAATACCACAGCTAAGCAATGGAGTCAAAGTCTTAAACAATGTCTTATTCAGAGAAAAGTCACCATGAATAACAGAGCTAAACAGTGGATTCAAAGGCTTAAACAATGTCTCATGAGAGAAAAGTCACCATGAATAGCAGAGCTTAACAATGTATTATCAATGCACTCAAAGGGTAAAACAATGAAGAAAGTCACCCTGAATACCACCGCTAAACAGTGGATTCAAAGGGTTTAACGATGTCTTACAGGAGGAAAGTCACCCTGACTACCACAGCTAAGCAGTGGAGTCAAAGGCTTAAACAATGTCTTATTCAGAGAAAAGTCACCATGAATAACAGAGCTAAACAGTGGATTCAAAGGCTTAAACAATGTCTCATGAGAGACGGACGGACGGACGGACAACCCGAAAACATAATGCCTCCGGCCACTTCGTGGTGGAGGCATGAAATAGCCGATTTTGGCAAAGTGCGTTGACCTTTGACCTCTGACCTTTGAGAAATTTCACCAAAAATGTCACCAGTCTAGCCCCAAGTAGTGATCCATCTTTGCACCACGTTTAGTTGGTAATGTACCATTGGATTTGGATTTATTGTGAAAAATATAAAGTTTGGGGCAGTTTTTAGCAAATTTTGGCAAAGTTCATTGACCTTTGACCTCTGACCTTTGAGGAATTTTACCAAAAATTTCATCAGTCTATCCCCAAGTAGTGATCCATCCGTGTACCATGTTTAATGAGAACTACATCCTTGGACTTGGATTTATTAATTTTTGCAATTTTTCACAAAGTTCATTGACCTTTGACCTCTAACCTTCCAGGAATTTTACCCAAAATGTCACCAGTCTACCGCTAAGTAGTGATCCATCTTTGTACCATGTTTGATGAGAATTGTATCCTTGGGTTTGGATTTAATGTGAAAAAGGTCAATTTTGGGCAATTTTTCACAATGTTCAATGACCTTTGACCTTTTGACCTCAATCAGATTTGACCCCAATTTTACACACTTCATTAGTTTTATGCAATACACACATGTACCAAGTTTGAAGCAAATCTGGTTCACGGTTCTCAAGATATTGCCAAAACAGATTCGGGACGGACGGACGGACTTTGACCTACATGACCCACAAACTTATCAGTTAATTGCCCTGCCATATATTAACATTTCACTGAAGTTTGATTACATTCGTTGGATTACTTTTTTAGTTATCGCGTGAACGATGTTTGGATGGATAGACCGCCAACCCAGAAACACAATAATACCCAGCAACTTTGTTGCCGTGGCATAATTAAATGGGTCTGTTCCCGACTCACCTTGGTCGGCAGACGTCGCCATTGAATGTGCTGGTCTTGGAGGCAGTCTTGGAGGAGGAGGAGGGGGTCTTGCGGGTGCCACGGCCCTTGGACCGTACGTTCCTGAAGCGCTGGGCAGTGGCGTGGCGCTGTCCCTCGGCCTCCTGCTCGTCCACAGGTGTGCTGGCTGCTCCAGACTCACTCAGACTAGCCTCATCATCAACGTACTGGCAGAAGGTGCACAGACAAATATATCAGCAACTTCTACAATATCCAGTTGGATTTCTGCTTTCGGCACCAACTATTGCTGATTTAGGTAAACGATTCTCTTGAGTTCATATGAATCAGTTGAGGTATAGGGAGAATGGTTTGTAGACTGGAGTGTTTGAGATTGAAACAAGAATGTGTCTTCATGCATCTTTCAATCAATTTGGATATTTTCTATTGCTTAATGTACTCACAGTATCTACACTGTTTCATAGACATCATAACATTTTACGATAATATCATACAGTATCATTAAAAAACCCTTTAGGTTAATTTTTTTCTGTAAGACACACAACCACCAACTGAAAAAGGTCGCTCTGAAAATGGTTTAAAAAGAAAGTAAACTGGAATCCATAGAGCATTTCATTTCGCATGAGGAAATGGGCAAACATAATTGCCACTCACCTGTTTGCTGCTTCTCTCAGAATATTCTGACTCGGCATTTGATTCTTCGGTTGTCGTGGATGAAATCTCGTCTCGGTCTAAATCTTTCCCATCAGATTGGGGTCTCTCCACTTCCTCCCCTCTCCCTGACGAATGCTCTCGCATCTTGCCTCTGCCCCTCGAGCTATGCTTTTGATAAGAAGTGTCATAATCTGTGTGGTTTTCATCTACCATCTCACTGGTTAAAACTCTACCGTTGCTGTATTCATTATTTTTGCTGTCACCCATGTCCAGGTTGTTTTCAAAATCAGGTGGGAGGTTGCGCTTGGTGCGGGAACCCTTTCGGTCGTGCAACGCATACCCGCTCATCGACTGACCACTGGGTAAACGGTTGGTGACTTTCGAAGCAGAGGCGGTTGTCATCGTTGTAGTACTGCTTAAATTATTAACTTGGATCTTCTCGCGGTCGACTGAACCAGGTCTGTCTGTTTGTCGCATGTTGTTGGCTACCGAACTGGCTGCGGGCCCGAGACGTGCTCCTGACCGACCGCCGGAAAATATGTTCAGCTTTTCACCTAACTTTGACAACAGACTTGTGGTTCTGTTGCAATGAAAAGAAAAAGGAAAGATAAAAACATACATAATGAATGTTGAAAATAATTTCAGTTCAAATATATCAGTCCTGTAAATATGTTATACAATCCCAACTTTCTTTCTAAAATGATAAATATCCTGACACACCTCTTCGACCATATATATATATAAATTCTATTATATGTGGAATTTATTTACTGCTGAACAAAGCAATACTGATAGTGTTACTGTGTATGTTATTACTTAAGATCCATCTATTCCTATAAAATTTGTTTGTTTACTTCATTGTATAAAAGGTAAACTGTAAAATGACTCTAAGCATACCTGGACTTTTTCTCTGCTCCTGCCTTGGCCCCACCCCCTCCTCCTTCTCCTGTATCAGGCCCCCGGTCTCCCCCACCCCCACCGTGCGGCTGCATGGACGCTGAAGACGAGGCCTGAGGTGGTTTCAGCCCTGCCACAGTCCGCAGATCAAACGGCCGGATGCTCTCAATCTCCGCCCGGTCTGCCTCTGACATCCCCGCTGACCTGGCACTGCTACGGTGGTGAGCGGCCCCTGCACTGGCAGGCTCCAGGCAACGCACCATCTCCAGGTAGGACACGGCCACGATGACAAGGAACAGCAGCGCCATGAGGCAGACGGATAGCAGGTGCAGGGGGATCTCCCAGTGGGGGCGGGGCAGGGCGGCCGTGCAGGGGGCCAGCATGTTGGGGGGCAGTGTGGCAATCAGGGTGAAGGATAGGGTCTCCCCCGTCAGCGCCACTACTTCCAGCTCCCGTGTCACCCGGTTCAGTGTGAAGTCTGGCGTGAAGCTGCGGTTGGAATATGGGGAAAGGAAGATATACTCAACTATGAAAATAACTGCTTCTATAGCCATACATTATTTGAGTGACTCCTATTCACATACGCAGCTATCGGAAATGCATCCGCAAAATTACCACGAATGTTGCACTTATTTTGCAGGCTAGTGGCTGAAACTAACAGGGTTACAGTGTGTACTACTCCTTCAAATCTGAGTGAAGTCCACACATATTAACACATGTGTTGACAAAATAGCTTCTAGGGTTATTTTTACTTTTTGTTTTTATGATACTATTGAAACTAAATGAAACATGAGGGCAATTATCACTCACGCAAGTGGTGGTCAAGATGAAATTAGCTGTTTCTATGCATTGCAAACATTAATATGTTTGTTATCATTATTGAGGTAAAGTTAGCCCATAGCTGTTGGCTTCAGAAAGGAAAAAGAGGTATCCTTGTCGAGACTAACTGCTATTAACAGAGCCTGTTTGGAAGGGCAAAGTAAGAAAGCATGGAGACAAGGAAGAACGTGGGTGACAACGTACGCAATATCGAGTCTCCTGGTCTCGTTGGGTTTGATCTCCACCGCCCGACACTGCAGCACGCGGAACCCAAACCCCTCACATAGACGGCCATTGATGAGAAAGGTGTCAATGGTCAATGGCAACTGGCCTGTGTTCTTCATCGTGAACGTTTTCTTCACTGTGAAGTTTGGTGGGCTGCGGGCCTTGGGAGAGGTTTCTGGGTGAAAGAAATGAGTGGGGGCGGGGAAGGAACTAACATTAATGCCACACAGTTCGAGATATCAACCTTTATTTCTGAACTCCTTAAGGCATAAACAGAATAAAATTACTACATAGAAACATTAATCACACAGCTATTTTGCTGGTTCTCCATTCTCTTGTTCAAATTCAGAGTGGTGTATTTTTCAATGGTGTTTTAAATTGGGTTAATGGTTTCTTCTAAAAAGTCTATCAACTAATAACTGAAAAAAAAAGATGCACAATCTATGAGCTAACTATTGATCATTGTGTGCGTCTGTAATAGTACTCAAAAATTTTGGCTCAATTCTTCATGGAATTGTCTCAGTGGACCTAATGAATTAATTAAAGAGAGCCAGTTGTCTGGGGTACTTACGGTTGCAATCGACAAGATGACTAATCTTGAGCTCAAAGAGGAGGTTGCTGTTGAGCCCGGGGCGTTTGTTGTTGAGTCGCAGCTCTCCCGCCCCACCCTGTCCCTGCACAACCACTGCATCGAGGACCGTCAGATTGTTCCTAGACAAAAAATTATGTAGGGGAAATTTAGAGCTCACACAAAATTCATCTTCAAATATATAGCTGCCAACCTTCAATGGCAAGAATTCAGGATATTACTAATGAATGGTAGGTTGTTGAAAAAAAACATATCTGGACGAAATATTCAGAGGTCACAGAGTATACAAATAATGCACAGTTGCGAGTGCGTTGGGGCCGTGCAGCGCACAGTATGAGGGTGTTCAGTGCGAAACGCATAAGGCACTTGCGCCGAGTGCGATATCTATAATGAATTTTGTCGCAGAAGAAATGCACATAAGATGATTAACAAGAGAAATTTGACAGGGCACAATTATTTGTTTAGCTATCGCGTAAGCGACGTCTGGATAGATGGATGGATGGATGGATAATGAAGGATGGATGGATAGACGGATGGACAACCCAGAAAGGTAATGCCATCTGGCAACTTTGTTGCAGAGGCATAAAAATGGAAATGAGTCCTCCTTGTTATGAAGATTGCTTCATCCCATGGGCAATTCATCCTGGGGTTTTTCTTTGATGAAAAGCTCTGAAAACAGCTCACAGCTCATATGTAACCCCCACAAATATATTTTTGTTTTCATAACCCGATATCTATAGCATGTATAAGGGTGGGATGAATGGAGGTACCTGATGAGGATGAGGGAGTATCTCTCTCGGGTGTCGGTGGGTCTGAAGCCGATGTGCACTGACACGTTCTGCCTTGGTTTGATGGCGACAGTCAGCACCTCTGGGCTCGTCTTCACACCGACCATCGACTCCACCACCTCACGCTGAGATCTCCCTGACAAAGGCTGCAGGCAAAGGAAACATAGAATCTTATCATTTAAATACTAAGCAACTAACTGATTTGGTATACTTACTACTTGATATATAATTGATATACATATCAATTAAGTAAATATATGCCCCTATTAATTTACACCTCCAGGTAAGAAGCACAGAAAATCACATAGATTTCTCTCACATTTCATGCACCTACGGTGCCGAGGGTGTTAATACACTGACTGCTCTACTTCCACTCCTTCATATGTAATCAAGATATCAATATAAACCCTTCAAACTCCTGCACATCAAGTTTGAGAAGTATAATATGCATTTGCACACTAATATTATTATCATCATCAATATTATTATATCAAATGCTAATACTAACTATTTTTTCCTCAATTCAATTGCTTAAAAAAATGGATGTGGTCAAGCGGTAAGAGCTCTTGGCTATCATATAAGTTTTAATCTTTAAATTCGGTTCAGCATCACAGGAAGGGATCATCTCAAAGTGGTAACATTGCTGAAATCAAATGACATTCAGACTGGTGATCATGGCAGAATGATTCTATTATGATTACCTATCAATGTTTGTAAAGCCTAGTTCAGCACATGCATACACACAACTGCACAATATATATCCACAGATCAGTATTATTAGCATCAACATTGTCATAACTATCATGATTGTTATCATTAATATTATTTTTCATAAGATGTTCTTCAGGGAATACAATGAAGCATGGAATACATACCTGGCCCTTGGCATCAGCAACAAAGAAGACATTGGCATCATCTATCTCAATGAACTCTGGGTCCATCTGTTCACTGCTGAGAGCAACAAAATAAGACACACCAAATTGATCATATGCTGCAAATAGTGTAAAAGTAATTATCTTTCATTTCTGTACAGTGCCTAAAGCATATTTTCAGAGAGAAGAGAACGAAATGAATCAGAGGGAGAGAGATAGGGCTAGCAAGAGAGATGAATCCTATGTAACAATAATTTTGTGACATTCCCCATTATTCACATAATCCTGGATTTAACTGCCATCTATACAAGAAGAACTTGCTTTTAAAAATGCTAAATCCACTTTGATAACAGGTTTCTTTGACAAACTTTCTACAGAAGCACATGGATAATTGAAAGAGAATGAGCAGAATATTGGTATTGCTCATCAAATTATGCTTAAATGTCAAATCCATCACAAATTTCAAAGCTCATCAATGTGCTGATACTATTTTAATATTTTTTTTTTAGGTGATACTGATCTCATGTCTATGAAAATGGATGCAGAGACTTATGGCAAGGAGGATTCTATGAAGCTCAGTGAGCTGGTGATCACCTCTCTGTGAGTAGGTCTAATGCGCCTGCAGGGTCCTGGTAAGCCGAGATGGGAAGCAACTGTGCTACTACCAGTCTGTCAGTAGGGTTCAGCAGCACCACCTCTCGCAACTGTTCACCATAAAGGGAAGGGGAAATCAATATCTGAATTTATATAGCATATAACAATCATCAAGTATTTCTCTATGCATATTATAACTTGAAATATATTATTAACATCTAATAACTGAAGAATAGGTAGATTTTCACATTTTTAACAAAGAGATGGGAAAAGGTGTACAACACATGACACCTCAAACACATTTGCGAACAATGATATTTGGCAATAAAAAGAAAAATTGAAAAGCGCTTCTTATTAACATATAACATACTTCCAAGAATATAATCATGGATTTTTCAAGCCTGTTGACTATTTTGTTCTGATTCTTATGGGAATTGAAAGCTCTCTAGTAATATACTTTGTACACTTGAGAAACTAACATTATGGCTGTGGTACACGCTTGTATGAATGCGCCTTCAAACCATGAATTGAACAGAAAGACAAGGCTAACATACCGAGAAGTTGCCAATGTACGTAAGTGGGAACCTGGCCTCCTGCACGTCCGCTAGTTTGGGCCACTCCAGATGGGCCTCCACTGTGATAGGGATCTGCTTGACCAGGTTGCTGTTCAGGTACATGGTTGTGTTCACACTGTAGTTGAAACAAATTTCATGTTGTTCTGTTGCATTCTCAAGTATTAATACAATACCATTTTCCCCAATGATCTATTATTTATGCCTCAGGTTTGCATTCAATAAAATGATAACCATGTACATCAGAGTTAGGTATACAAAAGGAAATTCACTCAGCATATTTTTCTATCTTGCATTCATTGCTTTCTCATCAATTTTTTTTTAATCTGTAAATATGATGTTCATTAATCCTATCATATGAAAGCACAAACGCCAAATGATCAGCTACGCATAATGGGATTATTAAATGGGATTATTGCAATAATGGGATAATCCTCAGCAAATAATATAAATAAATGGAGAATACAATCAATTACTGAAGAAAGAAAAAGACAAAGAAAGTAAGCAAAAACAAACAAATGTGACTGACCTAGTCTGGCCTGACTCGACTAGCTTGTACCACTTGTTGCGTAAGAAGTTGTAGGACAGCTTGTCGATATCCTGCGTCTCCTCAGGCAGGGAGAGTGACGACAACCATAACTCAGATTCTGAGGAAAACGAAGGAACAAATTACAATAAGAGTAATTTCACTAAAAAATAGTACATTTTAAGATTTTGAAAATTGAGACTGAAAGTGGATTAGGCTTTATTACCATTTACATCATTATTCTGGATGCATAAGATACAGGGAAAAATTAACTCTACATTTTCCGGGCTACTTTTTGAGCGCATTGTGGCTGATTTGGCTACAATTTTACATTGTGTCTATGGGAACTTTGGGGCTCTTATAACATTTTCCAGTGATTTTGTTTATAACCAGTTGTCTGGACAATGTGCTCATAACATGACACCACTTCGGTACTCTAAAACTGGCAACGCTGATGTCACATGCAAGGATAATCAATAATGAACTTATCAACTTTGGATAGATTTTATGACAGAGGTTTTGTCTCCAGCTAGCCACAATTGAGCCATGAGTGAAAACATGCATGCATTTGATGTCATGGCAAAAAGGTTTGCATGTTTGTGTGTTCATGGCTCATTATATGGTAATTGTGGCCATCTGTAGAGAAATGATTCTGTGGTACATTGCCTATTAGTAATAGAGAAATATGCCAGGGTATCCCAGGTTTGGATATATCAAAGCATAATACATCACAGCATTGCCCAATGGATATAGTGATCTTGATTGTGATGCTTCAAACTTGTCTGATTTTACTCTCCATTTATTTTGGGTGTGGAATGCTCCTTTAAAGGTGATATTCATAGGAAATAAAATCAAATAAATATAGTTTATTTTATAATTGAATGAGTTATTAAAGCAATTTATGCAGCTAACATGACATGAAAGTGTTCAGTTTTGTGTTTAATGAAAATCAAATTTTACTAAATTGACTCTCTTCCTGACCTATGAAATCGCCTCAGGGAAAGTGACGTTGTGTGTACGTCACAGCCGGGATACGCTTCACAATGACCATTGTGTATCACACCTGTTAATCCACTAGCAACTGCCATCACAGTTTCATTAACAATGCATGATGCTTTTGGCGGAAAAGAAGCTGCGGATTGGCATGTTTGATGCACAATAACGCATCCCTTTTCTTACGTCAGACCTAAAGGCCGTTTCGGATGACAGAAGGGCAAATTTGTCCCCGAGAATACGGTGATTGTTTTCACCCTAATTCCGCTTTTTGGAAAGTGATATATTGTTTGAATGTCATCCGAGCTCATTGTATGGCTTATAAGCTTTATGTAGATAAATATCTTCATATTTTTTTATTTTCTATGAATATCACCTTTAAATGTCATAAAGTCATGTCCATTTCAGAAACATAAAATGTTGCACTTATCCCCCATAAACCATTTCCCCCATTGTAACGGATATATGTCTGATGCTTGTTTAATCTTTTTGTTTCTTTTGGCTCATCTCCCTGGAATAGTTTTATGGCTTGACATCAAAGCTTCCTTGTCACATCCCAATTATGGCTTTGTTCCTGAAAGTGATCAGACTTGCCAGCAATCAAACTATTTCCTGCATTGTGATGGGTTTTTCTTATGCATGATGGTTGTTAATTTCTTTTTCTTAGAGAGATCTAGAGTGTATCTTACTGTATTCCTTTAACAAAAGTCATGTAAATGTGTTATACACCAACATTATACCCCTATGATAGCATGTTTGAAATCTTAGTCATAGTCTAACAAACCTTCTCAGGAAAACTATCCTAGTTTAGATTTGAAACACCCTATTTCTTATCAACCATATTCCACACTGATAAACTGTATTGCACCAGTCAGCTCACTGTTCATCTCAATGCATTGCTGCAGTGCAGAGAGCTGTAATGTGCGCTATTGCAGTCTGGATATCTAGGCTCCAGGACTGCTGAATTTTGGATGACCCATCCAAAACTAAATAAAAATTTTATCCATCAATATAATTCCACTTTCCAGTTCTAGGATTGTGAGGAAAGTATTCATACAGTATTTTCTTTCATTTTCCACTGTACTTCATGCATTTAACTTTTTATCTAAATGTGGATGCATGATCTCAAGTTTCAAGATTGTTCCTGAAAGTGTGCAGAATTGTGCATTAAATGAAAAGCACATGCAGGTGCTTTAATTACAGACTTACTTTGTGAGTTGGCTGGCAGCCCAACATAACAGTCTGTTGCACATTGCTTCCTGGAATCAAACACTATTCTTCCAATCTAGGATGAACAACACAAAGGAAAATATAGGTTAACACCACAAACGCCAACATTTACACGTATCAAAATCACAAACAATACCACAAACTTTATCTCTTACTTTTCACACAGGGGTCAACTAGTTCTTGACCATGATGGTAAAACCTACAGAAGGAATTTTCATGCTGTAGTTGAGAATCGAATAATTACAATCAGAGATTCAAAAACAAGAGCAAAAGGAATTTGAACACATGTACTAAGAGAATTACATCCATAGAGATGACGTCAGTATACAAATGAAAGTTTGGATGTGTGAAGACTTCCTAGAAACTTTCTAATATAAGCTGTATCACAGTAATCAAACTCACCTTTTGTTTTTTATGGGCATCTACTTCCACGTTGAGCGTTTTGACTGGCGGCTTGTAGTAAAACCGATCATCGGGTGGTTCAGGCAATATACTCTCTATTCTTAGCCGATGACTGAAGCTATTGGATACCGTAATGCTCTGAGACTGCGTATAACCCTGCAAGAATGGAAAATGTCAGAATCCATGAATGTCATCAATTCATCAGCCAATGTCCAGAAGGAGAACTGATCCACCAAGACTGCTTTTTTATTCCCATTTGGGGTGGTCTTAATAGACAGACTTGACTGTATATACATATTACTATGTGTGTGAGGTCTTCCTACATGCTCATCTCCATATTTGGTGATAATATTCCTGACATCATCTCCCACTTCCTATCGTCTCTTACCGGGAACGATGGCTTCATGGTGATGTAGTCTGGCCGCACACTGAGGTATCCCTCCACGGTTTTGAGGGTGGCCAGGATGCGCCTTTCCTCATAGGGGGTAGAGAACACCACCTCCCCGATGAACTGTCCCTCAGTCAGGGGGGCGGTAACTGTCACCACAAAGGTTGCCATGTGGCCTGCTGGGATCACAATCTGATGAAGGTAGAGGATTGTGGAAGAAGAGAGGGGTGGGGTGATATTAAATGGAATTCAGTTTACTACTAACCAGTCGTGTATATCACAATCACAATATCACGCATAATCACAAATTGTATTTGAGACACATATATAGCAGGGGCCATATTCATGAAACCTTACTAACGTAGTATAAAACTAGGCCTTAGTGAGCTTCTCTTTTTGTAGTAACAGATGAATTTCCTTCGATACCCCAAATTACAATAAGAAGTTTTTGCAAGTGGGATAATTGTTATTCATTATTTGTAGGTAGTCCATGCTTGAATAGAAAAGTTACATAATAGTGGGAAACAAAGAACCTCTTGGAAGCTCGAATACCAAGTAGCTTCCATAGGGAAGCCAACTAAATTGTTACTCACGAAACCTTACTAAGAACATTTCTCCCTACTTTCATACTAGGACAATTTACTTACAAACTAGGTGTGTTTTGACAATGATATTGTAAAAGTAATATGGAGTACATGGATATGTTTATCATCATCATTATCACCATCACTGTTATCATTTGCATTATCAATATTTCAATAATGTCTTCAAGGCATTATCATCCTCTTCATCATAAATACAGTGATGACAGCGACTAGTGGACTCACTGCCTTGGTGGATGGTATGACAGTATCTTCACTCCCTTCCATGTTAGAGTCATCCACTCTCTCTATGCTCCTCAGCAGCATGAAGCACTTCTCCAGTGTGCAAGAAAACATCTCTAAAGGCACCTGTAAGTAAGCACGCATTTGGAAATCATGATAGAGCAGCAGGTGAATAAATTCATTTGAAAGAATACATTTTAGAGTGGTAGCTGCAAAAATACATAATTTCAAAATTCATCACTAGCAAAAGCAATGCTCAAACAACAGAGAATGAATGATCATTCCAATATTTAATGTTAAAGAATCCACATTAGACCTGTTTCTAAACATGATTAAATAATAGTAAGATGCAGAAAGGGATTTGTTCCTGAGGCTTTGTTAGATAAAAAGATGTTAAGACATTTCACAACAAGCCTGGAACACCAATAAAAGCACATGGTGGAATTTCTTTCACTACCTGCTCAGAGCTGAATAGCTGTTGTGTCCGTGTCTGTCTGTATGTGTGTATGAGTGTGTATGTGCATGCACAATCTCAACCTCCTTCCCCCTGTTTTCATTTACACTCTTTCCATCCCCCCCCCCCCCCCAGTCTTCACACACATACTCTCTCTGTCTCGCTATTATAAAGATATCAAAACAGTGGCCCATATCGGAACAGGATAAGCCCACTGAATGCTTACCTCTACTGGGTTATTGTTGACTACTTCTATGGTTGTTGTTCTCGTGTCTGTCACACTCATGGTCCCAAAGTCGACCTGCTTGTCTTTCTCAGAGTTCACCAACAGCTGTTCAGAAAGAAAACAATATCAAAATTACAAAATGAAACCAACAACTGTTAAAGCAAACCTTATTTTTAGAGACAGATCAATGAAAAGGATATTGGCAGAAAAATATATTGATGTAGATTCTCCTTTTTACATTCACAATAAAAATCAAACTACACATAATAATTTACACTGCACACAGTCAATACATATTAGCTTCATATGGATTGAATGATCTTTGCTCATAACACAATCCTGTCTTTCAATGAGTTTTAATGCTCATCGATCAGTGATGGAAAACAACTGGATACATTCTTCAATGACCTTTGACATTTGCCTTCTGCTCTATTATCTCAGATTATTTTGATGTGGTGATTCAACTTTCTACCATGTATGGGCAAAATTGGAGTCTTAAGATTTCCAGCTAAAGTAACAAAAACATGCTTTGGGCAGTTTATGAACCTTTGACCTATGAAGGGTTTGACATTACACATCAGAAGCCTTTACCCAAGTACTGATTCATCTTTGTACTAAAGTCAGTTCACTCTATACTTCATCATCATGGGAAATACATTTCTAAGGCTAAAGCTTTTTTGCGCAACATTCCTAATGAAATAATTTGCACATAAAGATAAAAGAGGTAGCACAATTAAGCCTGCTTCATATTGATGTTTTTGTAAGCCGGGGCTCGATAGCGTTGCTCCGATCGAGCTCCGGTTCATCGATAAATGACGAACGGGGCGAAGTCGAAGACCAATTTTTCCTCTTACGTGACACTGTAATGGTGCGTGTACACTGACTGATTATGTGCAGCGCTCTCGCGGCTCATGATATGATATCATGTGAATGCAGGATTCTGAGTGCATGACTTCCCCCAAGATATGACATACACATAAAAGCAATAATTTGGAGCATCCATTAACCCAAATTGTACCGCTACTTCAAGAAAAGTTCACACTGCATCACACACTTCTTTTGCTTAAATACCACGTAAACAGAGCCCAAATATCCTTAACCCCAAAACGGAACACAATGAAGAAACATCTACATGTACGATTGAATGACTGTCATTTTTTGAACAAAAAGTAATGTTCTCTGCAATCAGTTCACAACACCATCTGTCCATGATCCTAGTGAGAGAAGGAAATTGGCCCAGCCAGATAAAATGTAGAGAACCATGTGCAGCTATCAGAAAACAGTCACTTCCTTCCTTTTGTTCTGTTTTGTTGTTTCCACTCAAGAATATCTGTGGAAGCAGTGTTCCCAACGACAAAACAAGTTAGCCTTCAGAAGTAAATGGCTTGGCATGACAGTGCTAGTGCCATGTAAGCTTTCGAAGAAATGGGCTTCTAATGCCTCAACCATGACACCAACGTCTAACTTGCAGCTGGAGGTATAAACAAGGACCTTATTTCACGTGGGCATGAATTGCAAGATGTCAAAATCTTCCTATAGCCTCTAACATTACACCCACCTTAAACTGAACTTAAACATGAAATGATATTCAATAAAATAATTCCACAAATCCACTTGGAAAACAAAAATATTTCCACACATGCAAAAATCTCCACAACACTACTGTTTCCTAGACTAGTCAAATACAGTCCGGACTTCATTAGCCGGCTACATCGAGACCGGTGGAATGTTATTGCAGGGGTATACAACCAGCATTATGATTATGTGTGTTGCTGCCCTCTACCTTCAAAGATGTTACTGCACGATACTGTGATATCACGCTATCGAAAATGGCGTATAGGCGAAAATCATTGACTGATCGAGACAAAGAAGTGCATTTCATTTCTGAAGACTCAAGCAGTGTCCCCACCTTTAACTTGCCCGTGTAGGCATAAACAGGGACTGTGAAGACGGAGGCATTGGTACTGAGCTTGAGAGTGGCAGACACCGGCTGCGAAGCGTTGGTGGGGTTGAAGCGCAGCACTAGATCACTGTATGTCTCTTGTGGGGAGATGGATACAGGCAGACTCACATTCTTCACCTGTCACGATACAGAGAGAGGAATAGTGCACTCTGTTAATCATACAGTCAAACCTATCTATAATGACAACTCAACCATATTGGCAAAAGTGGCCACTATAGACAGGTTGGCGAGCATTTCATGACCTGTTTTTATTGAGGAACCACGCGCCTATAGACATATGGTCCTCATAGACCTACGAGACACAGTGAGCATTGAGCATTGAGCAATTGAGCAATCGGACCCAAATCATTTTCACTTAATTGTCCAGTCATATGCTATTAATGAACTGATTTTGGTGAAGTTCTTCAGTTAGGAATTAAACTTGACCTGCAACCTTTAACCTATATGACCCAAAATCTAATAAGTTAATAGCCCTGCCATATACTATGGCTGCCCAAATAAA
Organism: Arbacia lixula; assembly: GCA_963669155.1. Classification (NCBI taxonomy): domain Eukaryota; kingdom Metazoa; phylum Echinodermata; class Echinoidea; order Arbacioida; family Arbaciidae; genus Arbacia; species Arbacia lixula. The sequence goes on along the minus strand of OZ022582.1, from coordinate 19,892,172 downwards.
TGATATATGGTCAATCACTTTTCTATTTGTTGTATAAACAATATCTGGACGGATGGACAGACAACCCGGAAACATAATGCATTCCGCTTACTATTTTGCGGGGGCGTACAAATTTGTAAGAATGTATTTTGACTATAGATCAAAGAATGCTTTCAAGAGAGGTTAACTCTGAAAAGAGCTGCTTTCTTGAGGTTTGCTTGATGATTTGATCAGGTCATTATGAGGCAAAAAGGACAATGCGTGTTTGCCAAGTTCATGAAGATTTGCCCGGATCTTGGTATCTATGAGTATTAGTATGTCTGTGGTACTGAAGACATCCCCGTTATCACCACAACAGAGAAGTTGAAGATTATACTATCTCTAAGATAAGCTTGTACTTACGCTGAAGACCTCCCTGGTATCATCTACCAGCTTCATGCTGTGCAGTACAATGGAGAAGTTGAAGAGGTTGGTGAGGGAAAGGTTGCGCTCCATCGTATCCCTAGGAGGAGGTTCCGACAGGTAAAACAGCGTGTTGTTCCGACTGCACCGCAGAATCCTACAATTGAGATGAAGAGAAACCACATCCAGCCATCATTTGTTTTTGCTTTTTGAACTTTTCTCATAAATCTAAGAAAGGGTTCTTTTTTTGTTGTTGTTATTGTATTATTTTTGCCATTTTTTTTTTACTGTATTCATGTTTGTAACTTTGTGCCCGGAAGCAAATTTTGTGTATTTTTATACATGAAAATAAATCATCTTGAATCTTGTTCTGACAGATAAAAAGCTTGTTGTTTCAGATGCACCACATCCTCCACATGAGAGACACAGAAATCAGACTTAGCCATCATAATTTATTTTTATTTGTTAACCCCTTATAAACATATCACTGGGAGGTAGATATGATGGATTAAACAGTTTGTTACAAAAACTAAAGCAACATATCATTTGGGAGGTCATTTTTGATAATATTTACAGACCTTTCATCTTAAAGAGATTTAAACTCAAGTCCTGTCAGTTCCTCTATATGTGGTTTATCCATCATGATTGAAATTCATACATTTTAATTTCTACTTATTCAAAGAAAAATAATATTTTAGATAGATTCAAACTTCTTCCATCTTCATTTCAGAATCCTTCAAATAAGATACAGAAACACAATATATATCATAATTTCTTTACTTGACTATGATCTATAGAGTGCATTGGAGACATACTTACATTTGCTGAGTCATGATTTCATGTTATTTGCTTCATAACACATCACTTAGTCTCTAAATATTCTTCTCCCATGAATTACATTGAGTCATATTCTCCTTGTGGTGGTTTATCAAAGAGACTGCTGCACTTGCAACCCAGCCTTACCCTTGTAAAACATGAGCCTGGTATGGAACCTGCAGCTTGAACCCCTTCTCCTTGGTCTTCACAATGATCTTGCCCGCCCACAGTCGCGTATGATTAGCTCGCCGGGGGTGAAAGGTCACATTGGCGACCCGGACATGCATGTCAGAGGGTCGTAGTCCTGTGGGGCTGAAGTCTACGGTGATTGCTTGGTTTGCTCTGACTAGGGATACAGACTGTTTGGGAGGAAGATGATGAAGATAATTTCATCTGAAGTTTGCTTTAACCCTAGATTCTGGTTATTCTGACCCCCTCTCTACACAAAATCTACGACTGACGTGCAACCGGTACAAATCTTGACATGCCAGTTTTGTAAATTATCTTTTGATGTGTCTGGTAACAACTTTTGAGACCAAGTTTGGAAAAATCAGACATAAATCTGGCAAAAAAGTAGCATTTCGCATAGATTTGTGTACAAAATACTGCTTTTTCTATATTACTCTATATCACTGTCAATTGTGTCTTCTAAGCCTTTTGATTGATCCCATTTTTGTTATAAACTTATCAAAATACACATCTGAAGTATAAAACATTCATACAAATAAAGGAACAAATATGAAAACCAAATTGAATACATAAGAATTCAATAAACAATGAAATAACATAAGAATTTATCAGACATTTCAATTTCCTCTAACACAACATTGTTGTAACTCTTTTTTTTTTTTAAGAAATATAAATGAATGTAAAATATACATCTAATTTGCCAAAATTACAATTTGCACCAATTTGAATATTTTTCCTAAAAAAAAATATGCAGCTGTACGCTTAACAATTTCCTGAACATTAATGCAAAATTTCGCATTGATACAACCTCCAATGGCCAAGATCTTAGGAAAGGGGGCTCAACATGCCCCCAAGTCAAAACTTGCTCTCAAAATATCCAGTCAGAATAGGTTAAACCCTATGTGTGCTCTGTGCAAAAAATAAAATCACAGTTAACATACTGCCAATAAGAAAGATTACATGGTCATTAATCCCCATTTATCTTATTAACCTCAGGAGTTGTTGAGGGAGCTTAATGCAGATCATCCCTCGAAAGCCCTTTGCTTGATATTTGGTTTGTTTGGTCTAGTTTCACTCTTTGGACCTTGATGATTACATGAAAAATGGGGCACATAAAGAGTTAACTACTAAAGTAGAATGATTGTTAAGAGAAACAAAATTAAATTAAAACTACTTTCTTCATCCACAAGGGATTAACAATAATCTTAATACTAATTGTTATGATTTTAAATGCATTAATGTGAGAAAACAACTGACTTAAAGTATGTATCCATCAAATTTTGACTTAACAATTAAAGTGTCTACTTCATATCATCAAATTATTGTTATCATAATGATCTTTCAAAAACTTCAGTTGACATTTTCTTTGCCTCTACTAAATATGCAATACCCCCCAAAATAACTGCAGGAAAATTGGGTAATGGTTAGAATACTCACTGATATATGCACGACTTTTGGACCCGTATTCAGTAAATAGAGGGGAATGGTTTTTGGTTCATCTTGTGTGCGAAGTGTTCCAAAGTCCATCATTTCCAGTGAAGAATAAATACCAGGAACTGAAAAACAAAACAAAAGAAAAATGAATATGTGCATTTGTATCAGTATTACACATATACACAAGGTATAAAGCACATATGTTATTTGTCACATTAAACACATTAAAAATGATTTTGTTCTGGGAAAAATGCACAGTGACATCTGTTTTATCAATATTACTTAGATTTCAAAACATAGTACCACTTTCAACTGACATATGAGAGAATAAATTATTCATTACAAAATGCTTTAACCATTATACAGAGCAGCAGAAGATACCGATATATTCACGAGTGAGTCTGATGTGACTTGCATTCCAATACACAATGCAGTCTAGGATATTGCTGGGATCATGTTGGTAAGACAGTGAAAAATACATGAGGGCAAGGCGATTAAGTCCCCGCTTTGAAAAAGAGCCCCCTGTGGACAACACAAGAGCCCCTGTAGAACAATATAATGCACAGGGCAATTAATTTCATGATATCAGGCTTGACAAGTAGTCCCTGCAAAAAGTCTTATATTTTATTTTTCTTTCTTTTCAACAAACACCCCTGCCTTGAACTCTTAAAACACCCAGTGATATACACTGTTTAAAGACAGCCAGTCCCTTTTTCAGATCACCACAAAACCATCGAAACATTGGCAAAACATATAGAGAAGTGTTAGCAAGCTCTATATTCACAATTTGAAACTGATACGTAGTGTAGAATTCAAATAATGCACGTAAACAACGTCTGATTAATAGTCTTTACCTCAGGCTCTTAGCAGTTTGTGTTGAAATATCTGCTTTATTGATTAATCTGTTTATTAAATTATAAAACACATTATGAAAAAAAAATGTTCTATGGAAGGAATCATCTCCAAAGTTTGGTATTTACTCATAAAATTAGGATTTCACACGCGTATAATAACCACATAGATACTGTAACAAAGACTAATACTTTTTTCGTAGTACGAAAAAAGTCGGTTTGAAATTTAACGGCTGAATTTTTTTTACATATACAGAAAGCTTCAACATGCCATATTCTTAGAAATGGTCTTGAATCACACTTTCTTCAATTTACGATCGTGATAGACGATTTCAAATTTTAAGCTTGCAAAAGGGACGGACAATCTTTAAGCTGTTATTTAAAAAAAAAATCAAATCACTGTATAGTCATGAAAAAAACAAAAAAATACTGCCACATTATCTTTAACGCATTTTCCTTACAAAATCACTGTACTCATTTGCACCTTGTGCTCGTAGACATACCTCAAAACACAGATACCACTAGCCGCATTGTTAACTAAGGAATCGTACGAACATGCATGTCTCAGCACAGCACTCTTGCTGATATTATTTAACAAAAGAACTACCTCCACAATGTACTCACAAGAACGCTAGTTGGCACATAGCAGTGCATAATCAAGTGTTGCGGTTACATGTGCAAGAGAAGTACAGTTTGTTATGTCCCATTTGTATTTGTTCATATCTGGGAGCAGTACATGCATCATATAGCTCAAATACTGGGTGTTATTAGCAAAAACAACAACCAGCGAAAACGTCTGCAACCTATTCATTCACACAAATATCTGTATATGAAAATGTAAGCTTATTCAGTTTATATTTTTCTCAGTGAAATTATTCATCACTTCTTTGTTTCTCTTTATCAAATGTATCACTATCACTAGATTGGGTACACCACACACATCATCAAGTGTCCAGTTGTCTCAGGATTATCTTTCAATGTATACATCTAAGGTATGCACAAATACAGATTTAAAGAACATATGGCTTTTCAATGAAATGATCCATCATTTCTTTGTTTACCTTAACAAATATCATATCAATTATCACTGGATTTGGTATATCACACACATCAACAAGTGTCCATGTTGTCTCAGCATTTTATTTCATTGTACACAAGATAGGATGTGGGTCGTTGTACATTGTAATGCCAGATGTTATATCCATCAGCCCTCTGTTTACACACATATCAATAGTTGGTGTAGGGTGAATCCAGCCTCCTATCGCATTACACACAACCTCCCAACACGCACCAAGGCCACATTCTCCCTGCACCGCTCTGTACATGTGTCATATCATCATAATGCATCAGTGGTGCTGCAAAGGTATCCCCACTCATTTAATTCTGTGTCCTGTTCAATATCTTCCAGAAAACAGTGGGCTAAATTTTGAGTTTAAACCTAGATTGAATTTATACTTCCTTTGTGAGTTTGGGCCTAAAAGGCTAAAAGCTCTTTGCTGCTCACCTGATGAGACTTCCACCTCGACAGGCAGCATGAGGAACTCTCCCTCCTCTGCCTCCAGAGGGCCTTGCTTGTGGCTGGTGCGATTGGTGCGGATGCGAATGAAGGCTGTGTGGTTGTTCTCCGTCCGCCCAACGAAGCTCGCCCGCATCACCGACTTGGTCTGGTACGGTGCAATCTCCTACGATCAGAAATGAGAGAAGGAATATTTACAAGTCTCAAATCAGATGTGCCCCACTCCAGCTCTCAGACATCACACCCTCATGGTAATGAAATGTTCTGCCAAAATTGTTGATAAATGCATTTCCTCATCAAGTGATGGGGTGGGGGGGGGGGGGGAGGAGGAGGAGAAAGCGTAAAAAGTAATCTAAGGAATCGTTCATGCAGCTTACTTCAATATGATAAAATCTACACTAACCAAAGCTTGTAGAAAAATGGCACAATTACATATCAATGCATAGCATTTTTTTGTTTATGTAAAACACACGCACATGACGTTGTAATTGAAAAATTGAATAACAAATAACTTTTTCATAATCAAAATAGAATAACAGTTTTGAATGGCTGAGCTAGCATGTATGGAATTCAATCAATGTTTATAGTGTATCACTCTTGGGTTTGTATTACAGGCCAATGCCACATTGAATCATGCAAAGAAGAATTTGGATCAATTTCCTTCTGGTTTTGCTAACACAATTCAAATATTTCCTTCTGCCTTTGGCTTTCATTGTTTTGATTATGTTGATGGAATACAATTTTTTGGGTAATATTTGAGAGGTTTAGGAATCCAATGTGATATCCTTGTACCAATGAAACCTTCCTCATTTACCACACACTTTAAATCTGTAATGTTGAGGCAATTCTTATCAATGTATTTCAAGCTCTACTGCAAGTAACGTGCACCATGTCAAGTGGAACAAATCAATTTGTGAATTTTTATGTCAACCATCCAACAATAGCCCAGTAAAGACTGTTGTTTGTGAGATACACCATATCATCTAAACAAAGAAAGTGAGACGCGTTGTTATGGATTCAAATCCACTCGTGGCCTTAAAAGAGGGTTTCATCTTTAATCCTGCCCTATGCCCAAGAGAGAAAGAGATACATGGTTAAAGGTTGAACCACTGTACAACCAACCCACCAGCAACTCTATGTGGTTTCAGAGCATGCACGGTAGCTCATGGGAACTCTGCACTGCTATTGCAAAAGACGCAGTGCACAGTGAACCACTCAAATGCAACTTCTAATACACGCCGCCTCAACAGCTAACGCAAAATTCATGATGCTCATCACACGATGATCAGTTCTTTCTGACAGAATATGTCATGAAAGCACTTAAAGAATACCTTTCCATCTTTTGTGCTGGCTCCATTTTTTCCCCACTTCCTTATTTCTTTGTCGTACCACTTTTCATCATCAATATCAGCAGCAGCAACTTCAACATTTTCCTTTTACCCTTTTCATCATCCTTAAGAGCAGGAGCAGCTTTCTCTTTCTGTCTCTTCTGCTTCTCTTACCCCCTCTTCTCTATCTCTCTATCTTCTCCTCTTCTTCTTTGTATCATCATTCATTGAACTAGTTCCCAAACCTCTTGTCTTCTGTTGGCAGTTTTGGTTTCATTTCAGTTTCTCTTCCTATTGCATAGATTCATATCTCTGATGGTTAACGCACACATCATTTGAATATGGACCATGCTGACACAGCAGTCTTCAGGTAGCTCAATTATCTGATGTAGTCTACATTGCACATGGGTGTGGAATTTCCATTTTAATGTACACCCTGCTATTCAATATATTTTGTCTCCCTCCCTTTTTCAAAATATCAACATGAATTACGTGTCAATTTTGTGGAGCTTCATGTAAACCTGTGATTCCCTCCCTCCCTCCTTACTGAGATTTCCCGATTTAGTTTGTTGAGCTGCAAGACAACTCCATCCTTCTATCGTCCCATCCCATCCTCTCTCCTCCCCTACCTGAGACTTACCCATTGATTTTGTAGTTTTATAAGCCTGAAGACAACTCCATGCCCTCTCTCCCCTCCCACCACTTCTCCACTCCCTCATTGATTCATTGAATCTGAAGACTATTTCCCTACCCCCTCCCCTCCCTCTCTACTGAGACCCATTGATTCTGAGGTGCTTCTTGAGAGCCTGTAAGTAACTCCTCCCCTCCCACCTCCACTTGCATTCCTCTCCTCACCTCCCCCTCCCCTCCCCTCTCCCTCCCTATTCACTAAGATTTACCCATTGATTCTGTGGTGCTTCTTGTGAGCCTGTTGGTAACTCCAGATGAAGGTCACCACCACTGCTGTACATTTCAGTAACCTGGCAACAAGAACAAAGATAGACACGTTAACTTTCCCAGTATCAAACCAGGAAAAGCCTATTGACTTATTACACATGTTGTGTACCTAATGTACAGAGAGGGTCAACTTTGGCTACAAAATCAAATCTCTGGTACATCCCAACCTACATTACATCACATTTTTATTTGTTTTTACGTTGAATAACAAGCATCATGATGTCTAATCAAATGTAACTCTTTTTTGGATGGTTTCAATGCAAAATGTAATGGAAGGAAAATTGAAATTTACAACAACATAGTTCAAACATGGTAGTATCATTTCAATTCAGTGTTATGCAGAATGCAATTAATAATTTCCAGATCCGTATGGACTTAAAAGGAAAAGAAAAAGAAAAAAAGACAAAATCTAAAGCAATTGCACTGTCATACGGTAGATAAATATGCCTCTGCCTTTATGTAAGCTTCATCTCATTTGAATTGACAATCTTTTATGTTCAGAAATGCTGGTTTGATAATGGACCACTGAATTCCTAATCAATACCAAAGATCATTCACTTTTCGCTTCGGAGGAATTTGACCTTTTATATCAATCTGTCTCCACGCAATCATCTCTCTCTTTAACACATTTTATTAAAAATACCTCTTATTGGGAGAAATGTAGCATTTTAGACATTAATCTAGTCAATTTTTAGCCAGCTTTGGACAGGTTTATCTCCATGTTGTAATACCCCTTTGTATCAAATGTGGTTGAATTTTCAATCTCTACATAATTGAAGAAAAATAACATTTGGGTCAATTTTTCATGGTTTGGCAAAGTTCAATGACATTTGACCTTCTAAGGATTTTACCCCAAATCTGACTGATTGGACCCAATTTCACAAACTTCAATGGTTTCATGAATTATGTAGCAGTAAAAGTTTGAAGCAAATAAATTGAATGGTTCTCAAGCTATTGCATTCACAGATTTGGGTTGGACAATTTTTGCAAAAAAATGAATTGACCTTAGACTAATCAACTTTTTGCCTTTCAGCAATTTTTACCCAAAATATACATCCATGTCGTAAGCTACATTTGCACCACATTTTGTTGGAACTGGATCATTGCATTTGAATCAACTGTGGAAAAATGCTTCTTTTTTTTTCCCATTTATCTGAAAAGTTCATTGACCTTTGACCTCTGTTTGATTTGACCCCAATTTTACAAAGTTCATTTGATTGATAAATTACATTCAGGAATCAAGTTTGGAGCAAATCCGTTAAATAGTTCTCAAGATATTGGGCAAGCAGATTCTGGACGGACGTACAACCCCAAAACATTGAGTCTCTGCCCAGTTTGTGACGGAGGCATGAATGTATCAAATCTACCCTGAGAAGATAGAGACTGGACAGGGTGGAAAGAGAGACAGATGGACAGAATAATATGGAATGAAAGAAACAGAGAGGAGCAAAGAGCAAGCAGAGGAGAGGAAGAGCAAGAAGGAAATAGGGAGTAAGAGAGGGTAAGGGTCAAATGACGAAAGAGAGAGTTGGGAGAGAGATCTGTAAGGAAAATATAAATAGGCTTATAGAATCATACTCACCATGAGCCCTGAGCTAAATGGGTTGTGCATTTTAATTAAAGGTGAAAAGCTGCTGTTGAGGGGGACTCTGGCGCCTAAGAATGGGCGCAACCGGTATGGGTTGGGTACACCTGTGCCAAAAACCTTTCATCATGGTGGACAAAGAGAAAAAACAATAGGGAAATCAGTGAACAGGAATGAGATGACACTTAATAACTGCTTAAGGATTTCAAGGAGTACAGCCCTCCTAGTCTGCAAGGTGGCACATATGGTAAACAGGATAAATCTCCCGGCCTCATGGAATATGGAACCAGAACGTAGATATATCCTATATTCTGTGAACAAGCAGGGTGTAACTAATAGTATCCTTTGTACACAGATATTTGTTGTGTACATTGTGGGATTTTAATTGCCCTAAGCTCTACGTCCTGTGCCTGAATATTCCAGAAAGGAAGAGTGGTCTTTATAGACAAGTCATCCCTCTAGTCTTTGCTAACTAAAGTTAAATAGGATACATTGTACTTAAAAGCATGCCTGTGGACTTTCAAGAAAGTGTATTCAGTCACTATAACAAAGCTTCCTTCAGTGTTTAATAGCTCATAGGAATCAGGATATTCTATCTGCTATCAATTTCAGATCCTGTCATATTAAGGGGAGAACTCACCATCACAGAAAGTTGAGGTCAGTAACACTACAGCAATCATAGAAGCACATTGCTTTGACAAAGGTTCAAGCAGCCATAACTTCCACATTACTTGTCTAATATTTCCTTGAACATTTATACATCTACTCCTCTGTTGTTGTTTCCCAATTCTTTTAAAAGTACCTATTGATAAGGGCAGTATATCCCTTTAAAAATGCAGAGGTTAAAAGCACTCACCTGGTAAGGGGTAGTCCCGGCACTTGTGCGAATAAAAATGGTATTTTCTACATTTCCAGGCATTCTTGCTAAAAAGACTACATCAAATGTTGTATTCCCACCCGGTGGTAAAACCTGTAATCATAAAAGGAAAATATAGAAGAAAAAAAAGTACATGTTCAAAAATAAATCCAAAAGAAATATTTTCAGGCATAACAGGAACATAAAATTGTTTGTTCAGAGCTTGAAGAATGATTGGAAAGTAACCTCTTTACATACAAGAGAGTCAAGGAGAATCAAGAAGAGTGAAAGGGAGAGGGATGGAGAGAGAAAGGGAGAGGGAAGAACAGGGGAGAGGGAAGGAGAGGGAAGGAGAGGGAAGGAGAGGGAAGGAGAGTGAAAGGGAGAGTCAAGGAGAGGGAAGGAGAGTCAAGAAGAGTGAAAGGGAGAGTGAAGGAGAGTGAAATAGAGTGAATAAGTATAAATCAATGGAGAACAATGAAGTACAGTGAAGGAAGCCAAGTTAAGGAAGTAAATATAGGAATCTTCCCTGACAGCAAGAAAGGCCTGTGATAAAATTAGCTTTCACTTCCTGGATAATGCACCTTGATTCATGGTTTGTCCTCATATCACATTGTATGGCCCGATGTAAAGAATGTTTGTTGTACATCTCCCCTTTTGACAAAGAGTACTAAAGTACAATGTTGCCAAGACAACTAACTGGTTCTAAATTACATTGGTTGAGCAAGCATCTTGGGATGTCATTGGGAGTGGTTAACACTAGGCCGCTAGTCATTGTCGGACCAGTGAAACTCACACTTTAATGACGTTTATAACCACAAAACTACATATCAATGGATATGCCAAAACCACTTTGGTACTCTATTGAATATTCTACTTTCAAACATATTTCCCAACAAGTTACAAATAAAGAGCTATAACATTCTTTTGGCAAATTGTTTAAGAAAACTGAGGGGGACAATATTTCAAGTGCTAAGTACATGAACACTGATTGGCATTGATAATGTCAAAAATAATAAAAATCAACCATAATAGTTCATGACAACAACAGAACAATCAAAAAAATAATATTCACATCATTACAATCAGTCATCACCACCATGACTACATGTTCATACATGTATCACCATCACAACCATGAAGGGAAATCTTCATCATCTTCTTTGAGTACGGTAACTACATTAACCCTGTGAGCCAGTCTAGGTTAGTGACCTGAAACTTTTCGGTATAGGCTACAGTCCAGTTTCCAGTCCAGGGTTTGAAGGAAAAACTGGAAAAAATACTGGACGAGATCGCTGGTCTTCTGGGTGTTGAATTTAGTTAAATATTGATGTAAAAGTCAGCCTTGTCACCTCTGGTTCAGGACCAAGTCCAGTCATTTCTCTTCCGGGTCCCAGGGTTAAATTACATTGAAGCAGTATGTGTACGCAAAACATACATTCATAGTACATGTCAATGGTACATATGAATCCACACTTTCTACCCAAATATGTTTGACACATGCTGTATTCTGTCACATTAGATGAATTACACTGTGACTCTCACACAAAAACTATTAAGGCAGTGAGGTATGCTCCTCAGGCAGTATTACTCACAAGGTACATGTATAACCTCACAAAATTGGGCAAAATCAAGGAAGAGAAACTGTGGCAATTGAGTCACATATTATTCATCGCAGCGAGCCGCCACATTGTGCACTCAAACCAACCCACCGGTAGCTTTTCATTCACAGGGACTTCTTCCTTCTTGCAAGGGGTCAGAGGTTCCAATCCGGGCTATTCACAGGGAATAAGAACTCTCAGCACTTGCCTAAGTCATCAACCCACTAGCCTACCTCCAAGACAACTCCTTTTCTTGGATTATCTCAGGTTTGCAATGTCAACAAAATTAGTAGAAACAATCTCATCCCGGACAGAAAATTATATAAATTCCTGCAAGATGTAACTTTACCCATTCTTTACTGCCTTTTTCCCACTTCAAAACAAGCAGTGCGACTCTCATGTCATCTGCTGTACGCACAACATACTATACTAGTAGGCTATGAATAAATTTCCAATTCCTTGTTGGCACAATTAAGACATCCCTTTGGTTACTGTAGTTCCACAACAAGTTCGCATATCTAATTGTACATGAAGCCAGAAAATCTATCTATGGGCAATGGGTTCAAACATATCTATAAAATGTACATTTAAGATGTCAACATTAATATCACCTTATCCTTCAAGAACAGATTTTTAAAAAGGGACAACCAATAGTAAAGTATTGGTGACTAACCTATAATACATATAACTGTACTGTGACCCTTGAGCCAAACAAAATATAGCTTTCTCAATAAAAAAAAAAGATACAGCCTTTATAAATGAGTCAATGATTTTCAAGAATTTCCTTTTATATACTATTTCAGTATTTCAAAGGACGTAAAACAATTGTGAGTACAGTTTGATTTCTTTACATTGGTCTCTGAACTGCACACAATTATCGTTGAATTTAAATCCTAATCACAGTTGAGTTTCATTAGAATGAGCCATGATTCATTCTCTCCATTATTTTTCTCTTAATATAAAAAGTAATCTAAATGGTTTGATGCTGATTGGTTTGTCTGGCCTTACAACAGAGTTATCCTTGGGTTTAGAGAGTAGTGGTAGACTGACAGACTTATTTGGGTAATAACCCTGACACATATTTAGTATGAATGGGTTATCATTTTCTATTCCTTTCTTTCCATTTCTGAATATAAAAATAAGTCAAGCTAATACAAAATACAGTGTGATGCATGTTTGTGTCTGACAATCAAAACAAATATTTGTGGGTTTAAACCCTAGTGACAGTCCACATTCAAGCGGCAGCCTTGACTTCACTTTTATCTGAATGGGTTCAACTTGGATGATTATCTATTATTTTCTTTCTTTTGATCTGTCACTTAGACAACCCATCCTAAACCAAGAAGAACCATTAAAAACTGACGAATCAAAGTTAATTTGGATACTCATCAAAAGATTTGAGTGTAACATTTAAATCAGCACTGTATGTTGACACAGCTCTCACAATTTGTATTATACACTACAGCTCAAAGAAATTGGCATAGGGAAAGGGAAAGGGAAGAAAGGGAAGGAGCCGCAGTTTTAAACCGTGGTATATTTTGTCCAGTTCAGCATTAAACATGATGCTTTTTAGCTTTTCATGCTGAACTGGACAAAATATACCACGGTTTAAAACTGCGGCTCCTTCTCTTCCTTCCTTTTCCCTTTCCCTATGCCAATTTCTTTGAGCTGTAGTGTATCCCTCATTGATATATTCCAGTTCGTTGATTGGTGAAAAGTGTGTAACATGACCACAAATAGTTCAACTATATAGTGCGAAAGGAGCTCGGAGGGAAAAAAATACTATTTTGTGATGTAAGAGGGGATAAAAGAGCCTATTTTGTGACGTTACAAAAATAGTCACGCTTTTTCCCCTGTCTCCATATCTGTTCATCCCCGGTAAATGCGCGACACACAAAATCTACGCGATGCATTTCTTTCCAGCCACTTTTTTGCGTTTTAGCGGAAAATCGAAAAAATAAAATCATTGGTCGTGATTGAGGATGTGCCTACATAGTCTGCACACACAAAACTGTCTATAGTTGGTTACTGAGAGGACAAGACTAGAAATGGCCACAAAAGACAGTGTACATTGCCCACTGGTCTCTGGACGACTGGTAGTCTAGTCTTATCAGACATAAGTTGGGGACTACAATCATTGGGTGTGCCTGCTAACATCATCCAATCTACCGCCTACAAAAGACTTGCAATTCTGCAGACAAGCACATTTCCTGTGACTCTCTTTGGTGTATGATAGCAAATCCATAAGAGAGAAATATGGATAAAATAACACGCTTATCAAATTTCATGACTTCTGCATTAAGTTTATAACCCTGACCCAGTTTAGAGGGCAGAGAGCAGAAGTAAGAAAACGCATGACATATAATTAGGGAAGCAACTATATGCAGCAACTACCTGCAGTAACTACATGTATACTAATACACTGACACCCTTTTTAGACTGGCAAAACATGATACTTTAAATGATATGAAAAAGTGTGCCATTCAAATGCTATCTATAAAATTGGTGCTCCCTGAATAACATGATTATTTGGCCATGCAAAAATACAGGGATAACCCCGCAACTGCGTGCCAGGCCATAAAACCCGGGGCTAAGAGCAAACTCGATGCATTTATCAAGTGGTAAAGAGCACATGTGCAAGACATGCACTCATACATATGTAAATATTCATAACCTATCAAGAAAGTCTGGGGCAATCAAATTTAAATGTTAACATCATGGATTTCCTTAGCCAGGTTCAGGCAAAGACTGCCAACGTAAAAAGTATAAAATAGTATGGGGCTAAGGATAGTATGGGGCTAAGGAAAGTATAGGGCTAAGGATAGTGTGGGGTTAAGGATAGTATGGGGCTAAGGATAGTATGGGGCTAAGGATAGTATGGGGCTAAGGATAGTATGGGGCTAAGGAAAGTATGGGGCTAAGGATAGTATGGGGTTAAGTATGGGGATAGTATGGGGCTAGAAATAGTATGGGGCTAAGGATAGTATGGGGCTAAGGAGAGAATGGGGCTAAGGATGGTATGGGGCTAAGGATAGTATGGGCTAAGGAAGGATAGTATGGGCTAAGGATAGTATGGGGCTAAGTATAGTATGGGCTAAGGATAGTATGGGGCTAAGTATAGTATGGGGCTAAGGATAATATGGGGCTAGAAATAGTATGGGGCTAAGGATAGTATGGGGCTAAGGATAGTATGGGGTTAAGTATGTGGATAGTATGGGGCTAGAAATAGTATGGGGCTAAGGATAGTATGGGGCTAAGGATAGTATGGGGCGAACGATAATACAGAGCTAAGACGACCCAATGTAAATAGTGTATTAGATACACCGCAAGGGGATTGTACGCGCTCAATGCCAAACTCTCACACAGGGACACACACAAACACATCGCAGTCAATGAGTAATGCTTTATCAGCATCATATGAGTGCTTGTACTGTGCACTAAAGATACACACAACACACAACACACAACACACAACACACAACACACAACACACAACACACAAACACATGGCCTTGTGCCTCCATACTATTATTTTGATGATTTGCATGGCTGAATCCTAACTGGCTCAGAGATCCAAAGTCTACCGCAAATCATATGAAAGCAAACAATGCTTCAGCCTAGCCATGATTCACACATCGCATTTCAATTATTTGCTCTTTTAACCGTCTTCTTTTCCTTCTCTTTCTTCCCACAAGGCTCCTTATACCTAGAATCCTTGCAGAACAGTTTGTGTAGACATAATTGTATTGAACCAGCAGGAAGCTCAATGTCTTTGAAACATTAGTGGGCTCTTTGGATTTGACAACCCACTCACAGAAATATACATGCAGGGAAATTAACAGGGGCAGAATGGCATAAGATCCTTAGTATATCCAGAGTTTTTGTTAAATCAGATCAAAAGCAGCAAAATATATTAAGATATGATATTGGTTCAATGGATATACATGTATATCCAGACTTGGTTACCAGAAGGTTGTTGATCCAAAGCAAAGCACTGTGTGTCATTTCGCCGAAACATTTCACCTTGATAGCCACTTTTCCATATACCTAAGAGAGATGCTGTACAACTACACATGGAATCCTAGTAGAATGAGAATGCATTGCAAGTGACATTGCCAATGTGGTGAAATACAGTGTATCTTGCACAATATCAACTTTTTGTGTTCTGTGATTATGGCCAATGGCAATATTTTGTGTGATTAACAAATTATTGTAAACACCAGCTACCCAATTATTTTGCTTGAACTTGTTATGTTAAAAAGTTGACAAAGGGGGGACTTTCTTTTTTTGTTGTTGTGTTTAGTATGGGAAAAAATTCCATGAACACTAGTCTGTAGCTTAGACCTATGTATCAGTTTTTCTCCTGTGTTTTCATACCAAGTCTACCGGTTATGCTTTATGACAAATGAACCAGTGGACAAAGAAGTTGTTGAGGGCAATCATTAGAATATTAAAAAATAAATACAAAAACATCTGGATCCCAGACTACACTAACATAAACAAATTAGTCTGATTTATGAACAACACAAAGGATGTATTTATTAGTTACACAATGAACTCAAAGTACAGTATATCAAGGA
Organism: Arbacia lixula; assembly: GCA_963669155.1. Lineage (NCBI taxonomy): Eukaryota > Metazoa > Echinodermata > Echinoidea > Arbacioida > Arbaciidae > Arbacia > Arbacia lixula. The sequence continues at coordinate 19,876,078 of OZ022582.1, read as the reverse complement.
AATCTCATCTCTAAATAATCAAAGATAAAGAAAAATTCTGGTCTTTGACCTAGAAATTGGATGAGCAAAAAAACCCTTACTAAGACGCAATATGAACATACCAGGGTTTTAAGAGCGTGTTTATTGCTTTGTACAGGCATACACACTTTATGATCGACAATGAAGATATAATGCATCAGTGTTCATTACACACATGTCCATATAGGTACAATATGAAATATGTATGTAATGCTTGATACTTCCTGAAAAGATGCTAATCATAGATTCTCAACCAGAGCATTTCAGGCAAAGTTTTGCGACCTTTTTACATTTGAGTTCTGTTGTCTACTACCAAAACACCTGTGCTTCACACTCTGCTAAAAGAAGTTGAGGGGGGGGGGGGGAGGGGGTGGGGGGTAAAGGAAGCTGTGATATCAAGCAGCCAAAGAGGAAAAGGCTACTTCCGCATCAAAAATCAACTTCCTGAACACATTAGGAGCAGTGGTGACATGAGCTCCAGATTAGTCCTGCTTGCCTAGAATATCTGTCACATTTTTTGTCCAAGGGTATCATTCTACTCTCTACTCCTGCATCTTATTTGGCACTGTCCAGTTTAGGTTGATTACTCATCGTAAATGAGCATCCCTACTGCAGGTCAAAAATTAAAGTTGTGTAAATACTATGGTTTGCATTGAAGGGAATACAGTTGAACTAACCTCCATCAGAATGATAGCACTTTTAATTTCTTTACTGACCTTTACATTTCAGATAAACTTCTTGGCGAGTCATCTGAAAATAAAGTCTAGGAACTTGCACTGATTATGATATTTTGAACACCACAATCTACTCAACTCAAGCACACTAGCGGTGTACTAATGGAGGTTTCTTATCAAGATTATGTTAAGATATCATTAAACAGGCAAATGGAAGATATTATTGGTAGCTTCAACTTATTTTTTTTTTGCATTTGAAAATGAAGGTAAGACTGAGAGGCCAACTACACAAAGGTATGTTGTAAATACGTCAAAAAAATGTATCTATATGATATTGAAGATGTTGTGCTTGACACAATGTTTTAAAGAGTTAGGTTTAGTCGACAAAATGGGAACAGTACCTTTAAAGGGCACCTTAAATGGGTGAACTAACTAAGGTCAATTTTTTCAATATTTCCCTTTCTTGCTTGCAAGGGCCACGTCAGGCATCCTTGCCTAGAAGAGGGCATGAACTTTCCATCTCTTTTGATGCACATTTTGTGAAACTTGCAATAGCAGAAATAGTTTGTGATACAGAGTTGCTACAGAAAGCAGCTAAATCTTTGGGATAAAGGGCCCAGGGTTCATTCAAGTATTGATCATATTTATACTTTGCAAACAATGTCCAAAAGATAGTACAACCGACTATTTTTTCTCTGTGACTTGTGTGCACAAATCACAACTTAGTGAGTGTGAGGCAGTGCCTTCTGCTCAGCGGAGTAATCGTTACCCAGCACATCACCAATCCTGAGGAGGATCCTGGTCACGCTGAAGGCTGTTTATCTGCAGAAGGGTCAAATAATAGGGAGAAGAAGATGGAAAAGAATTTGTGCTCACCTTTTCTTGAAAAAAAGAACAATGAAAGTGCGGCGTTGTCCCCGAGATGGACAGCATTCTCAGCGTGTTTTCGTGGTGCGAGTTGACCACTCTAACCGTTCGAATCTCTGGCATCCCAACCGCACTGCAGATGAAAAAAAAAACTCACGATATTCATTTCTCATAATGCATACGATGACAATGTACAATGTACAATGTTTCAAAAAACGTTGCGTTTATCAACTCATATTGCCCAGTTGAAAACTGGCCTTGTCACTATGCAGCTGTACTGCGCCATTTGACTGAGGAAGGAGGTCAGATGCAGCGCGTGCTTATCGAAGTCGAAGTTGTTTCAAAACAGCTTTGCTTTTATCTCGCTTATAGAAACGTGTTTCTGGCTCAAACGCGTTCCGGATCGCACAAATTTGTGCGTTCAAAAAGGCTTTCCGAACCCCATAATCAAAACACCTTTGCGTTTATCATCTCCCTGAAAGGCATTTGGAGACCTTAAAAGGCGTTTGGAAACCTTAATTCTACCCAATAAAAGACATCGTAAATGCACCCAAAGATGGACATACATGTACATCTAGGCTTTACACCCTTTTCAAGCAGGGAGAATTAGCTCAAGTCTCCAGACTTAGTTGTGGTTGCAGCAGGGCACCAGAATGAAACAAGTGACATAACAGGTTCTGCAGCCTGGTACCTAGGCTAGCCATCAAGAGGACAGAATCAAACTATTATTCAACTTCCTGCTATACCAGACCAATCCCATATTTTATGGCAAAACGGAACAAAACTTTGACCAGGGCTGACCATAATCACAAATCTTTCTTAAAGAAAGGGTAGCCCTTTCTAGTTCAATCGTGTACATACATGTACCACAGAAAATGAAGAAAAAAAATCAGAGAACTTTCCTCACAATAAAAGATTGGTCACTGGATTTCTAGTAGGTTTTGGACAGGTCATCCAATACCTAGCAGTCCTGTAGCCTAGTGGATTTCCCTTTAAGTGTGCATGCAGTTTCATTTGTTACACACAGATAACCCTTTCTATAAAGCAATATGAACTGTCTCCAGTCATAAAACTCACTCATTGAAGTTTGTTGTAACTCGATATCTTTATAGTTGTAAAATACGAGATTGTACTTGTACCAGACAGCACTTCCACAACACGTTCATTATGAAGCCATAAGCAGAAGTGGTGCTGACGCGGCCATTAATGAAATGTGCATGAACGCAGCCATGCAGGATAATGGACCACTTTCATTATTAGTTGTAACCATGGCAAGAAAAGTGCCCCCCCCCACATATTTCTTAGTCTCTTAATCTCTCCCTAACTTCATTCAAGTCATCTATCTATCTGTCTATATCTTCCTACCGGTATATCTGTCTCTACGTCTTGATATGTCTACATGTATCTACATGTAAATTAATGTATCACAAGAATGTGTTGGCAATGAATTTAAGCACAAGATAATGAAATAACATCTACCTTCGTACTACTAATATCTATCTTTCGCCACCTCCCCCTCTTTCTTTTTCTCTTCTCTCCTCCCATCTCTGAAACCTGTCCTTACCTCGCCTGTCTGACATTATTGTCTATCTAGCTCCACCCATTTTTTAATGATCTAGTCACCTTTCACTCACGCAAGCAGAAAAAAATTGCCTATAAGGTGTCTGTTTGTCACTGTAATGTTTTATTTTAATGTTGACACATAAGAAAGAAAGATTTAAAAGTCTATGTTCTTGCTACAGACTTCACCTATGACAGGTTTCTTTGGAAAAGAAGGACATAACTGATGAGAATACATTACTTTGAACAATTTTGAAGAAATAGAATTCATCCTGCTTTGAGAGTTTAAATCTAATATGATGGGGTACTGCAGCAATGTCAATCCCAGTGTGATTGGTAGACGCATTTGCTTCTTTTTATCATTGTACAGCAGCATGGTAATCAATGGCCAATTTGCAGTGGACATGAGAAGGGAATTAGTCTTCATTGATATGTCCCTAAACTATGCATCTTCAGTTCTGTTAATACTACAGTACATGGACACGTACATTGTACTACCAGGGAGGTACTACTTTAATGTCCTAACTAGGCCTGAGTCGAATCGATTATTAAGCCGGTGTTCGATCGAAGAAGTCGAACTCCGATTTCGTTTTGATGAATTCGATGCATCGACGAAATTACCAAATTGACTAGAAAACACAAAATCTTTTGTTTGATAGTCCTGTTATACACAATTTATCTTCATATTTTCACAATTTTAATTTGCTTACTTGGTTCCTACTCTCTTTTGTGAGTTTTGCAGGTAACGCATCAAGAGAATGAACAGGTCGCTCGATGATCAAGCAGCTACTACATACTACTTGGATTTGATTCGTTCACTACTATACAGCGCAACGCCACAACAAACAATTGTCCATAGACTTTGTACAACGGATAGCATCGTGTGTTGTGAAAACCCGGAAATACAGTGGCAATCGTGCGTAAGGCTCATTTGCATACACGCTGCCGACGTACAGACTAATAGAGCGTCTCCGCACAGCGATTCGGAGACCACTGATTGGTGCATCGCGTAGATCACGTCATAACCATGTGGTCGCCAAAACAGTGATACAATATCCAGTCACGTTGTCCGAAACCCGGAAGCGATTTTTCGACGCATTAGGGTTACGAAAAAAAAAAATCGCAACCCGGAAGCTGATTGACTTTCTGCCCGTTTACGTTGCAATAGACTCTCCAGATTCCAACCTACATACATGTATACGATGCCATATTGACGCTAATTTGTAAGATTTTGACGGAAAAACAAGAAGTAATCGAAATTCGCTTACATGTGCAGTATCGGTGAGAAAATAGATTCTCCGAGGTTACCTATCATAATTCATATAAAATATAGGAAAGTGAAATTCTAGGTCAATTTTGGTACGAGGTGATAGAGAATTGCATGCTTGTTTATGTGGGGAAATGGAAGGATTGCACTGCGTATGCTTACTATATTTTCATTCATAAATTGGCTCTTGGCAGTGGCTGGGTGACGTCATGTATCGATGCATCGATGTTCGATCGGCGCAAAGCCATCGAACACCGGTTTCTGAAAAAATCGATATGACTCAGGCTTAGTCCTAACATAATATCACTTTCAAAGGCTTCATGGGAGCTAAAAAAAAAAACACCTTAATTACAGAACTCAGCATTTTGTTGAAATTACTGGATGTGTTTCAAACATTAATTAAACTACAAATTACTGACATTTTATCATGAAATCACCTAACGTTTTAAGATTGAGATGAAGACATTGAACAGTATAGAGTTAACAGTGCACAGAATTCACCATTCATGCAGTGAATCATCTTGCCATTCACATAACTTGTATGCCAGTATGTACACAATACCGCTCCCCTCAGTAATAATGTGACTGCCTCCAATCACAATAAGCCATATATTCTCACTGAGAAGGGCATTGTAATTCCAAGGGCAGCTACAAAAAACAAGGCATTAGCAATATTGTGTCTCGCCCACTTGCGAAAATAACCCGAAATATCGCAATCTCCGTTGCTACGCAAAAGAATTGTATCCCTGGCTGATTGTGAAATATCTGCCATAGAATGTAACATTCCATAAATGAGAAGGGCTATTTCACGCAATGCTACTTCCTCTATCTACTCCCCCTCCCCCACCTTCCCCCTTCTTTGAGATGGAATAAAAAGCCTCCACCAAGTTCTATTAGATTAAACAAAGACAAAACAGGATGATAATCAGTTGCACAATAGAGGCGAAGTAAACTTTGTCTCTGGGGGGCATAGAAATGTAAAAAGGTTAAAATTAGTGCTGCAGTTGAAAACTGAACATGGAATAAAGTTTCTAAAATTGATAGTGACTTTGAATAAATTTGCATAAATGTGCATGAGTAATGTTTGCCTAAATCTACATCAGTAATGCTCACACATGCTCACACAATTCTGTGCACAAGTTAGGAAGCCTTCACCAAGAGTCTTGCAAGTAAACTTTAATGTATGACCTCAAATGACCTTTGACCTTATCCTGTGACCTCCAACAGCACCATAACATGAAGGTACCCCCCAGTGCATCTATGACCCAAGTTAGGTTGTAATCCAAGCAACCTATGTGAAGTTATTTGTCAAAAGAGAGTCTTGCAGGTAAACTTTAACGTATGACCTCAAATGACCTTTGACCTTATCCTGTGACCTCCAACGGCACCATAACATGAAGGTACCCCCAGTGCATCTATGACCCAAGTTAGGTTGTAATCCAAGCAACCCATGTGAAGTTATTTGTCAAAAGAGAGTCTTGCAGGTAAACTTTAACGTATGACCTCAAATGACCTTTGACCTTATCCTGTGACCTCCAACGGTACCATAACATGAAGGTACCCCTAGTGCATCTATGACCCAAGTTAGGTTGTAATCCAAGCAACCTATGTGAAGTTATTTGTCAAAAGAGAGTCTTGCAGGTAAACTTTAACATAGAAAAAGAGAGTCTTGCACATACTCTTTAATATATGACCTCAAATGACCTTTGACATCATCACATGACCTCTGACAACACCATAACATGAAGATACCCCTAGTGCTTCTATCAACCAAGTGTGGCTGCCATTGCTGTTACAGTTGCCAAGTTATGGATCATAAGAGAGTCTTGCAGGTAAACTTTAACATTTGTGACGGACGACGGACGACGGACGACGGACGGACGACGGACGACGGACGGACGACGGACGGACGCCATTTGGATCCCTTAGTCTCGCCTTCACCTCCGGTGGGCGAGACAAAAAATGCTCAAAGCAGAACCAAACTGAAGCCTATGCACCAGCGTGACAACAGTACTCATGTGCACTGTCCATGTACATGTAAGGCATCAGACATTTCAGCATGATCATAATACAAGTACATCACTTCTCCCGTCCTTTCATAACTTGCTTTTGATTAACACTCTTAAGGGACTGTATGGTAATATGCAATATGCATAAACTCAGATGTGACAAATAATTTCATTACAATCAAGCCAAGTGGGGTCACAATTACATTCCCTTCAGTGTGTTTGTGAGTGTATGTGGGTAAATTTAGATTTGTACAAACATGTTTCAATCAGGGCCCCATATCACAAAGAATTCTGTATCACGAACGCCACTGTGATCACTTGCAACTTACAATAAATTCTACGGCCATTAAAACAACTGATGCGCAGAACTAGGGCTTGGCTTGTTGTTGTCGCTTTGTATTTATATGTACTTCAGTGCCATAGCTCTGTAATCAGCGGTAGTCAGCTGTTTCAATGGTATGAACAGCAAAAACATGTGGCCATGCTGCTAGTAATTCTGTCAACAAACATGTAAGTTTAAGAAGCTATTTCAAAGTTTACAGCTTACTCCTTTAAAAAGAAGATGAATAAGGAGTGCTTGATCGCCGGTGAGTAACTGTCTAAATGACTTCTACAACATTTAAGCAGAGTCACTACCCACTATTGACAGCGTGATAAACCACGCAGGTTTTCTCCATCGACGCAGTAATGCAGCTGTACAAATCAGAGGCTCATACCATCGTATCGTGACCCCAAAGTTTCGGGCAGGTAGAAAGTTAGATTTATGATGCAGTCATTTGGGTAAAACTCGCTTCAAATCTTCTTTTCAGTTTGTTACAGGTAACCATTTATCTATCCATAAGCATATAAGCAATCTGAAGAATGTTTCAAAAGGTGTGTGAGGTTTTATGATACAAGATTTACGAACAAAAAGTGCTGAAGTGTTCGACAATTTAATACACTACCATCTGCCTATGGTTTCACCATAGGAATTAAACCAGCCTTTTTCGAGAGCGTAGCCAAGACATACAGTCGTGACCGTATTTTACTAAGCATACGACTCATTCCCTATTTCCATGCTTTTTGGTTGCAATATATTTTTGTACAATGTAGAAAGTTTGAGTAATTAATAAGACAAATAAATGAAGAAAGTGTTTTTTCTCCATTAAGTCCTCTATTCAAGCCCTGACAACACTGAATATTTTGACTTATATTGCTGATTTTGCTCTAAAAAGCAAGTTGTACACAATGTCAATGGCTACGATGATTTTCAATCGATCTTAGACTTACGACTGATCCGCATAAAGTGCAAATGATATCAATCTTAACTTCTTTGTGATACGCATTTACGCTAGATTTCAATCATACGATCGCCACATCAGTCGTGACACGAGCCCCTGATCTGATTATCTTTGTCAGGAAACAACCATATTTGCATCAATAGCTCATAGACGCAGCCCATGCTCGAACTTCGAACCTCTGCTGATTTCTAACTTCCACACTCACTTGGAGTACAGGCACATACCACAACACCTACAATAGTTAGTGCAAATACCCATGCTACCTTGTGAGCAAAGCTGCAAAATCATTGTAGCTTCAAAACTACCATTGAAACAGCTTGAATGCAGAAAATCTCAATATTTTGTCCTTCCCATTTTGTGTGCAAACTCCAGGGTTATTCAACCGATGAGTGGCAAGGTAGCGCTCCATCGTTTTCTATGTTTTGGGTGGGATTTTTTTTTAATTGCGGCCTCAAAGTCTGGGTGCGGCAAGTGTGGCCAATACAACGGTCAATACAGTACATTAGGGCTCAGGACAATTCAGTCCCCGCAATGACAAGAGAAAAAAAAGAAGAAAAAATACTTGAATCAATATGGCATAATGGACTATATGGTTGACAGTATGTCTCATAAAATCAAGCTTGAAAAGTAGCCCCTTGATACACAACAATAATCCCTGCATCACGGATGACTAACTTACCTGTACATGTTCAGATAATATACATGTAAGGGAATGGTAACTTGCCACTGCCACAAGAGCAACTCACATGCATCATTGTATTCACTTTTATTATGTGGAATTAATTCTCCACACAGTGATACTGTTGAGAATTCACAAGAAACCTAACAAAGCAGATCCGGTTGAATAATTCAGAGTTTCACTTCCTCAAAAGAGAACAAATTTCATCACGCAACTTAAACGCATAAACCATACTTTAGAGAGGTGGATGAAGACTGTTTTGGCAGCCTCTAGTATTGACACATCAATATTTTTGGTGTAGTTTTAGAAGTGCCACCATGTCTTCTCCTTTCACCCAATGGGGTTATATTAAATAAAATAATAGCAACAGTCGACTGGTCTTATGCACATTCCTTTCAAGAATTTGATATAAAGCTGGTAAAGAAGGCATCTTTTGTGTTAAGCGTTATCACATTACATGGTTCAGCTGTATGAACTACCCCATGTAGCACTTTTGTTTTGATCAGGGAAACACCCTTTTTCCCGCTTTCTTTGTGAGCCTATGAAATTCTTTAGAGAAAGTACAAAGGAACGCAACACTTCAGAGCCACATCAAAGTTGTGGGAAAGATCCCTGCACATCCAGCACTCATTGCTATGAGAAACATGATGAAAGTATTATTCTCTAGCACTGCTTAGGCCTCGCTGCATATTTACAATTATCAGAACTTACAACAATTGTACCATGGAAGCAGCTAATGAGCCTTGAGCTTTGCACATTTTATGTATAGCAGTTGCCATGGTAGTTTCAATAGTTGTAGAGCTGCATGTATATATGCCACATGGCAGGACTTGCTACACACATCTTCAGGGCTGGCATATTTCCTGTTTAGAATCTTGCTTCCTGATCTATGTCAGAGATGTGTAACTTTCTCCACTAGACTTTGCATTGCAAGGACAAGCTAATTTTCCTCTCTGACACTGTCGAACAACATAAACATGATGAAGAGAGGGTCAGTTGGAATTGTGTACACAAGGTACCTCTGAATTGCCTGAATTTGGGGCAAAATTCTGAGGGACATGCACACAATTATTCTGACCCAGATAATAAGCCTGTGCATCATTGGTTTAAAGAAATGGGTTCCGAAATCTGTTTAAAAGAGGAAACACTTCCATTAGCATCAATTACCGGATGCATGGAAAAATCATGCATCTAGTTATTACTGGACACATGATTTTTCTGAGCTTAAGATTTACCAATTTGAGAAAATGTTCTCCGTAGATCATGGCAGTTTGGAGAAATAGAGTCTTCATGTTCACAGCTACCAAGTACATTATGCTTTCAGTTGATATGAACTACTTTGAACATGTATCTGCTATCAGGAAAGACAGATTTACAGCTAATATTAAGAATGCGATTGTCCAGAGTCGCATTGAATGCCCAAACGTGGAGGGGAAGAAAAGGAGGTGAAAGGAGAGGGAGGGAAAAGCGGAAGGAGAGAAAAGGAAGGGGAGAAAGGAGAAAAAGGGAAAAGGAAAGGAAGGGAAGGAAGAGGCGGGGAGGGAAAAGGAAACAATAGGAGGGAAAACAAGAGGAAGGGAGGGAATAGAACAGAGGGGGAAGTGGAGAAAGGGAGGGAAAAGTTGGAGAGATAAGGAGGAGGCGAAATGAGAGGAAGGGAAAAGGGAAGGAGGGAGGGAAAAGAAGAGGAAGAGAAAAGGAGAGGAAGGGAGGGAAAGGGAGAGGAAGGGAATAAAGGGAGAGAAAGAGAAAAGGAGAGGAAGGGAGGGCAAAAGAGGAAGGGAGGGAAAAGCAGAGGGAGGGGAAAAGCAGGAGGGGAAAAGGAGAGGGAGGGGAAGATGGAGGGGGAAATATAAGGAAGACCAGAGGGAGGGAAAAGGAGTGAGATATGTGAGGGATTGGAGGGGGGAGGAGCAAGAGTGGGAATGGATAGAGAGGTGTGGAAGTGGAGGGGTGTCTTTTCATACTTACTGTTCACCAAAATCTAACATTTCCGGTTCAAATCTAAGTGCTGAGTTCCATTGCCGTAATAAACCTCCCATGTGTGGTGTTTTGACGACTCTGTGCATTGAAAAAGATAAGAGAAATACAACAATTACATTTACTTTTAGTCAAAGTTGAGTCACTTACTTCCTTTTTTTTCGTTTGTTGGTAATATCAGATAATTGTATACTAAAATGAAAGATGTACACTTCGCAATCATTGCAATGTTTCCCATCTTTCTCTCTCTCTTTCTCTACAAATATAATACATGTATGTGTGTTTCTTTCTCTATGCCTGTCATACTGATTCTTGAAAATATGTATTCCATGAGGATAATATGAATATGAAAGTGTATGGCAAGGCAAGAGCCTGTTTTCCTGTGTCATTCTTGTCAGTCGTTTCATTCATTCTCATGTACTGTTATGCATGCATAAACAGACCATCACAGTAAGTGCTCTTTTACAATATAAAAGGAAAGCTGCAAATGGCGTCAGCTTACCACATAACATCATAATCAATTGCCATTTAATAGCACAACCTTCAAACTGCCTATTACATAAACCATTTTACCCATACCGTATCCCTTACTCTAACCATATACCTTAGTTTAAGCCTTCACCGTAAATCTTAGCTTGTACAGATATTCAGATGTGCGGCTCTGTCTAGTACTTCATCCACACTACAAAACACCTAATAGAGTGCTTAAATATCAAAAGTAACACAAAGACAATCAACATTGAAGAACACATCCAATTACTTTGAATCAAGTACTATCTGCTTTCCCACAATACTATTACAAAGGCATAATGCCTCCATTAGCCCCACTGTAATGTGTACATGTACAATATGTGCCACCTTCCATGGTGTGCATGGATCAATTGAAAACACAAGCATAAAACTGGTGAGTATGCTGTCAGTACAAAAGAAGTGCAGCACTGATGGCTGGCAAAATAGGCGGCCTAATTCCCATCAGCAAATTACATTGCACTAACTCCTACATTGCATCGTCATGGAGACAGACGCTTTGCGATTCTTGCTTCCCACTTTCCATTAATATATCTGTCACAATACCAAAGTCGACGTGTCAAAAATCTACTGGATAAAAAATCTGCACTGCTGTCTCCATCTATCTCAATCAATTTACAAACCAGTCTATGAGTATGGTATTTTTACATATGATGCGGATTCTTATACATGTACATCCCTCTTCAGGTTACCATCTCTTAAGCCCTTTTGTCTGCAAGTCAACTGCACACATACTCAAAATAAAATCACAAGTCAGATAATTCCCCACTTTCTAGATGTAATAATGATAATGCAAATATTTATATGGTACAGTGGAAATTACCCAACCAAAATGAAAGTGAAGTATGGTGCTGTACAACAAAAACAATGACCGGCATTTTCAATAGAAGTACTTGTACCACACCTGCAAAAGGTTACAAGCTGCATGTACATGTGACACATTTCAGTTACTACAAGTACAACAAAACTAAAATGTACTGTAACCCAGACATAAAACCAAAATGGAGCAAATGTAAATGGTTGGCAAACAGTTGCAATACTTATGAAAAAAAGAGATTGATGTGTAAATGCACAATACCATGACTAAGCAATTTTAAAGACCTACTACAATACAATCTTCTACATGTATATAAACACATGTGGCCTCTTGAGCCTAACAAAAATTTTGACAATATGACAGAACTTTTTTTTTTTAAATATCAATCACTGAAAAATTTGGTGCTGAGTTTTAGTAAAGTTTACCTCCTCGAAATGTTATTATTCCCCTAAAATTTGTGGTCACGAGTTTACCTAAGCATGGGGCTGCCTTTTTCAAAGTGTCAACGTGTGGGTAGGGGGAAAGGAAGGGGAACTTACTAGTGTGCTTAATCATCATAACTTCTTCTTTTTAATGCTTCGTAGCTGACCGAGTGAGTCATTACTCATGTCTACACGGATAATGATCCAATGAATAAACTGAACAAAATATGGCTTGCAACCCTGGTATTAGCTCGGGGTTACAGGTTCTGGAGTGCATGGACACATGTACACTAACCGCTGCTTCACAACTGTGGGTACGTTTATAAGATTTTTTTTTTTTTCAGGCTAGAAACATGGTATCAAAAACACACCTTGATTCAAAAACATGTCTCTAGCAAGAAAAAAAATGGATAAATGCTTTGAAAAAGTCTGTTTTGAAACCTACAAAATGGTGTTTCAAAAGCTTATTTCTTAAATATTATAAACGCGACAGGGTTCCGAAACACTGTTTATATGACATCACAATGTGTTGGACATAAACAATGCAGTGCTGCACGACATTTAGATGATATCAAGATACTGAAAAAATATTAAATAAATGATATTGAAGGTATGTGACACAAGTTAAAATATTGTTGATATTCACATTTCAGACATTTCATTTCCACATTGATACATGACATGTATGCTCAAAAATATTAGTAATCTAGAGCCGAAACATGACGCGAACAAGCCAAAAAGTCACTTTTAACACAGCAAGTAATGACAAAATTTTGCCATGATCAGTGCAGCATTTGACAATGAGAAGCTCAAAATGAATTTAAAGAATTTTCTCCCACAAAAGGACAACTGGGGAAGAAGTACATACAAATACATATAAATAGAAAGTGCTTCATGTACATGTATGAAGCCTTGTCTCATTGTTTTCTCCACAGTCTATTAACAGATCATCAGATGGTATGCAGGTAAAGGAAAGGAGGGAGGTTTCTTGCGGTATGTGGCAAGATAATTAGGTAACACCTAAACATCTGCATCCACGGTAGCCCTAGCCTAAATTCTAGGCTGTACAGTCTGTTTCTCACTTCTACAACCACGACTATAATTACACCAGTTCTAGTGAGAAAAATTAAGGAAAAAAGGTCAGTTGTCATTCTAAGGCCTAAACCCATAGGAACAAGACAATTACAACCCATTCATGCTTGTTTAGGAATTCTGTCAACGGCTTAATCATTCACTAATAAAAACATAAATAAATGTGAACATCATGTTCAAAAAGTAGAAATCGAAATTCAGTATTTGGCCGTTGGTGTGCTCATGGTGGTCACCAGAATTTTTTTAATGCATGGATCAAAAGGACAGGATGTCACTTTTTGTCAGATACCGGTAAGACAGATATCCTGGACACGTGCTATGCAAACTATAGCATGCGTGGTTCAAAGAAAGCAAAAACAATAATAAGATTGATACTGATTTTACGGGTGGTGCTGTAAATTTACGCATGGCTCTAAATCACTTTCTGGACCCGACGACGTGTGGTGTTTGCACCGCGCGTCCTGTTAAGGCGATGAACAATCAATCTGTCCAGTGTGATCTGGGCATATGAAGAATGCCAACGCAACTTTATCTTTCCAGGTTCAATGTATACATTACACTTTCTATCATCTCTCTATCATGGTAAGGGCCACCCCACTCCAAATCAGTCTTGATGTTTGCAGCCAGTGTTACAAATAAGCAGGGCTAGTCACTAATCTTTTTCAGAACGGGTTCAGCCTTTTTATGGCTTTTGTGCACAGAACCCCCTGATTACTAATAGTCACATCTTAATCATGATGATAAAATTCAAACTGGTCATGAAAACCATACAATCCAACATGGAAGAGTACAGAGCTACCAAGCTGCATTCTGCGTGAGACTCATGCATTTAGAGTATGTCTCACAATGTCACACATGGTATCCATTTTTCTCATGCATCAGAACCCTACACGGAAAAAAAAAAGTATTTGATCTACTACGCACTGGCTGACCGCCTTCGCATGAGCCATCTAACACGGCACTGCACTTAGCACTCTTGATTTTGTGCACGGACGATCAAGGTCCGTACAAATCGAGAGTGCGTAGTGCAGGAATGAATGCACATGTATCAGCTACTATCGTCATGGTACATACGTGTACATGATATATGATGAATCACGCACACGTGCATCACATGGTTCTTGTACGTACGTAAGGTCATGGATCGTATGTCGATATCGCGATGAAGCCCATCATGTCACGCGCGTGCCAAGTCATGAAAATTTTGTGCATAATTTTTTTTTTTAACCTGACATCTCTGAGGGTATTTGATAGTGTAGGCATGAACTGAGTTCACGCAGAAGCGATTTGCAGCATACCATAATGGTAAGGTGCTGGACAGTCCTACCTGGAGAAAACAATATGAATGATTTCCAGAGGCTATGTTTAAAGCTTGGGCCCTGATTGATAAAGACCTGTGATTGATCAGAATTGATCGCAAGTCAAATACCGTATCTCTAATGGACATAATTACGTTTTATACCAATCACAAGTCAAGTTGCGATTAATCGCTTTTTTAAAAAGAAAGGGCCCTAATGTCATGAAACAAATACTCTGAAAGACTGAAATATGTTTTGCAGTACATCCTATAGAGGCTTTCTTTGTTCTTCACAGCTCATTTCTTATTAAGTGTATCTTTGCAGTAGTGCCTGTAGATACATTTGTAGCAAACTGCATGCACCGAGCAGCAGTAGCACACCACTCATATGGACATGTACTGGTGAATGTGTGAACGAAGCATTTGAATGCTCAAGCAACCCTATCAATCTCTTGCCTATATCATGCTGATCACATCTTCAGGTTCATGCTCTTTACTACTTGTCTAGGCACCTACAGTTCCATCCAGTGACATCCAACCAGGGGGGTGTTTCACCAAGCTGTTCGTAAGTTACGAACGACTTTACGAACGACTGGTGATCCCTTCTTGTGCTAAATACGATACCACACTTTGTTCATTGAGAATCTCATTGAGCACAAGAAGGGATCACCAGTCGTTCGTAAAGTCGTTCGTAGCTTACGAACAACTTGGTGAAACACCATCCCGGGCTCATATCAATATTAAATCTAAACCTCATTAACAAGACCTAATAAATGTGATGAAGGCATACATGTAAGAATGCCCAAGCAACCATATTCACCTGGGGCTCAGCAAATTTAGACTTAGACCACTTTATATCAAACTACTTTCAGTCACTGACAGGGGATGTACATGTAGATTATTGTAGCTGGTATAAACACCAATGCAACCCTATCCTGGGAAAGTTGTTTGTTAATTCATTAATTCAGAACTGGACACATTCAGAACTGGACACTTTCAGAATACTCAATCAACCTCATTTACATCAAACAATGTGTAGATCTTACAACTGTACATGTAATTTGTTTATCCTATAGACATATACAGATACATGTAGGTTTATCATACAGGGCCTCCTTAACCTCTCCGTTACTTATATCATCTACATACCTCTGATCTCACTATTTAGACCTTTTGTCAATTTACAATGTAACTAACATCAAAGGATATCAGAGCCTACTAGTGCATTGTACATGCATTGCAATACACACTGAGAGGGAGCATGCCATCCTTAGAATGCCCAGGAAACCTCACTTATCACTTCCAAATAACTACACATGCATGAATGTTGATATCGCCTCAAGCTGTTGACACTGATAATCTCTGTATAGTTTCAATTTCATTGCTGCAACCATTCATCCAATCAAACTAAGAAACCAGCATTAAAACAGATCAGATTTTAATATAGCCCATCATACACACTGTATGTGAACAGGGCACATTTAGAATGCCCAGGCAACCTCATTCATCTCTTCCACATAACACAGGCGGGTATGAATGCTAGTCGCCTCCTTCACATGCCCTTCTACATTCTTGTGGATCCGTCCTTCCAATCCCATCACTGTCCCCTGTGGTCAGCCAAATGCCCTACTGAGCGGCATGTCATTTAGGGCCAGGGCAGCCATAGTCAGGCAAGCAGGCAACCCTACAAGTGAACTCTGAAACAATATGCTATGCATTACTGTGTAAATACATTGTATGTACAGAGACCAGATGTGATCATGTTCATCTTATATGTTGCCACGCTAGCATCTTGAAAAGGTTCCAAGAAAAACTTTGTTAGGACAACTAAACCCACTGTCAAATGGAAAGAAGCAGAATATTATATTGATTAATATTTTGCTTCTTTCCATTTGGCAGTGTGTTTAGTTGTCCTAACAAATGCCAACTGCCAAATGTGGGGCCAATTCTCCCTATCGCATATAGCTCTCCGAATCTGAACGCGTGTGGCACTCTAATTTTTTTACCTTTAATTCTTGGGATAAACTTCCGGTCCACGAACATTCTATAGCCATCATTTTGCTTGTGTCTTTTCATTCTTTTATTAGTCTATCCACAATCAATGTTGAGGCAGGCAAAAACATCGCAGTGAGTAATAACCCTTCCATTTTGGTTATGAACGGTATTAATATTACATGGTTTACTAGGGTCTGTGCATTATTACATGAATTGAATTGTACAGCAAATGTATACTTAAACCATAGATATCTGAAGGAGGAAGTTCTAATGCAAAATTTAAAAAAACACATCCATGGAAAAGATTATAAATGCCACTTTTGTGTACAACATGCTTTCAAAATTCCCCAGCATGCCCTGCTATTGTTAAGGAAACATTTTTTTTCTACAAATCCGAGTGGCACAAAAGACCTCTCATAATGCAAAGAAATCAGACCAAATATTTTCTTGTTCTTTCTTTCTTTCCTTTCTTCCAGATGCATGAAAAAGAGAGCAATTCGACGGCCATGCAGTCAAGAAATATGCCTCCGCCTCTTTGCTAGCTCTACTTAGATTTATTCTTAGAAAATCTGTATGTTTGGTAGGCAATGTACCAAAAGCTTTGTATTCAGACACCTGTGAACAAGAATTTTCACTTATAAACATCAGTTTCGAACTTTAAGCTGATTGGAGTCAAAATCATTGAGAATGTGATTTAGCACAAGAAGGGGTCACCAGTCATTTGTAAAGTCGTTCGTAGCTTACAAACAGCTTGGTGAAACAACCCCCCCAAAGCCTTCTTTGTTTTTCTATATGTACACATGAATACTCAAGCAGCGTACTTACCCATTTTCGCCTATTGTAAACGTTTGACTTGAAAGGTCACTCTGCAAGAAAAGGGGAGAGAAGAAAATATTGGAGTCATAAATGCTGGTCACAAATTCGATCAACAACATAAGAACACACGAGTAACATTTTTTATGTCACTTCTCTGAAGACGAACAGCCTTAAAAATAGTGATCGTGAGCAATCTGCTTGCCAATGGTCTTAAATTCATGTATTGTCGATTTTAGAAACTTGCTGAAAGTTATTTGCCCTCAAATGATCCACATTTGGAGAAATTAGTGATTAAATCACAAATCCTCAAAATATTCCGCCCGACCATTTTGAGGACTGCTAAAAATCCCATATGCAAAAACATTTCATCTCCTAATGCATGGAAAACTTGCTATTTGCCAATGAAATACAACTTAATTGAGAGAGATCAGTCATATACATGTATCATCATGCACCAAGTTTGGTGAAATTCAGTGTATTGTATAAGCCTATATTTTCGCAAAAGAAGGGGTTGTATGACACCAAGCGTTTGCGCTTTGACATTCATGCACTGCTCCTGGGCCTACTATCATACATAGATGTACAAAAATGAGAGAAAACAAACATGTTATCGCAACGCTCGATTGTGTGCTGCAATGCTATGCTCACTAGTGTGCACCCGTATGCACCACCGGTATTATGTACGGTACCCCGTACCCCATCATGAGATCTACAGTGCTTCTACATGTACACGCGCAGCAGTGCTAGGTATAGACTAGAGGTACATGTATTTGGTGCATGCGCCTAGTAATCAGGACAATTGTGGCAATACATGTATTTTCGCAAGTTGTTAAATTCGCAACCATACAGCACACATCACAAAATTTGCAAAAATGAAACCCTTGTGAAAAACTTTTAAAAACCGAATGTACTGCAGTAATAATATATGTACTGTAGTTTGTAGTGGGGACCTGCCTCTCTGACAGTGCATTTCCTACTTCACTTGACGTTTCCCACCCAACATCCTGTTTGGAACAAGGACCCTACTACAGTACAGTCACTATGTACACATCCAACAACTGAACTGCTCATGTACAAGTTTACACCAGTTTCTGGGCAGTTGTTAACTTCATAACAAAGCCTACATACACTTCACTGTATATACAAACACAGTGTCAAAATTGAGTGTATAGTCAACCTTGCATGGAAGTAAAATCTCTGGGGACTGAAGATAATACTTTGACTCATAATTGAGCAATAGTCAAAGTGAAAGATCATAAAAAAAATTAACAAACCCTGGCACATTTGGTTTGTGATTAATTTTGCCCAACTTAGCTGAGCAAACAAAACTTAAGTAATTGTGTATTGTTGACATCAAACAAACAGGAAACTCATCCATTTTGAATCATACATGTAAGTCAAAGGTCCAATGTTATAGGTTGTTTCACTATTGTGCAACGCACAATAACTTCATGCTTGAGTTCTTTGTTTTTGTCAAATGTAGGAATTGGTTACAACTCCTTTAATATAATTTAAACAGTACTCTACATGCATTAAAACATGTAAACCATGTTTTTGTTTGCCTTGTCTTTCAGAATTTGTTGTTGATCTATATTTGTTTTTTTCTCTGACTGTGCAATATATTTAGTTTTGAGTGGTTTGCTTGTCATGGACTTCTATTGTAAACATGTTTTATACTTAAAACTCATTGTAAGAGGGGGGGGGGGGGGGGGAGGGGCTCAGCCCAATTACTGTGGTTACATGAAGCTCTTGTAAACTGATACCATGGTGTTGTGATTTGAACCAACTTCAAAACAAACATGTATCCACATATTCTCCACACATAAATGCAATGTAGTGGTGGCTTCTCTGTGTACATCTGAGTCCTAACTGTTGATTCTTGTACTTTAAGTCAAGGCTCATAACAAAAGAGGTAAATAGGTATCCTTGCCAAAGTTTTGACAAGAGAGCCTCATATGGATCTGTACATGAGCACCCATGCATCACTAATAAGTGTTATGCACTAAGATTCCTCCACACTCCTCCAAAACCCAAACAAAACCATGCTAGCAAGCTTTATACAGTTACGTTAATCTATAGTGTACACACAGTACAAGCAACATGTACAGTACATTACTAGAGCACAGGTTGTCCAGTAGAGTAAAATGATTCATACATACTAGTACACAGAAACCTTGCATTTCAGTTACTAATTTGGCTAAGTACAGCCCCTGGATTCTGACAACAAAACTTGTTACACTGTTGACATTTTAAATTTCGTTCTTTCAATTGCTGATTTCATCATTTCAATGGTTTCTTACCCTGCTTATTGTAATCTAGCAGACCACAGCCCCAAATTAAATCCCCCAAATCCACAATATCTTATCTCCTGCAAGGACCCCCGGAAATTGCAAGGCCTGCTTCATCAAATCATTGTAACATGCAGGTATACATTATTTTTTTCACAAATTTTGTGATCTGCTGAAGGGTTGTGAATTAAACACCTGAAAATATTGCCAGATAATCTTTAACGCATTTACCTTGCAAAATCATGCACAGTGCAAAATAAACCAGCCAATAATAATAAAATAGCAAAGAAATGCATGGATTTGCACTATACAAGGTTTTGTACATGTATGCTTCAGAAAATTTGCCCTGTACAAATTTGCCATAGCACGTTGGTAACGGGACAGAAGAGTTTGTAACACACTCATCTGTCCCGTTACCAACGTGACTTACTTTTTTTGTTGTGTTTATATAAAATTATCCACTAAAAATGAATTTTACATTTGTTTGGTGCAATAAAGTCTCATTTTGATGAAAATATGAAAAAACGCACACCTTCAAGTGACGTCAGAGGAGTCAAATGCCATAAAAGACTCCGCTGTTAAACTTAGATTGTAAGGAAGTCAACAACAGAGCATTTTCGTAATGTATTCACAACTTTCCCACTAACTGCGTAGTAATGCGCTATTGCATTCACCTGTATCTTGTCATTCAGATTCAATGGATGGAATGCACTCTGAATCTATTAGTTGTTGCAACTCGGACAAACCTCGGACAAGCCTTGGGGTTCCCATTGGTAACGTATTGTTTGAATGTCATCAATGAAATTTGCATACATAATGAAAACGGTCTATTAGAAATCATTGTTGCCTTCCGTACAATCTCAAATTTAACAGCGGAGTCTTATATGGCATTTGATTCCTCTGGAGTCACTTGGAGGTGTGCGTTTTTTCAAATTTTTGTCAAAATGATACTTAATTCTCCCTATCGCATATAGCCGATATCAAGCGATATCACCTCGCGATACCGATATCTGATCGATTGCTCTTGGGACGTATACTTCCTGTAAGAGTTTGCCGTCGGCAGAAAGTGACCTAGAAATCACCTTTTTTTATGAATTAAGCAGCGAAAAATTTGTCTAGGGTTATGGTTAGGTTCAGGGTTAGGTTTAGAATTAGGTTCAGGGTTAGTGTTAGGGTCAGGGGTAGGTTTAGGGTTAAAATTAATAAAAAATTAGCTGGATACCCTGGTCCCCTATTGTACGGGGTTGCCGAATGTTCGTGGACCGGAAGTTCATATCCCAAGAATTAAAGGTAAAAAAATTAGAGCGCCACACACGTTCAGATTCTGAGAGCTATATGCGATAGGGAGAATTGTGCAAACAAATGTGAAATTTGTTTTTTTATGGATAATTTTACATAGATTAGTGGGAACTCATTTTTCTAATTTTATAACTCTTTAAGACCTTGATGTGGATCATCATGAAAGAGTCTACCAGTAGATATGTATTATCTCATACGCCAATGTATACTAGGTAAAAGTGGACATTTTAACACGGTTAATATTTCTGCTCTGGACAAGATGGTGAAGTTTATCTATTCTGGATTTGATTAATACTGACAACCAGCTACTCAGTACTGTTAGTGGACAGGACCCACAAATAACATCTCATTTTTGCATCAATCTGTGAAAATGTCCACAGAGTGAATCTATTCCGTGTCGATGGTGCCCAGCATGCATTTACAGTATGACACACCTCTCTAGTCACAGCTCACAGCTCTGCGCTCTCCCACACGATCTATGGTACAATACCTTACAGCAAAAGGCAACCATTCTTTGGCTATGCAAATGCATTCTTTGGTGGGAGGGTTTTTAACAATGGAGCGCCCCATGCAAGGTCTATGCACACAGAGAATAGACGGGGTAGACTACCATACAAGTTGTATCAACAAGGCCTTCACGATGTGACATTTCTCCTTGTTTTGATACACAAATTGTCAAGTACACATGTATGCATGGCAACTGGGCACAGGAATCGACTCAGTATATTGCCACTCCCATTTTTTGTAGTGCTGATACTAGGACTTCATGTAGCAATACTAACCTGTATACCTACAGTTCAAAATGTACATGTTATACACACGCGTACATGTCCATGTATGAACAAAGTTATATTGATGAAGAAATCTATGAAAGCGTACAATATTTTCCACCTGTGATATCTTAATAGAATATGCATCATCTCAACACAAGGTAGCCATTTTGCTTGTTTTTCATTGCTTTTGCTTTATTTTGGTTATTCTTGTATAAGTTTGTAAATCATGTTGTATTTCCATACTGTTCTGTTTACATATGATGATGAAACAAGCATTTGTTGCATGTGATTATGTTGTACCTAATTTGTAAATCAATGTAACTTACCACGAACATTAACTACCATGGAACATTCAATGGTAGTTACTATCATAGGTAAGTTAATACAAATTGAAAATCCTTACCTGCAACATGGGATATTTGTATTTTCTTTTCTCCTTTCCCTCTCTAATAGCACACCCTTTACCCCATCTTCCTTTACCAAGTTCTTTTGCCTCCCGTTTCAATACCTTCCGTATTGTGTCATTATCTTTAGGAAAGGTGTGTCTGTTACAAGCACAACAACAAATTATTGCAATCTGCAAATCTGTTGGTAACCAGGTACATGTACATGTTCGTGGAGTAAATACTAGTACTTAAAGGGGGAGTGAACTGTGTATGGTCTCTCATTGACCGTGTGTTATAAATAAATAGTCCTAAAATATACATTTTCAAATAACTATACTAATAATGCAGAGAATAAGTTAACCTATAATTGTATTTGTATAGAAAAACTAGGATGTTTCGAGCAACCTGCTCCACTTGACAACATAGTGGGGAATCAGGCGAACAGCACTGTAGCGCTCACTACAGTATATTACACACATCTCAATAACATGGGAAGTTCCCAATTTCAACAGCATTGGGCATCGGCATCGGCATCGGGCCCCAACCATTCAATTCAGACTACAAAAAAATGGTATGACTCAGGCTTACTTCAAACCATACTTTACATACAGCTTTAATATATAACCTTGAGTCTTTGACACACAACACAAACATACTTAAACCATACACACACAAATATACAGCTGGTCAGACAACTACAAAAAGAAAGTCTTTGATCCAAATTACAATCAATTGACTTTGTCTCTTTGCCTTGGTACTACTTCATGCTTTATTCAGTTTCAGAGCACCTCCTGTAGAGCTACAGTATTGATCCTCCTTTAGTCATCTAGATCATTATAGATTTTTTTTTCAAGCTTTTTTTTTTGTTGGATTTCTCAGTTATATGTAGTTACTCTGGACTTGTGATTTTTGTCTCAAGTTCCCTCTTCATGTACACTGTAATTCATACAGACGTTTCTAGGTGCCATGGTTTTCTGTATAAATAAAAACATTATACTATATATTGGGATTTCATATCTGTACTGCCTGTACATACACTACACTATACACTACACAATATATTGGGACAAAAAAGGGATACAATGCTCACATACATGTAACTGTGCGGTGCCAGAAAAAATATGGAGCTGCTTAAAAAGGTGGGTATTAAGGAGGATTTTTTTTTAATGATTCAATATATGCATTCTGAATATAGGATGGGAATTTGTTCCAAAGGGAGGGGGTAATGGATGAGAAGGCTCAGTGACCATAACGGGTTTTCGTGTGTAGGCCATGAAGTAATTGGAAAGAGGAAGATGAAATGAGAGGTCTGGCAGAAAAGGAGGAGCGAAGGGATTGTACATGGTGTATCTCAAATCTCAAACGCACATGAATGTCAACAGCTAATGTGTCATGTAGAATGAAATGAAGATAGGAATTGTACTGTATGTAAATAAGTAACCAAAGTCTAGATGTCAATTTGATATACCTGAAGATGTACTCTATACACAAGTTAACTGAGGCCCAAAGCCCATGTGCACAAGTACAGTACAACGGCACACACAAATACATCTGACTAAATTAAGTGGACATTGACAAAACAAAACTCAGATACAGTAAGCACCAAGTTTCAACATTAGTCACAGATCACACTATTTGGTAAGTGTTGGTGTATACTCTTTGCAAAGCTATGAATCAGCTCAGTCATTATTTGTGTACAGTGGACACATAGAAGGAAATATAATATACATGTACCTCATACCATTATTTTATTGCCATGATATTTGTAGGATAACTGCACATGTATTATATCCATTTACTTGTTTTGATTGGGCTTGTATTATCAATGATTTCATGGTTGTCCTAGGCGTTAAAAAATTGACACTTTTGAAAAATTACAAGAAATAAGCTTGAATCAAGCTGAAATTTACACATCAACTTTTTTCAAAGTAGGTTCTGTGATATTTCATCAATTATCATTCTTCTAGTAATCTTGTGAATATGTAATTAGATTTTCACTTTTTGACAAATTTGGATCTAAAACTGTGGGTGTATCAGATAATCAATTCACAACACAACACACCTGTCATTCCACTTGCAACTTCCAACATCCATGAGTTGTGGGATCCATTGTTGAATTCTGACACTCTGCCAGATTTACGCCCCAGTTATATGCAAATCAGCATATGATAATCCCTTTAAACTGTGTTAGTGGGTCCCACTCACTGAGTACACTCACTCAGGATTTTAGGTGATAGATTATGTAATCTGTTCCTCATTAACAAGGTAATGGTACCACAGCAATACATACAGCAAGTTGTGTGCATCTACATTGTATGTATGTCAATGGGATAAATACCTGTGCACAGCCAGTGGGGATGGTGGTACAGTATAATGCATTGTACAGTGTACACTGAGAGACAGTAATCAAACAGCGCGCATGAGTGGCTTTTGGAGTACCCATCACAATAACAGACATCTCTTGCCTCTGCCTATTATGTACACCATGTAGGTGTTGTACAGGAAAACTAACAAGGGTCTTTCAATCTGGTTAGCGCTCATCTGTGTGTATACACTGGTACACCCACTCTGTGATCATAAGCGTGTGTGTATTGTCATGTACAGTACATGCCTGAATAAACGTGTAGAATCATGAAGAACATGTCAAAAGCAGACATGAGGATAATTTGACCAAAAATTTACATTTCAAAAGTGTTTTTTTTTTTATACATAGTATTTGGTTAAAGGAATAAAATAAGATTCGTAAATATAACAATTGAAAGCACGTACACCATTTGAATATTGGGATAAAAAATGACTACAGTCCATGACTGAAATCAAAAGTCATTATTTTCTATTTCTATTTTCTATTTCTAATTGCAATATTTTTCCTTAAGAATAGAAGCATTTGTGGCACAATATGACATGCAGCTATCTAGATGCAAATCATAAGGTGATTGAGCTCATTGTAACATGTAGTAATGATTCAATAACTTGTAGATATTCTTGAAGAAATCAATTTTCAAAAACTAAATGACCACAAGCATTATTTATTTAATTGTTTAAGTTGAGCATTCTTCAAAATACATTTGAAAAGGGGTATGTACATACATGTACATACTGTATAGAAGGTATAAAAATAGATATCCCTGTATCCTGTAATACAGGGAAGTTGCAACCTCCAGCAAATAATAACTGAGTACTTCCTGAAATAGTTACATTCTATGTCTACGTGGCAATTGATAAAACATATTTCCGATTACTTCAACTTCTGCATCCTGTTTTACAAAGAAATCCACTGGTCTGTGTAGGTGTGTGTGCGTTTCTATATACATGTAAGTACGTCTTCCTCAAAATCACAATGGAGATTATAGCTATAAGAATTATTTTGCTACCTCCACAATATTATTCAAAGAAATCCTTTGGCATGATCTTTTCAGATGAGTGAAAATCTCACACCATTTTATTTCACAGCAGATCATCCACTTTGCAAGCACGGTCCTGTAAGAGAGCTGCTTGGATGCCCTGTTATAACCCGTAATGTCGCAGCGATGCATAATAACACACCAACACATAATGTTGTATTAGATGTTTGATACAAAATCATGATTGATGTTCGGAGAACAATGAGTGCAGTTTCATGCACTGCAGAAAATGCTACAGAACAATTCTTGTCATTCACTTCAAGATACAGGATACTTTTGATCAGGTTTGGTAAATTGTAAGGCAAAAGAACTTTCCAAAGACAATTTTACCTTTTAACTTTAATCCCTGTGCATTAAATGAACCAACATCAAAAGTATGGGATTGCTCCATGCAAACATTGAATGATACATGGAATAAACAGTCAGTAGATTTTTTAGCATTTAGCACATTGGCTGACACAGACCAGGGCTCTACAAAAAAATTTTTATTTGCTTGCCCTGGAGGAAAAACTGCTTGCCCGTTTTTTTCTTATTATAACCTTTGTTTTCACTAATTCTTCTGCAGAAACGGCATACCTTATCCTGCCGAATTGTAACATACTTCACAGGACAACTGAACCTAACAATAGGTATTTACACAGAGTTTGACAAGTTACTAGTGTTTGTTTTTAATCATCTGAGTCCATCATGTTTAGCACTGACTCTCCTAACTATAGTACTCTTGTTTTCACTCGAAATGAAGCACACATACGCCTGACCTCCCTTAATTTAATGATTGGGCATGTTGGGAGCAGACTCTGCTCACTACATGTAGGCAGGTATAGGACACTTTCACAAGACTAGAGGCATTTAAAAAACACATATTGATAACACTGACTACACCACATTGCATTGTAATTTGTAGGTGGCAAAGCTTGTCATAATACATGTAACTCGTAAGCACGCTGACAGGATTATAAACAATCACATTTCAAAAGTAAAATGTCTAACCCTAGACAACTTCTTTGCTGTTGAATTCGTCCAAAAAGTGATTTCTAGGTCTGCATTAGCGTCCGTTTAGACACTATAGCCCCGGGACGGCTAGGCGGCTAGCTACCCGTGACTAGCCGCATAGCCGTAGGCTGTCATGGATACACTTACTTATAAACTAGCGGCATGATCTCCCAGTTTCGAGCTTGTCAATAAGAAAACCTTAGAGTAATCAGCTCGATATTTCTGGGTAGGGTTCTTGGTGTGCTAATGTTGCCGTTTCAAGTGTACTGGTAGCGATTAAAATCATGGGCAAGTCAATTAAATCATTGCTGCTCCACGGCAGGTATATGTGTTGAACTCATACAACAATCGCTTAAACACGTTTTCACATTACGGTCCCATATGTAGTAATCCACGTAAATACGGTATGTGGGCGCAAGACACACAAATAAAGACAGCTGTTACGAAAAATTTCACATCGCACATGCGCGCATTCGCGATCGCAAGCCAGTGCTCTGGTAATGCGGGTATCGCTCATGCGCAGAATTTATTTTTCAGTTCAAGATGGCAGTGTCCACGGAACGGAGTTTCAGACAAATTTTCATGACAAAATCTCAGTGATCTCACTCCAATTTCGGCTGTGTTTGCCTGGTTTGACATTATACGAGACACATTCACATTAATTTTCTCGCATATGCGTAAGAACAATATTATTTTCATATTTTTTGGTGAAAAATAACCACTTGCCCGGACGGGCAAGTGTCTTTGAGAAATGCTTGCCCGGGCGTCATTTTCACTTGCCCCGGGCAATCGGGCAAGTGGGTTTGTAGAGCCCTGCAGACTACTGGAACTGACTAAATTATACTTCTTTCGCTGAGCCAACTATCATCCTCCAGTTACTTGTCAAGTGAGGGAGTGACATCATTAATAACCATATTTTGCTAGTAATTAGGATGCTGGTGAGCCATAAAACCTGATAAGAAAACCTACTTGAAATTGTGAGTAAAAGATAATTTCTTTAATTTCAACTTGTTTATTAGATCTACATGTACATTAGTGTATGGAAGGTGACCTGCAAGTTTCTTCACTTCATTTAGGCAAATTAAGTTCATAAGGCTACATTAATTTGTACGCTATTTCGCCATACAATATACATACAGCCTGGAGCTGGTGTTGGTGTTCTGGGGTACCGCAATGGTTATACGCCTGAGCCCAAAGACCAGCCATGTTGTCATTACACTGAGCACTCGGTAACAATTACCTGATTAATGTATGACATTTAAATTCAGACAAGCTGCCTCCTGTCATTTTAAGATTAAAAACTGCTTTATCCATGATGTATAAAACCTTGTAGAGTGTCTAGTTTTGAGTTAAGTAATAATTAAACATGTTAGAATTGTCCAGATTCTTACCTTCAGTGCCACCTCTTCCACAAGTTGTCGTAATTCACTGATGTCTGACTGAACAAATGCTGAAAATGTGGAAGTGAAGAAAATACAAAATAGATTAAAAAATTCATTTTTAAAGGTGATATTCATAGGAAATAAAATCAAATAAATATAGTTTATTTTAGAATTGAATGAGTTATTAAAGAAATTTATGCAACTAACATGCCATGAAAGTGTTCAGTTTTGTGTTTTAATGAAAGTAAATTTTACCAAATTGACTCTCTTCCTGACCTACGAAATCGCCTCAGGAAAAGTGGCGTTGTGTGTACGTCACAGCCGGGATACGCTTCACAATGACCATTGTGTATCACACCTGTTAATCAACTAGCAACTGCCATCACAGTTTCATTAACAATGCATGATGCTTCTGGCGGAAAAGAAGCTGCGGATTGGCATGTTTGATGCACAATAACGCCTCCCTTTTCTTACGTCAGACCTAAAGGCCGTTTCGGCTGACAGTAGGGCAAATTTGTCCCCGAGAATACGGTGATTGTTTTCACCCTAATTTCGCTTTTTGGAAAGTGATATATTGTTTGAATGTCATCCGAGCTCATTGTATGGCTTATAAGCTTTCTGTAGATGAATATTTTCATATTTTTGGATTTTCTATGAATATCACCTTTAACATTTCATATGACTAGAAAAATTTAAGTCTGAGTCAAATAATCTGATTGGTCAAATCTATCTCAAACTCAAGTAGAAAATGGCGTCAATGAAGAACATTGATAGGCAAATGGTCTTATTACTTTTTTAATTAGTTATTAGTTTTTATTTTACACATTATTTTACGCAATAAAAAATGTAGAGTAGAGCTGGTAATGGGAGACTACAGTCTCTATTTTGCCTTTGGTGTGGGGTTCTACATCGAACTATTGGAAAAAGCATTTCAAAACATTGCTTCCGCAATCGACATCAGGTATCCGTAATACGTTTACATACGGGGCTTGATATTGACAGCGGATGCGATGTTTTGAAACGGCTGGGTAGAAATCACAAAAGTCATTGAAAGTATTCTACTTGTCATACTACCAAAAAGTTAAAAAAAAAAAATGCCTGTCACATTAGCTTAACTTTTTGGTAGTACGACAAGTAGAATACTTTCAATGACTTTTGTGATTTCTACCCAGCCGTTTTTCCAAAGACTTCACTAAAACGATGCTATTTTCAATAGCTCTAGCCTACATAGGATCCATGCCATAGGTGTGGGGTTCCTCGCAGGGCAAACCTTAAATGGGATTTCAGACATCGTATTGCAAAAATTAAGATGTCTACTCTTTTATTTGTTTTAACCATAACAGTTAACACTGTAAGTGTAACACTAACAATGGGCTGAAGTTAGCAAACTAAAATGATTTAGACCCCTGATTAAACCAAGTTTTCTCTGATCTGAAAAGAAAAAGACACAGTTTGCTTTAAACACATTCAACATTCAATTCTTTTTCAACACATTCTCCGAGCTACATGATGAACATGGTCAAGGACGATTTGTCATGGTAGCCAAAACGAGCATTGTCTCACACACACACACATGGCCAACGCAGAGCTACGGCGCATGTTGTCATTGCGATACTGCTCGATCACCATGACATGTTAAACAGGAATGGGGAATCTCGGGCGAGAAAACCCCACTTAAATTCCACTGATTTAAAAAATATATATAATGAATGTTATCAATACCTCCATTGTGTGCTCTAGCGGTTTCGATGTAGGTCGGAATAACTTGTAGAATCCCTAGTAACAGTGTAAACCACATTTGTATGAACCCGCTGTGTTTCTCTGATCTCCACGTATCCGCCATGTTTTTCTCTTTTCGCATTGTTCAGAAGCGCGCGCATACATGATGCATTTAGCGATCGCGAGCTGAGCGTGCACCCTGTGTTGAGTTCAATCGCATACAAACAAAACAAAACTGAAAAACGTGCTGCTCGCAGCTGTAATAGGCAAATTACAAAATAGGAGGAAGAGGGACAGGAAAGTGAAACTCATATCTTCCTGCTATGAGAGTAGTAGTTACGATTTGTACAAAATGAATTACCCAACTCTTAAACAATATCAGCAATTGAAAAAAACGAAGTTGGCTGCAAACAACTTTTACATATTAAAATAGTCTAATGAAGTAGAATCGTATAGCTTTATGACATCAAACATTATTTTTTTGTTAAGTTATTAATCTGACTTGTTTTACATTTGAGTGTATTTCGTCATTTCCTTCTCACCAGAGAGGTACCTCCCTGTTCTTAATAATGTATTTCTCTTTCTCTCAATAAATTTCTCTCCAGATAGCAGCTCTGCTTTTCTCCCTGACAAACGTGTTGTCGTCTGGAAGAGTGGGCCCACGACTTGGTGATCGATGGTCGCCG